>CM068318.1:3092500-3510000 GCA_034766995.1 Acanthacorydalis orientalis
TACGTCTAGACCTGAAATGTATTCTGATAAAACGTTTCTGTTTTGTCGTAAAAGTCGAGCGTCTGTAGCTCGAAAGAGCTCCCCATCTACGAAAATGTGAGAAATTCCCGAAAAAAACATCATAAAATATAATGCGAAGAACGGTTTCTTCTTCTTGATATGAGAATGTTTGTTTTTGATCAATAGATATGTACGGCGTGCATGTAATTTGCTTATATTTGTTTTTACTATCGATATGAAAAGAAACATTTTCTCGAGTCAATTTCTCCACTTGCCCTACAAAGCGTAGATTTTTCCCGTTCGGACATGTTTAATGGTCGACTGTTGATAATATTTGATTGGTATTTATTCGATCGAGATCTGTTTAGCTCTCTAGTGGTGAGAGATACTGAAAAGTATCGATGACAAGGGTATTTAATCATTTATTTAGCCATAATTAATTTATTTAAACAAACCGTATTAGCTCGAAAATGAAACGACCCCGATTATAAGACGAGTTCCAGTTTTTTTTCAAAGAAATCGAGGAAAATAGCATTTTTAAGACCCGGATTATAATACGACACAGCCTTTCCCCCTCACAAAAAAAACTCTAAAATAATGTAGATTTGTGTTTCCAGGAAAGTAATATTTACAAAAATTATACAAAAATTATAGAAAAATTTTACAAAAAGTATAGAAATAAAATTATATATTTAAAACGTGTAAAATGCCTACACTAAAAATACCGTGCAAAACGTTCCACAGATCGGCGATTCTCTTCACTTCATCGCCGTGTTGATTTTTTTCAATTCGACTTATTAGATTACACGTTCAGAAAACTAATTAGCGTTGCCCTTTTCGTCAATTCTTCTTTGAATCAAAACGTGCCTCTGTGATATGTAATGAACGTAAATTAGAACGAAACATTTTCCTTAAAATGTTTGAAGGCACTGAATGAAGTTATTAGCGTGAGTTATGGGAGTGAAGATCGTTTGAAGATGCGTATTTTTTCCTGTAACGTCTCCGTCGTGAAAAACGAGCACGTTATCGTTTCATGTTTGAAATTAGAGACGTGCGAGAGTTCGTCTCGGGATATTTAACATTTCGTGTCTGTTTTCTTTTAATAACGGACATAAATTCGTGTTTTTTCTTCTCATTTTCGTATTGCGTCGATGTGAACTTTAATTATCGGCTGGAAATTAATCGAAATCCGATTTAAATACAGTCGTTCGAGCAGCCTGGACGCTTTTTGTATTAATTAGGTTTATATTTTTGAGTTTAAAAATAGAATACTTAATTTACACAAACATTTATATATATATATATATATATATATATATACACAATCATCAATAAGAATACTTTTTGAATTTATACTGTAAAATATTGTTCAAACTTTAGTGATTATGAAATGGGAAAACATGATGAGTCTTATTTATAATTAAATCTTGATAAAATATTCAAATATAAATATGAGTGCCGCTCTACATTCAAAATGATTTTATAAATTTCATTTTATTAGATATACAAATTTGAAAGATATTCTATAGGAGAGACGAGAGGTGAATTGGTATGGACATGCCTGCAGATCAAATGAGGAAAGTAAAGTGAGGAAATGTTTAGAAGCAAGATCTCAAGAAAGAAGAGGAAGAGGGAGACCAAGAACTATGTACGAAGGATACATAGAGCAGCTTGGAAGACGGCGAGGAAACATCATGGAGGAGATGAAGAGATTGACCAGTAGCAGAGATGGATGGAAGAGATGGACCGAGACCTGAAGGTAGATAGGGAGAAACGAGAAAGAAAAAAAAGATATACAAATTAATTCCGTGCCTTTTTATATAGAAAATGAGTGTTTCATGGAGAAATGAAAAATACATTTCAATCGTCAAAAAGTTCATTATTTTTTCTGTTGAGTGACTGACGAATCGCTTATCGGAAAAAGATGCCCGATTTGAATCGATGTCGTAATGCATTTTTAGACTTATTCCACTATTTTAGCATTTTTTATGCATCAGAATAACTTCTCACAAAGCTGAAGCTCTACGGCTACGGCTATATTTTTTCAACTGGAATGAGAAAAATATGCAAACGTTGCTTTTCGGATTCCATCGTGTCCACTACTGTTTTGTGACGTTATACCAACTGCTTCGCTAATATGTATTGTGTTTTTAAATGTTAAGATTGACACTTAAACACAAAATCCTAAAACGACTAGAAAATATTTTAATTTAAAATACAGCTATGATCGATTCCATTTAAATGCACTGAATTATTTTTTAACCCGAATATATTATAATAAAAACTAAATTAAATATTAAACACAATAAAAAGTCTACTTTACATTATTCAGTAAACAGTACCGAACAAAAATGTCGCAAAGGACACACAACACAGAACTAAATTGGGTTAAATATTATTAAAAGAATTCAATGTTCATCTAGGAAACAATTAGAAACATATATTTTTCTAAATAGAAATTCAATGACCATTAATTAATTTTATATTTGAAGAATACATTAAAGGACGTTTAAGATGCCAAAAGTTACTTGTAACAAAAACAATTTATAATATTTATAAAGAATTTGAATGAAGATGGAGCTAGTAAATGGATAACATGATATCATTTTAAAGAAAGTCAATCGAGAGAAATATTATTTCAAAATTAGCCTGAAGCAGTCATTGAGAATAACGCTCTGTGCGAATTCTGTATATATATATATATATATATATATATATATATATATATATATATATGTGTATATATATATTCTCATGTACCTCAATACATGTGTAAGTTTGTTTCAAGAATGTATAAATATGAATTCATAACTGGTTATTAATTTACATTCACGAGCTGCTAATTACTTTTATTGTATGCTATGCATCAAATCTATTCTTAATAGGATGTAAACGATGAACAAATCATTAAAAAACATACGATTCGACGTCACTGAACTGACATGTACATAGCTGTGTATGTTTTTATTCATCGAGAGAAAATAATAATGCAACATTTCGGTTCGTAGACGTCACACGATAGGTCAGTTTTGTCACTATATAAAAATAAACGAACATATAAATGACAAATGACCACTTTGGGACTACGAAATCTACCGGTTCGATTCGAAACGTGGAGAGATAAATCTATACTATTTATAGCGCGGCCATTCATAAATTTTATATCATTTCTGTCCGATATGAAATGAAGAAAATAAATGTTATATTTCTCGTCACAACGTTTTCAGAGAATTGTTTTCTTGGCAGCAACATATCTTCTTAAATTGTACAATACATACATACATACACATTAATACATATACATACATACATACATATATAAAAATATATATATATATATATATTATACAACATATTTACACACAATAAAAAATCTATTTTTTATGAATTCATACGCAATAACCTATTTTTATTTATAACTCCTTGTGCAAGATATTTAGAAATATTATTCAAAAAAATTCGGAATTTATTTCATATATATATATATATATGTATTATGTATGTATGTATACAAATCCTGTGTGAGTTATATTTCTAGTAACAAATGTATAGAGATATAAAGATAAATTTAATGATGACACTGACAAACGGATGATATCAATGTAGATTATATGAAATTTATAAAACGTAATATGGTTGTTAACATAATATTCGATGGAAATAAAAATACATAATGAGAGATTATCAATGTTCGTGTATAGAGAATGTTTATGAAACTGTGTTGAAACTGAATTCAGATATTCTTCTGGTTAATTGACACGTTTATCGTTTTTTTCTAAAAAAAAAGATATGCAGACGGTATGGAAAAATGGTACAGATAAATGTCATTGTCAGATAATAATTCGTAAATATTTGTATCTTCAATGAAACTTTAAATTAAAATAAGAACTGGCAAATTCAGTACACTTTTCTTATATTACATAAATGATTTTATATCAAACGTTTAAAAAGAATCTAAATTACTGTTTCATTACTAAAAAAAATTCTCTGATGAAAGAAATCTAAATTGTTTTAAAAGAAAGTAGTGCTTCTTTGGTAATAGGAAAGAGTAATCAAATAGAAAAAATTAAATTACATTTTCGTAAAACAAACAAGTTATAACTGGCTTAAATGATATCCTGAACTTACGAATGTTTCATCATAACTAACAATACTGTTCAGAAAGGTTTTTTTTATGATCAGAGTAGGCGAGAAGTGCCATGTCCGCACGTTGTTTTAAATTTATGTCCGATAATTTGTGCGGAACCCACTGATCCAGCTTAGAAACCTTAACAATCATTTTCAAGTACCGATTAATTTTTATTTGAATAAATTGATTTGAGCTTCTTGAGTAATTATTCTACAGTTTAACTAGGATTTTGTTCCACTAGTGTTTGCAGGAACTCATCGTTCAATATCCCACCAAACAGACAAGATAACTATTTTGCGATAAATTTCTCCTTTCTCAGTTATAGACGGTCCTTCGTTACGATCAAATAATTGTCTTCGACGTTTAATATTGATATAAACAATCCATTTTTCGTCATCAGTACCAATTCTATTCAGAAACGGATCATAGATGAGAAATGCAAATGTCCACACTCTGTTTCAAATTAACCTCAGATAACTCATGCGGAATCCACTGACCTAGCTCAGAAGCCTTGCCAATCATTTACCGATAAATAGTTCAATGCGTTGATTTGAGCTTCTTGGCTAGCTTGTTCTACCGTTGAACTACGATTTTGTTCCACTAGTGATCTCACTATCTCATCAAAAACTCTTGAGGACGTCCTGACCTTTCCCTCATCGTTAAGGTTGTAATACCCGGGCGAAAATCATTGAAACCATCGTTATCCTTGGCTAAGACTAATAACATTTGAACCATAAATTTCCCATAATTTTTTTCATTGCAGTTGTAGCGTTGTTGCTCTGACGAAACTCTCCCAAAGCAAAATATGCTCTTTCGACACTTCCATAATAACTAATATTTTTTCTTGTAAATTTGTATGATCACTGTTAATCTTCCACGATAAGACCGAGAAAACATTTCGTGTGATTGAACATCATATGCATCTGATACGTTATTGCAATAATTGAAAATTATTCCATCATCCATTTTCAGCTATATGAAAACACCGCATTATTTATGGGACGACCCAATATAAACAGAGATATTTTTATAAAAAAAATATCAAATCGTCTACTCGTCTTTTTAATTCTATCCAGACTTCTAGTGTATCAAGTCTTCGCTGTTCGCCATCGCCAGATTATGAGGCTAGAATGACGCATTAAGGTATTTCACCAAAAACACGTGCACCCTCACTATGTTAAGCTCTATGTCGTCGACAATGCATAGAAGCTTTCATCGGATATTCCGAATATTTGTGTCTGTAAACTATGTACAACAAAAATTTGTCACACAATTTGCGATGCACAGTTTGTGCGTACTTGAAGTTTAGATTCAGTTTTTTGTATGCACACACACACACACAGGCATTTACATCAATGTATGTGTAGATAGAGAAGTGTGTGTAGATGTTTAGTTTCGATAATAAATTACCGAATAATTAAATAAATAAGTTACGACAACATATTCGATGCGAAAGTTCTTGCCGGTGATTGTAAATAAACCGACTTGATTGTACGTTCACATAAATTATTTACTGACAAAATAGATATTAACAGGAAGGTATAATTGAATTTAATTGAGATATTATAACGAAAGCAAATACATTAATAGCAGGCCGACATTAATTAATGTATGTTGTCGTTTAAATATTTAATTTTAAGTACTGAAACTGTTAGGCGGGGTGCAAAAATAATTGCGGTTTTTATCATTTTTAAGTTCGGCGCCGATTTTTCTAGTTATAGTCACGTGATACATCGTTGTAAACAATGAAATTAGCACTGATGATTTCAGATTATTGCTATTGTTTTCATTTTTTAGTATTGTTGGATATAATCTCTTAAATTAGTCATGGAAAAAAGCAAATTCGAGCGATTTTGTCGTATGAGTTTAAATTGAGACGTGAAGTAACAGAAACTGTTCGAAATATCAAATTTGTGTTTCGCGAAGAGTCGATTAGTGAACGTACAGCTCAACACTGGTTTTAAAAATTTCGTGATAGAAATGAAAGATGATAAGAGTGATCGTGGACATCCTACAGCTATAGACAATAATGATTTAAGAGCCAATATTGAAGCGGGCCCACGTAAAACAACTCGAGAACTGGCAGAAGAATTCAATGTTGCACATTCAACAGTTGATCGACATTTGAGCTTAATTTGAGAAACAAAAAAGCTGAATAAATGGGTGCCGTCTGAACTGAACGAGCATCAAACAGTTCGGCGATACGGAATCTGCTCTGCGCTTCTTTTTTGTAGCAAAAATTATCCTTTTCTTGATCGTATTGTCACATGTGATGAATAGTGGATTCTCTATAACAATCTGAAACGTTCATCATAGTAGCTAGACCGAGAAGAAGCATGAAAACAGTTTCCTAAGCCGAAATTTCATGAAAAAATTATAGTCGCTGTCTGGTGATCGGCAAGTGGCATCATTCACTATAACTTTTTCAATCCTAGTCAAACAATAACAGCAGAAAAATATTGCCACGAAATTGAAGAAATGCATGAGAAGTTGCATCGTTTACGACCAGCATTAGTCATTCGAAGAGAACCAATTCTTCTTCATGACAACGCTCGATCGCACGTCTCACAAATGACTTTAAAAAAATGAAACAAAATGGGTTATGAAACCTCACCTCACCCACCTTATTCTTCGGACCTGTCTTCGACAGATTATCATTTTTTAAACATTTCAGTAATTTCCTACGAGAGAAGTTTTTTTCAACGCATCAGCTCGAAGCACTTTCGATGAATTTGTTAATTCCAGGACTCCAGAATTCTATCTTGTAGGAATGTACAAACTTGTTCCCCGTTGGGGGAAATGTGTGCAAACCAATGGTTTCTATTTCGCTTGATAAATATAATTTTTAACTGATAAATGCGTCTTTACACTCGATACCGTATAAAAACAGCAATTATTTTCGCACCGACCTAATAGTTGAGAACGCACACTCGTATATGTTTTAAAAAAAAATCTTCAGAGAATATGAACCGACATATTTCTGTGCTTATATAAAAATTGTTCGGAGAGTGAATCTCTATTGGAGCGACGTAGAATACGTAGGAAATATATTTATGCGATTCTTAAAAAAGATTTATGATAGGAATAAACGTATTCACTGACAAAACAGAAACGGACGCAGGTCAGAATAATAGAGAAGCTTTTACGGCGAACGCTCGTCCACTTACAATGTATCGTAGAACGTAAATGAATTGCGGGTATTTAATGCGACTTTTTTTAAAAAAAAATATCATATTATTCACAAACAGAACAAAATGTCTTCAGTGCGACCGGGACAGAACACAGTCCGCCGTGCACAAACGAGCAATCAATGGCCCGAAGCGCTGAGCTCTATCTCGCTAGACGCGAACGAGCGTTTTCCCAGGAACGGATGGTACTAGAATATAGGAGACACCCCCCGCCGTCGTTTCGAAGTTGCCGGAGACCTTGACCGGATGAACTCCGCGAAATCATCACGTGTATCCATAGTGCCGTAACAAAACAGTGATAAAGCTTCCCGGCGCCGTCACTCGCCGCAGATTTTGCACGCTCGCTCGTTTTCGCTGATCTTTTATGTAACGGGTGCGTAGATTTTTTCCGTCGTTTCTATTATTCAAACTATTAGTCGAGAACGATTTTAAACATTCACGAACGGCGCGAGAGGTACGGTTGAAATGTTCGTACGGTCGCGACGGCGTTTCTTTCATTCCGCTCATTCGTATGTAAAAATTACATATTTCGATACACTTCAATGCAATTAATCACAGTCTTTCATATAGATTGACAGAAAAATCTTTCGCGTGCAAACTGACTCTTTGTCCTCTTACTTTAACGCTCTGGAACCGCCATCACAGTACGCATAGGAAATAATCGAAAACGAACAATGATTTATGAAACATTTTTAATCAAAAATATTCTTATGGTTTGTGAGACGAAAACGAATTCATTTGTGAAAATAAATTCCACTTCTTTATTTCATGTGAACAACGATCATGTGTTTAGAATAAAATCACATGATTACAAGAACCGGACGAATGACTATTGATTGTTTCATAGAAGCTCTCGTCTCAAGGACAAACCGCATTCCTAATATTAAATCGACAATCTTCATTAATAAAAAAGACTTCAACGAATAAAAAAGTAAACGTTTATTCCTTTCAAACGCAAAATCTAATACTTATAATATTATTCATATTTTCTATTCTTGTTATTATTTATGCAAGAAATGGTCGGAAATCAATATATTTTCTAATATCCATTCGATCGCCACTGGCGAATTAATGTTAATAACATTAATTCGGTCATCCTCTCGAATGATGAATTTTAGTCGTGTTGTGATTGGTTAATAAGGTTTGTTTACAATTACATCATGTTCGTTCCTGAATACAGAATCGATCTGTACGAGTATAATGAATTTAGCAGGATTTCCCTAGTGATCCCCAAACTTATATGAACCGTATAAGGAACATATAAATTCATCTTATACAAACCATACATGGTTTGTATAAGGTGAGGATGAGAATCACTATCATCCATATATATGATCGTTAAGCCTACAAAATGTAACTTTCTTTACTCAATCAAGATAATATAAAATCACATTAAATGCCTTATAAGATCAATAAAAGATATATATATATATATATATATATATATATATATATATAAAGTGCCCATACAAGGATTCTGATCCTTATGGACTGTATAAGAAATATCTAAAATATTATACGGAAGATATAAGCTTGACGATTACTAGGGTGTTAAAGAAATGTTTAGAACCAATTTCAGAATGTTACAAATTGAAATAAAATGAAGTACAATCTCTCTGTAAATAACAATTGGTCCACATCTAGAATGATGACGTTCAGTCGTGTTGTGATTGGTTAATAAGATTTGTTTACGATTACATCATCTTCGTTCCGATTGGTTAATGTGTTATTAACATTTATCAAGTGACGTGTTTCAAAGGGGAAGGCGAACGATAGAGAGCGGAGGATTGGAGTACGAAACGAGTAAAGGGGCGGTGCCCCCTCGTAGAATATAGAAAAAATATAACAGGATATAATGGTAGAATAAAACAACTAAATCTAATGTAAATTCAACATTTTCATTATACATTTGTTTAAGGAATAAAACCTGATTGGATGCTTTCTGATAATTTTAAAATATATAGTGTTATGTGTAAATGTTATCCATCTGTGGAGATGTTCCATTTTTCTGTACAGATAGCCAGAAATTGAACAAAACAGGATAGGACAGGAATGTTTTTAGTTGGAATTAGATAGATAGATCGAGCTATGTAAAAAAAATGTTTAGTGAAAATTAACTATTAAATTCAATGAAATTACTAATTTTTTAAACACATTTATGTATATTAAACATGCATTTTATATCAATTTCATATACTAGTAAAACAAATGATAAAAAACTGAATTAATTGAACAAAACAGGATAGGACAGGCACATAAATGCACTTTTTAAAGGCACAGAATTAATTCTTGCACTTAATATAATAAAAATGTGTTAAGTATTATTAAAAGAGCATTCAATGTTTATCCAGAATGTGTGTTAAGCATATGTGTGAGCATTCAATGTTTATGCAAAATAATTAAAAAATATTTTTTTTCAATAGAAATTCAATTAACATTACTTGATTTTATATTTGAAAAACGCATTAAAGGGTATTTAATATATTTAAGATGTCAAAAATTACTCATCACAAAAACAATTTGCCAGATTTATAAAGAATTTGAAGGGTAGATTACTTATATACAAGACTTGTATAAGAAATATAAAAATTAGTATTTATCAACTCATTATTATTCCCTTATTTCCTGTCTCAATAACATTTATACCGTGCTATAACTTATTTTTTCAGATCAGTTTCGGTTTTATGATTTTGATCTTGATTTAACCATGTCTCTTGTAGCGATTCAACTCCATGTTTCTTTGAAACAGAACACCGACAGTATTTTTATATTGTTGTTAGTGAGACTTGATACTTTTTAGATGGATCCTATTTTTAAATATAATCCAAATACCTCGAATCGAATTATTCAATATCAAACTCTCTCGATCATCCGAATGAAAGTGAAAAAAAAAATCTCGATCGAAGACTAAAGTGCACATTCACTATGAAAATGTTCATAATAAATAAACGAAACAGTAATCCATTATTTGAATTTATACACGGTGAATAAAAGAAATCATGTACGCTCGAACGATTCTCCATATTTTATTAAATGCGGTCGAAGATTCGCACACATATCGATTTTATGATACGAGAACAATGCTTTATGCCGAAAAGAATGATATAATAAAATAATAAATGTGTGTTGTTTTAATTTAAAAAAAATATATATTTTTTTGGGAACATGTATTCAATTTGCAGAACGAAACAGAAAAAATTAACAAAGCTTATTATGCTTGCCATTGGCGTATAATTCGAAATACACCGATGCGTACATAATTTTAATAAAACCACAGTCGAAAATATATTCGAGACAATGTGTGTTAGCTCGAATTGATTTTCGAACAGGAATTTTTATCATTTCATCAATTTAGCGCTGTTGAAATTCACGGACGTTTAAGTTTGTTGAATTTACAGAGATGTCTTTTAGAAGTTTGAATTTTGAATTGCAGTTAATGTTATAAAGTATTACTCGTGTCAGAGGGTGAGGGTTCGAGAGAAACATTTTCAGATAATGTTTTTAACGCTTGATTTACGGGTATCGACTGTATACCTATTTTTAATGAAATATTTTCGACGGGTAAATTAAAATGCAATTTTTTGTAAATCTTTTTATCTTAAATCAATAGATTTTTATTAACAGTTTTATTCAGTACATTTTTTTATATATAGACTCCATTTTGAATGTACATTTTCCGCATACATACTTGTTACACTCAATACAAATATCATTAGACCTATTTTTCTTACATAATCCGATTTGACAATACTTTCGTACATTAAGATTTTGTATAACTGAATTGCAACTAGTATTTTGTTCACCGCGATGATCAACTGCCTAGTTCTTCAGGCCAGTTGAAAAATAAAATATTTTCTAGATATGTTTACTCCAGTGGTCCCTTTATACAATATCCAGGCATCGATGGATGCCAAATCTATAATGTTATAAAACACTCGAAGGGACCATCGTTTTTATTTGTGTTATTCCGCGACAATTCAAACGATTGATTGTAAATTAAGTGACCCGTCAATTTGACGGATTTTCGTAAAAATAGGTATACAACATATGGGAATAAGAAAATATAGGTCTTTCGGATAAAATGAGTCGAGTTAGATATTCAGTTCAATATATCATTCAAAAACCAATATATAATAACTAGAAAATAATATTTACATGTTCGGAATTTTTAAGCATGAAACGCGTCAAATCTAGTGTTAAAAAATAATAATAATAAAGAAGTCATAATTAATTGTTAAATTCTTTCAAATGTTTTTATAAAAGAAAATCTACAAGTAGTATAATTGAAACATGTACAAAGTCAAATTTAAAAAAAAAATAATTAAACGTTTTAATGTTAAACTCGAAACGAGCGTTAACTGTAATTATTCCCGTACTGAAAATAGACACGAATCCCGAAACCACACAAGTCGACAAGTGATTCTGAATGTCGGTACGTGCACGATTCCCGTCCGTTCTATTTGTTCTGTTGGATCACAGCGCGGGGATAATAAAAATCTCAACGCCAGACAATTTACACACACGTGTTCATTTCCACATACCTGTTTATCCGAGTCTTTGTTTTTCGATCCGGCACCAGACGACGTGGTAATTAACCTCTCGCAATAGCATCCTTCCAGTAGGAGAACGCCGCTCGGCCTGTTGCATCCCTCCGAGTCGTAGTAGAAGAGTAAATTCTGAAACACACGAACGAGTGAAACACTTGTAAAGCACTGAAGTTGCGGTGTTTGTTCGGCGGCGTTCCGTTGTAGGTGTATGTTCGGTAGATATTGGATTTTCTTGAATCTGTTCGGTGCAAATATTTACATTTCTACCGAGATACAAATCGAATATATGTCAACTTATAATTTTTATTCATATAAGCACATAATTACTTGTTTATATGATCATTAAACATGTTGGTTGGTTATTGGGAATTTAAACCGCGCTTCGACAGCCACATTAAACATTTAATTTTATTTGTTTTTATTGCACTTGAAAGAAATTTAACCCTTAAATGCATAGTATTTTCGAAAGTTTAAGATATAAGCGAAAAAAAATCATTATAAGTAGATATTGGCTGGGAAATTAATTAAAAGGTGATTTTTTTACATGCTTTATTGATATATAATATATTTATATTCCATGATATTTTTTAACATGGTTACTCAATAATTGACACAATTATGTTGTAGAAATGCAAAAATAGGTGGCAAACACATCTCTAGTACCTAATAACGTTTATATGAACGAAATATGAAATGCTGTAGCTCTATAACCGTATGCATTTAAGGGTTAACATAATCTAAACATGATAAATGTGAATTCAGAATAAAATTTAAGACATCATAGAAGAAATCTTCCGAAGAGTGAGAACACTTTTCAGTAAAAAACATGCATCTCTCCATTAACTTTAAGAAAAAAACTTTCTGATGGAAAATGTTTAATAATGAATTATGAAATTTATAATTTCAAAATATTGAATTACTGTCCTGTATAAAAACATGAATTATAAGAATTATTAAAGACTGTTGTAATAATTATAATTTCATATTGAAAATCATAAACATTTTCATTACAAATTCATTTTTAAAAAAATATATCCGATTCTTTCTGCGAAAACAGATGATTGAACAGATATATACCAAAGCCGTAATCAACAAAATGTTTGCATACGTGTCTTCCTAAATTAACAGACATTTTTTTCGAATAAAAAAAATGTAATGTGTGCGAGACGTCCGAACGAAATAAATCAGTCGACGTGAACGCAACTACACATACAATAAGCCAGACCGGTTTCGTTTCGTCGTTCCTTCGAAATTTTTGTTCTAAACGCATCCCATAAATCTCTCGACGTAAGTGAACAACGTGCTATAACAACGGTAACGATAACACTAAACCGTTATCATTTATCATTCGGCACTCTGAAGAATTACCTCAGATGCCCGTTCCAAAAATCAGTGTCAATCAATGTCAATACATGAACCGATTCAAAAGGAGCCATTTATAATGCTGTAGTACCTTTTTTCTTCAGACGATTTACATGTATAAAGAATCACATGTTGAAGGATTATGTAAATTTATTAGTTTTGTTCGATTGTACGATGAATCAAGTCGATTCTCCGACAGTTTTTTGAATAATAGAAATAGTACTGTATATATATATATATATACTAGGGGGTTTCAAAAAATTCGTAAAGTGACATATAGATGGCGTCGGGGAGAGGATAAGGGTTCTTTTTCTTGAAGAGGCATCCTTGATTAGCGGCCTATAAAAATTTGAACGAAAAACGTCTCTTTGTTTAGGTTTAAGAGCAATTTAAATAAGATATTTTGGAATATTTTTGTGAAATGGATAAATTGAAACATCATGCGGTTATTGAAGTTTTGGATGGTATGAATGACATACAAATATTTAAAAAGATGCATAGTTTGTACGGTGGCTCTTCCCTAACATATGCTACAGTGGAAAAATGCACTGTTGAATTTAGAAGAAGAAGAGCATCCATCGAAGATGACCAGGTCTTCAACGTCAGGTACCACAGAGAATGTTGATAAAATAACAAGATGCTGTTGAGTGACCGGTGAGCGAAGGTGCACGAAATAGCAGAGGCTTTGGGCGTATCGACTGGCAGCGTACATCATTTTAATTGAAAATTTGGGCTTGTCGAAAATTTCAGTGAGATGGGGGCTGTTGTATGTGTACTAAGAAGTGATAACTCGATCCATTTTTAAAAATTTATGAAAATAAGTCTGTTTTTTGTGATTTTACCTTTATTTTAACAGTGAATACAAGAGCTATAATTTAAAACTGTTGTTGTTATCCGGATATTGATTTGAATTACTTGCTTATGACTTCACGACTTCTGATTTCTAGACTTCATGACTTAATCTATCGCATAGCGTGGCTATAAATATTTTTAAAAATATTTTGAAAGGTATTCCAGGTAATATACAGTTTAATACTAACGGTTCAAAGCCATTAGTTTACAATACAATAAAATAAGTTGTCTTTGGATTTGATACAGATTAATAGATATAACACAATGGCTTGACCCGTTTGAATAAAGGTAGGGCTTGTCCATACCTTTGAATAAATAAATTTTTGAAAACTGGAATTATCCTGTTATAATGTGTGATTTTAATAAACAAATAAATACAACTATCGGTCCTCAACAGGTGCCATGAATGCTGACTGTGGACCAAAAACGTGCACGATATCAAATTTCAAAAGATTGCTTAGGCATGATGCAGTGTGATTAAAATAATTTTTGTGTCGGTTTGTGACCACCGATGAGACTTGGATTCATCACCAAGTAATAATCGAAACAGTGGAATAAGAGAAGAAGGCTGCCAAAGAAGTTCAAAGCTGGTCCGTCGGCAGGCAAAGGCATGGCTTTAGTTTTTGGGATATTAGGAAAAATTGTTAGTAGATTATTTGAAAAAAGGAAATATAATCAACAGCGCTTATTACTGTACCCTTTTGGACAAATTACGAGGCGCCATTGATGACAAACAACCAAAAACCGCAACACAAAAATATCCTGTTGACGTTCCGGCTGATTCATCGATACAAACAGCCCCCAAAGTCCATTCTTTTGGGTTCGAATTGGTTCTTCATGCTCCATATTCGCCAGACCTGGCACCCTTCGACTTCAATCTCTTTCCACAACTGAAAATATTCTTTTCTGGGAACAGATTTAACACAGATGAGAGGGTAACAGCCGAAGTAGATTCCTATTTTGAAGAGATTGAAAAATCACATTTTAAGATCTGTATAATGGCACTGGAGCAACTTGGGGTGAAATTTATTGACCTTGCGGGAGATTATATTGAAAAATAAAAATAATTTTACTGCCTTAACTAGTGACTTCCTATTCACTTCTACAAATTCTTTGAAACCCCCTCGTATATATATATATATATAGAGAGAGAGAGAGCTACTAAATGCTGCATAAACTTTCGAAATAAAACCTATTTGCGAAGAACAAAGGTTCAACATGACTTCTTTTTTATCTAACGTTATAAAACATTCTCCAAGAGACGGCGCGTAACAAAGCCGCACCAAGACACACGGAGAACACATTTTTACGACGAAACATTTCCCGCATTTTATTTCCATTCATATTTCATATTATTATTCGTCAGTTCATATTTAGTGTTTTCAGGTGTAGTTAATTTAATTTATTGTTATCTATCGGGTCATTTTTTTATGTTTGTGCGCCGTAAACACAGTTTTATATTCTTTTTAGTACGATCACTTCGTGGCATTCGCATTTTTTATACGCTAACTGTCGTGTCGTTTCGTTACCACGAGTATACATTTTCGATTCCATGCCGTTATGCACCCTGAACCAGTGTGTGAGAGTGCGCGCTTATTTTTTTTATATGCTTGAATGTGTAATTATGTTCTTTGTCGACGAAAATCTCGAAAAATTCCGTATCTAAAAATACACAGTGTGGGTAATAAAAGGTAATCAATATTTTTTAACGAATATATATATATATATATATATATATATATATATATATATGTATGTATATGTTGCCAGAAACTATTGATTTACATATTTCAAACTTTTGATATTTAAAAAATGTTAAACATATATAAGAATTTTTACAGGTTATATATAAGAAAATATCATTTATCAGCCATCAGTTCAGAAGTATTTTAAATAATAATTAATTTGTTTAACAGTTTTCTCCTATAAAGAAACATCATTTAGTTTTTTACTTGTACTGAATTTTCCATTAAATAATTCTTTTTAGTCTAAAATCAACGGTTCAAATTTTGAGTGGGATTTTTGATTATATATATATATATACATATATATATATATATATGTATATATATATATGTATATATATATATATATATATATATATATATATAACCTTTTCCATTCGAATTGATAAACCGAATTTGCAACCGCTGTCGCAACCGCACGCGCGACACTGGCAATCAAATAATCAACAGTGAAATTAAAAATGTACACGAAAAATTGCCATCCGTAATTCGATAACAGGAACGGCCGTGTCCGTTTACACTAATGGCACACGGTGAATATTTTTAAAAAAAATACCGTACGTAGATGCGACATACGAAATTAAAAACACCGATCCACACTTACGATCCGGCACTTTATCTAAACAGATCGATGCGTGCGTTGTTCGTGCGGTTTAATTTTCCATTTGTAGTTATTAACATATTTTTTTTAATCTCATACATAATTCCATTCGCATATCCGTACGCAACGTGTCCGTTATTATTGTAATCGTTCCGTACATAACGAAATCTCGTTCAGAAACGTTCATACACTTAGAGCTAATTACGATCGTTTATGGAAAAAAAATTAAATATAAATAATGTGTTATTAAATGTGCTGGAAAAATACACAACGGACATGATATACTCGCGCTATCTGAAAAATCTCCAGAGAATAAAAAAATAAACGTTTCTGTGCGCGGACTGGAAGCAACGACTCTCATGCCGGCGATTTATTTGTGTCGGATTTCTATGATTTCATTCGACATTTATTTTTTGCCTTTATGTTACATGACGTTGTTAATTCTTTTTATTAATCGTAAAAAAATAAAAATTATAATTGAATTACGTAATATCTCTCTCTCTCTCACACACACACACACGCACATATATATAAATATATATATATATATATATATATATAAATTGTTTCTGCTTGAGCAAATTGTGTATTGTATCATTTATGAAAATAGTAGATAATTGGGATAATGGAAGTCAAATTCTTGACAACTTAAATTTGATACTAATTAACGAAAAGTTAAATTTTCCTGATGTTTAATTCATGAACGAAATGAAATAATGATGTATGGAAAATTAAATAAGCACAGCAGTTAAAGACGTTTAATGGGTCTGTCACTTATTCAAAAGAAAATATGTGAGCAGTATTGTGGAAATGAATTGTTATGGTTATATAAAATTCAATTAATGTATGATGTTTCGTTAAATGTAGAAACATTTCAATTAATAAATGTTTCTGTAGACATTAGCTTCGAGAATTTATATATATATATATATAGAAAGAGAGAGAGAGAGAGAGAATTTCAAAAGTACTCTATTTTAAAACTACTCACCAGGTAAAATGATTTGAAAAATTAACATTTTCAGAATGTTTTATAAAAAATTCTACAGAAATTTTAGAATAAAAACACAATTCCTTTTTTGATACAGTCGATACATTCAGTTTTATAAATGAATTTCCATTTTCCGCACAACATAAACAAATTTGAATTAAAATATACAATTATTGATTACTGATGATTTTTACAATGCTTTATTTGCATTTCTATGGTGGTTGATTTTCAAAATAGCTTATCCTTCTGAGGATCATCATCACGAAATCCGGATTAACTATTAATGAACGTTTTGATCAGAAAACGTTTGCGTTTTGTACGATTTTTCCATTTCTTATTTGTTTCGGCTTCTCTTAACTGTAGACAAATACTGTTATTCTATCTAACAAACGATCATAAATACAAAATATTGTTTTTCTTGTGGACATGTATGAATCACTTTTTCTTAAAGTAATTCTTATTCAGATTCTTCTTCTAACTACAATACTTTACTTGGGTATAATTTATATGCATCATGTTAGATTTTTTGAGAAGGATATATTACTAGTATTATAAATTAAAATTCAGAACAGTCTAAATTTTCTAATGAGAACAATTAAGGGCTATAAATCTAAAATGAAAGAAAAATGTATTTAACACTAACAAGATTTTTACTAGAATGCCATAAAACTATTGCTTTGAAGGCATAGATTCCAGCGTAAAAAATATAATTTCGAACGAATTTAAAGTATAAAAGCACAGTTCAAAACAACTACTTCAGATACTTCATTGTTTGAAATCAAATGATTGAAGAACTCGAATAGGAATGTTTAGAGAAAAATAGAAAATTCAAAATTTCGGAGTGCATATTTAAATCATTTACTCGAAGAATAATTTCTCTTTTTTTATGAAAAGATTATCTTGCATTTAGAATTAAATTAGACGATTAGAAAACCCGATAGGTGGATGCTGATTTTTTTAAAGTTCTTTTTTCTAGAATAAATCATATTTGTGTTTATTCAATTCACTATTTTTATCAGTAAACGTCTTCAAGTGTAGAAGTAGAGAAAGAACAGTAAATGTCTGCAATTTCTTTTGACTAGGGGCTTCATTTATAATTTTTAAAATATCAAGGTTCCTTAATAGTACATTGTCATTAAATGAGAAGCTAGAATAATTCCAGGATAAGTCTAAATAAAAATAATACTCTTACTAAAATTAGAACCATGAGATTCATTTTACTAGCAGTGTAAAAAAAACAAATTTTATATATAAACTTAAAATTTATACATTTTAATAATATAAAATTAGATATGTTACAGTTGAACCTGTATTTTTATTAAGATTCTAGAGAAACACTATTTGAGAAACATTTGTTTTAATGATTAAATTTCTAATAAACTTTTCAAAAATATGTGTGTTGTGTGTGTTTATGTTTAAATAACTTACAAATGATTTATAGATTTTATCGGTCTAGCAAATCGTTTAAAAACGACTAAGTGGACCTTTAAAAAATATACATTTAATTAGTCGAAACTCAATTGTCTGTTAACAATCGATTCAATTGATTGACTGTTATCACTGCCACGATTGTTTTTCAACAAAAGGCTAATTAATTAATTTGTACTTCAACATCTCAAATTCGATATATATATATATATATATATATATATATATATATATATATATATATATATATATATATATATATATATACTTGAAACATACTTGAATTTTCAAACTCTTGAAACAAGAATTTAATTATTTTGCTGTTATTCAATATTAAAAGAGCTTCATTGAAATATATATATATATATATATATATATATATATATATATATATATATATATATAAATTAATAATAAAACCCACTTGTAATCGAATGACTATTCCAATAGGCTTTCATATAAAACCATTTTCAAACTTTTTATGCAAATGACTAGTTAAAACGCTTATTATGCTATTTTTTTGGTAATAAGTTTAATAATATTTTATCAAATTTATATATCCATACACTTGAATATACAGAAGTGTATACTTGTATTTGCAAGAAGAAATTCATTTGAATTTACATATTAATTTCATTTTTGTATGTTGCATTTATTGGATTCATCAGACAAAACCTTAAATGAGGTTTTAGTAAAAAATAAGTCTATTTTTTTTCAGTGTATTCTGACTTAATAGATGTAAATGCAATTAGTTATCATCTCTTATTTTTTTTTGATTATCGATTGAAAACATATAACAATCAAATTGTGCCTGAAATAAACATATGTGTTTAATCCAGTAACTGACAAAAAAAAATAGAATTATTGTGCAGAATTTATGATTTTGATCCCACTGATTCTTTTTTATAGTATTCGATTTAAAATTCATTTCATTAAATAGACAAAAAAAACTATATTTTCACAGATATCTTAAAAAATAATTTACGATTGAAGAAGAATTTTCATTGTTACTAACTAGTAAAACAATTACATTTTTTTCATTCTGATTTTTATGCATTTTAACACTCTGAAGATTATAAGATCGTCATCTAAATGCTCATAACTAACGATCAATAATCATTCATTGAACATTTGTGATGTGTGACATGAGAGAATAGCTCAATTGTAAAATATGTTCATTGTTTTCTTTTACATTATTATATTTTTTGTCAGTAAAAAAAGTATCGATTTAAAAAGAAATAAAGATAAATATATAAATAACTGAAATGTATGATTAAAAATAATAAACATTAATTAAAGGAAAAACGTTTTAAATGAAAAAAAAGACTGGAAAAATACATGAAAAAGAATAATCGTTGTCGACATCTGAAAGTTTAAACGCTTGATCAATAAATGCGATTAGTTATTTGATTATATATATATATATATATATATATATATATAGAGAGAGAGAGAGAGAGAGAGAGAGAGAGAGAATACGTGAACATCGAACATTTATTTTTAACGATAAAAGAAAAATTATTATTTATGACACGACAATATTATTCCTAGTTGAGAATACATGACAATATCAAACCTAACAAATATTAATATAATGAGTTTTGAGCGTTCCGATGCGTGAAATAAGCAAGCGGTATAAATTTAAATAGACATCAGCTAACGCCGTAACTTCGAAATGTGAAGATGCAAATGGAAAAATATATAATTGCCGAGTATGGAGTCACGTATTTCTTTAAATAAACATTAAACGATTCATTTTTCCATACGTTACATTCACGTTCATTTCTTATTCATCGAGGTTGGATATTTTTAACAATTAATTATTTATATTGTTTACTATCCAACTATTCATTTATGTACAAGTCGTTCTGTTTATTATGTTTCGTGTATAGACGACGACTTCGTTTTATATTATTTCACAGTATGCGTTTTTCAGTTTGTACTGCTTATCAGTTACATTTATAACATTTTAAAACGTATAATAAAATAATCGGTCTGCATCGTTTTTCGAAACGATGAAGTTAATGAAATTCTCAATGAATCTATTTCATATGAAATTGGTTAAGAGGGAAGAGAATAAAATAAGAGAATTGATTTAATAGATGTGTACAATTAAATGTTAAGCAGTGATGAATTTATAAAAGAGGAAGATAATCAAAAACTGGCAAGTAAAACCACTAAACCCACAGTTCACTAGAACGTGCTCAGATCGGTTCAAATTAATTGATGAAGTGGGCAAGATTTTCATGAATGACAATATTAATACATAAAGGAGTTTGATGACAATAAAATCACTTGAATAATATACAAAACATTACGACGACTTCTACAAACAAAACGATTTATCGTACTCAAGTTGAAGATTATTGTGGGGGAGAAGTGGTCGATAAATGATTATTGTTCTTTTTTGATTGTTGCTTATCTGTATTTCGACAGATATGTAATCATTTTCAGAGCTATGAGGAACATAAAAATCAGATTTTTCTGTAATTTAAACCTCTGAAGATGTTGATGTGAATGACCAACAGTTAAAAATGATCAATAATCAATTATTATTGGATATATTTGAATCATAAAAATTTTTGTGGTTCGAGAGGTATATAATTATAGGTTCATGTTGGTGAACCAATGTTGGATATTGCATCATTCTCAAAATCAAGTCTAAATATATATTTATTTACTTAAACTTAATAAATTTATTTCCCAGATCAATTATTTACTCACCTCACAAACCACAAACTCTTTAGACATCTGAACAGATTATTCTAACTTATCTCTCATCAGCTAGTAAAATCATTAAAATGCATACAAGCAATTATTAAAAATAATCACTTTTTGAACATTTTCGATAAGCACAATTTTGAATGGGAATAAGTTCATGTCGATTAATCAATGTCGAATGTTGAATCTCCATCTTTTGATCTGGATTATTTACTTTATTGATTAAATACATTTATTTTCTAATCGAACTTTTCATTTCCTCCACAAATCACAATCTTTTTATAAATCTGGACAGATTTTTCCGTACCTAAGCGCTTATCAGCTGATATCGTCATCGAAATAAGATTAACTCATAATCAAAAATGGTTAATTTTTGATCAGAAGAAAAACTTATCGTTCGTGAATCGAGTTGATAGTTATTTGTGAAAGTGAATTTAGATACAGTGTCATCAACTATAGAGTTCTGAATCGAAATATTTATGGATTACTCCTAAACCATCATAAGAAACAATTGGAAGATTTCTTTTCTGTCCGGAGATTTGTGTTAAATTTTTAAATTTTTTTTTTGAGGACATGAACAGGATAACTTTTTAAAGACGTTTATCCTGACTTAATAGTATTTCCATTACTGAATAAATCAATTATTTCGTTTACAGCGAGCGACACAGGCGACCTGGAAACTTTCCAAAATAAACTAAAGCCCATCATTTCACACACACTGCCCGAACATAAATCATTAATAAACATTTTCATCGAACGACATCCGAACGGCTCAACTTTATATGAACGCCGCGCCGAACCGAATACTTAAAATGTATTCTCTGTACAAAGAAATGTACGATTGCTCGAAACGAAAACAAATTCTTTTTTCACCTGTCACGGGCCACAATGTTTCTGACAATGAAAAACTCGGTCTATATTATATAATTTAATTAAAAATTCAAAGCTTACTCGATCGATCGTGAACTTTTATTATTCCGAAAGAAGAAATCAAGAATTCATTTTTATCTCGGCCAAACAATAACGTCGCCGAACGCGAACTCGAGCCTAGGAGCCGAGCGTTATTCTCCTGAATATATTCTCGCTTTGAGATGAGAGAGCGTACCGTTTACGTTGACGTACGAGACAGAAAATTAGAAAATTTACAAAAAGCGAGAACGCGACAAGATGGATATACATATATACATATGCACATATATATATATATAGAAAAAAGAACGAAGAATTCTACTCAGATGAAATATACCCTCGAGGGTGCGTTTAAAAACAGCAGCGTTAGCGGTTTTGTTCTCGACAATTTTCGAAGTTGTGCGACTAAATATGAACTATAGACATACTATTTGTACAGTTTTTAAAAAAATACTGTATTCTGAATATGGACTGTTCTTGAGTCTGAGCAACAACTTCACAGGATCTAAAAAGAATATTTTTCTTTAAATAGAGACATGAAAATATCTATTTCATTACATCGTTTATCAAACCGAATATATTCTATGGATTCATTTCATTAATATATATATATATATATAGAGAGAGAGAGAGAGAGAGAGAGAGAGAGAGAGACTGGATATTTTTTTGCTTCACAACCTAAACAATAAGATATTATCTTAATGCTACAAATGTTTTCTCATTGTTCTCAAACTATATTCAGTAGTTAATTTAAATTCAATGTAAGCTTGTGAGCTATTAATCTTATTTATCATTATAAATATAATCACGTGCGAGACGTTAGCTAAGGTACGTTTCGATAGTACGATTATATAAAGTTATAGGGTTCTTTTTTGTGTTAAATCTTCGTTATTATACATGACATCAGATAAAATAAATCATACATTTTGTGTCAGAGCAATTTACAATCTTGAAAATGTCTAATGAAATGCACAGTTCAAGGACGCTTTCAGACATTTATATTAAACTATATGTATATATATATATATATATATATATATATATATATATACATGAATATAAAACTCATATGAATAAAGACTAGAGAAAGAAATTTAATCTACTCGCTCGTAACAGATCGTTTTCTCAAAAGATTTTCTTGACACAGCCACGAGACAGCCCCGATTTGCATTTCAATATTTTATCTTGGACAGTTACTAATGTCGCTGTATATTTTTATATAACAGTGTTACACATAAAACAGTTCGTTCTGTATGTGTGCGCAAGTGTGTACATGTTTTCGTACGTGTTATATTTGTTTATATTTGTACAAAGATGAGCAGATGAAGTTTTTACGCCTGGAAACTTTCATACCTCGAAACTAGATAAATCAATCCAATATAAAAGTTTGATTGAAATGTTCTCTGTTGTATCAATATATATATATATATATATATATATATATATATATATATATGATGCGAGAAGACTGTACAATGAAATGAAGTTTTCGTTGAGAAAATGTGTTTCTTTATATCATTTTCGAATTAGATGATCTAAATTCTTCGTAGTTTTCATAAAGGAATGGCAGGTAGAAGAACAGTAATATATTTGTGAAAAATTCGAAATTATTTTCAACTACTGTGTATAAATATGCAATAATAAACGGGACGATATGAATTATTTATTATAAAAAGAGAATTTTAACACAGCTGGGACAAGAATCACGGCCATAGATTCCTCTAGTCGGATTTTAGTGGTAAACGAAACCGAAATTGTTCTGTATATATGATGGCACAACATAATTTAAAATTGTGTTGATTCTGTATATCCGTTTTGGAAAAATAGTCTATTTTAGATTTTGTTCATAAAACGATCTTTAATTTTTAATAAAACACTTCAAGATATTTTTCCGATTCGAATATAGGTCTATATTTTGATTTTTAAATATTTAAATTGAGATGTTCGACCGATATCGTATTAAGAATTACAGATAATCTTTCACGAACGAACTCATTTTTAACTCGGAAATTACAAACGATTTTCTGGTGATAAATGTTCTAAAAAATTTGATCATTTGTATCTTAATGCAATGAAAATGATAGTTACAGAAATTCTCAATAATCAAAGAGAATCGACAATGATTTATGACCAAAAAAGTGTATGGTTTGTAGAGTAAAAAAACTGTTCATTTGTGAAAGTGAATTTTGTCACAGCGTTACACATGTATTAATATTTACAGCTTTTATAATCTTTTAACATTTCGAAAAGACTTAAATTTTTGATTAATTTTTTTTATAATATTTGAAATAATTTTTGAAAATAATCAATTTAAATATTTTTAAATTATTCAGCAAGCAATCAAACCAAATTACATTAAAAAAGCACAAATTGTTATTTTATGTACGTTTGATTTTATGTGTAACAGATTATCGGCTATCTATCAAACACAAGACGGAATAAAGATAAACAGCTAATCTATTCAGACCTCTTTAAGAGATTTAAATAATCGACTGAATTTCAAAATGACTAGATTGAACACAGACGCAACAGATCCTGAATAACTCAATGTAATACATTTGATTTTTTGCACGATATTTTATCAAGTTAAAAATATATGAAACATAAGTTACAAATCTACAAAATTTACGACGACGCACAAAGCGGACAGTAGCAAAAACCATTCCGAACATGCCGGAATATATGTTCCTGTACTACAGATATCATATTTTTTATCTGTAGAGAGACACACTCACGGTATTTGCATAAAATCGGAAGCTGAAGATATATTAACAAACACACTTTTGAATATCTTATTGCCCTATTGTTATTTATTTATTTATGTATATATACATAAAGATAATTTAATAAAATATTATATTTTAAGTGTATCAGAAGAACTTTTAAAGCGATTTTATCTACTAATAAAATACAGCCATAAATATTATATTTAGATTAGATTTACTTATTTTATCTGCTATTTCATTCTATTTATATCTTATATTTCCTATACTTCACTATATTTAATTTTATATCAATTTTTAATTTTCTCAACAATTTATCAATTCTACTAAACTATATATATATATATATATATATATATATATATATATATATATATATATATATATATATATATATATATATATATATATGAGTCTGTTCTATTAATTTACTAATATTAATCGAATGAATATTAAAAAATATAACGATTTGTAATATTTTTTCTTTTAGTTAGACATTTCGTTATTTACAAATACCTTAGATACATAACATTAATAATTGTAAGAAATACTTGAAAAGATATTCAGAAAATGATCAGAATTTGCTTAAGACGACGTTTCCGGTCAATTTCTTCAATAAAAAGATACAAAATCTGGGAAAGTAATCTTCCAACAAGATAATTATGTTAAGAATTAGTTTAGTAAGAGATAACTGAATGTTTAATAGACTATTATGCTTAAATTATCTATTATTTTGTATTGTACACAAGTACAAAATAATTTTTAATAAAGTCACTTTGCAGAATTTATATTCAACGGAAATTGTTTTATGGATACTCTTCGTATTTAATTTGCATTTTCTTTCATCTCTTATTGGACTTGTTACTTACTTAAAGAATAATTAAAAAAAAGTGTATGGAAAAGAATTCTTAAAACGGAACTGTGGATATATCAGATATACATATATATATATATATATATATATATATATATATATATAAGTATGTATCCACGTGTGTGTGTGTATATATATATGTTTAAGTTATACATCATAAACTTTCAGACTCTGTCCGTGTTTTCATTAAAGAAATGTTATTTAACAAAGAAAAACGATAGTCTCAAGAGTGCTTCGAACAAATTCGCCAACTAAGTTAGACAGTTTGCTCAGATATTAAAACTTGCAACATCCTGTCCACAAATAAGTTGACTTCGAGTTTTGGAACACCGTTTTATTCGAGTTATCAGAAATCTCTCAAGCAGCAGCCGACACTCTGTCGGCCTGTTCCACAACATGAAAGGTTCGCACTAATTTCAATTTGTGTAAATTTAAAATCCGTACTCTGTGCTCATCTACCGTGACTTTTTATTACACTTGTTCTTGTTACGGTTTTCATTCATTCGATGCATCTATGAATATATATATATATATATTGTTTTTTGGAAATTGTTTTTTTTTAATAAATGAATTTAACTAATTCCTGATTTAATTCTTTATATACTGTCAAGATTTTCAAGTCATAAACAAAAACTGATCACATCATTCACTTCAAATCACTTCTTGTCAAATCCAATTATTTAAAAAAAATATTTTATTTGTTAAATAACTTAAATAAACCTCTTTTTATGTTTTGTGTCTTCGTACCATTTTTTCTTAATTCTATTTCAATTCCTAACTTTGTCATTATAAGAAAACTAGAGTTCTCTTCCCTTTTATATATTTGTTAAAAAAATGTATGGTTTAAAAATTTTGAAGACGTCTGATAAGTGTTAATAAGGAGAAATAACATTTCAAGAATATTGATAAACATCTTTATTCATTCCGTTGTTTTCTAAATTCACAGTAATACAGAATGATTAATTGACGATATTTAACCCGTTGTGCACTGTCGGAACTTTCAAGTCACTTAAAAAAATTACAACCGATATTAAATAGTCAATGAATCATCATACACCTCACGGGACTTCTATTATTGAAATGAGAAAAACATTCTTTAAAAAAAAACTTCATTTCTTTATGTTTTCAAATGTTATTCTTTTTCCATAACATGAACTAAACTGTTCAATTTTTTATTTAAATCAATTCAGTGAACAAAGAGTTAAATCGATCTATTTTTTTTAAATATGTTGATCATTCACATTAAATATTTACAGATTATTTATAGGAATACTCTAGTGTGTTTTTTTCCTTTATTTAAATATAAAGCGCATCTGACGAAAAGAAAAATAAAAAAAATTCCCCAAGACTTTTACATTTCAATGTCTATCATTTTTATGGCAGCCGACGAATGTCATTCCCGTTCTCGCACCCCAATTTATAATTCAAACGTCGATTGATCCCCGTACGGCACCTACTTCACACTACATTATTGAAAAGATAAAAGCATTTCAGTATAGATCTTCTGTCGTCGTCCATATAACCGCAGATACAGGTTTAACGTCAGACTTAGTGATTAATAATCCAGTCTAAAAGCTTCTCGAAACGGAGTCAATGCGTGCATGCGAGCTTCCGGGTTAAATGTATCCACGCAATAGATATAATTGTTAATTATGAAGTAGACGCGGCGGACGATTCTTTCTAATCAGGGAGCATACGTTCGCTTCTCCACTGATTACCGACAATAGACTATAAATGATTACAAATTTACTAGCTCTCGATACGAACGTAATTAGGGTCGGATTAGTATTTGTAGACTCGGATCGGAGATAAAAATAACAGACCGATGTTTTATTTTCGGGCGGATGCTTTTCGAAAACGGCCGTTCGTTTGCACGACACGGAATCGATTCCGTTCGATCGATACAGTTATCGGTTTGAATTGAATTGTTTTAATTGATTTTTTCAAAGTACACAACTCTTCTTACATATACATATATATATATATATATATATATATATATATATATATATATATATATATTGTTATATTTTGAATATTTTCTATATGTTTATAACATAAATGCTGCAGGTTTGAAATGAAAACAACAAATATTTGCTTACTATTATTGTTTAATACTAATTATCGCTACAATGAATATAACTACACGGGTTCTGTTACTTGACTAACTTATGACCGAACGTTTTCAGCGTGGGCCAGAAGGGCCCTTGCTTTTCTTGAGTACCGAGCGTATGCGCTCACGACTCGGGTAGCTCATATCCCTTGAGTATTGCTTGGAAAGGGAAACTATCACAAATGGGTGGAGAATTTTTTCATTTTTCAGTCCAATAAGAGGTTGCCTTCACTGGTACTCTAAAGCTCTGATGATCTCAAACCGAGATGCAGCCTTGACATGGGTAATAAATAATTGCTCTATCACTTTCTGATAACTCTCGATCTACAAAACGATTCAGACTTTTGAATAAAGTGAGTAGTGACCCTCAGTACTTGAAAAGTCCCGGGTTTTATTACTTACGAGATAGCCCAATAGATTAACCCATATTTCCTCGTTGCCTATTTTGATTCAAAAACATCTTAATTGTGTAATCCAATTATATTTTTCTATATTTGATTTTTATCATATATATATATACGAAATAAAATCAATCAATCATCCACTAAACTATTTAATAAAACTGAACAGAAATATTAACATTGCAGAAAAAGCACTAATTGACTTTTGATATTCTCCACGTTCAACAAGTGTATTTTTAAGCGATTGTTTTTATGCCGGCCCCTCGCATTTTAATCACTTGAAGACGACTGTGTTTGTTTCGAAATGAACAAATACTTTGTAACAATAATTATAAGTTGAAAATTAAATCGTCGTTCTTTTTCCGCAACTCGGCTGGAAAATTTGTTAATCCGCCAGTAAAACGAATCGATTTGCTCCCGTGAAAATAAATACGGATTTTTTCGATGCGAATACTGGAAGTGCTTCACGCTCGCTCGTTCAGATGCCGAATTTTAATGAATCGATATTTTTTTTCTGTCGTAAATGAATCATTTTGTATATTTTGTGATTTATAATTAATAAATTTTATAACTATATATATATATATATATATATATATATATATATCTTGTTTACTTGTTATGGAACATAAATGAAAGAATTATTTCTACTAGCTACAATATGTTTTATCAATTTTAAAATACGTTCTTTCAATGTATGTTATATACATTTTTTTCTAAAAAAAGAAATGATCCAACTGTTAACTGAATAGCAAGAACTACAAAAAAATACATAATCTGTTCTTATAGCTTTTTATACAAGTGCTTTTCACATTTGTAAATTTCACCGAGTCAAAACCAAATATGTGAAACTGTCAAACACATGTGGTTTTCTTGCATGAGTAAAAACTGAGCAAGACCTCGACAAACTTGCGATATTAATTTTGCGTATGTCGAAAATACTGTCACTGGGCGTACAATATAGCAGTAACTTATTAAATTTACAAATGGTGGATTCGTTCATGAAAATGAATTATCTGTGAAACCAGAAGTAAAGGTGAACAATGCTTGATTGGTGGTTTTTATTAAAAACCACTTATGATGGATGACAAAAACGTTTCAAATAAACTTTGTCTTAAAACATCTTATCAAAATAAAAGTGCGGAAATAATTGATAAATGAATGGATTAAGAGATAGATAAGTTTCCACATCTGGACGATCATTATGCATTTAAGAATTATATTTTTTCAGTACTATTTCTAAATTCACTGATAAGAGATGTAAACTTCATAAATATATTAATTGTCTGCTTGTGATTTCGTTGATGTGTTGTTCTAGTGATGTTGTTTTTATGAAACTATTTGAATATTTATTTGTCAGGGCTAATTTCAGCTATTGAACCACTCATGAATACTTTGATAAAAATAATATCAACAATGTACTTGACAAAAAATGAAGAATTAGACTTATATCAGACGAATACTGAAGTGATTTATCAAAATAAATACTAGTACGTAAATACAGCGAAGAAATTGACTAATAGGTGGTTGTCTTCATACATATTCTGGCTGAACTGCAAGAAGTAACCGAAGAGTTATATAAAATTCTCTTCAATCCAGTAAAAATCTCCAACCGCTGGGAAGTTAAAGAAATGTTCAAAATCAAAAGGATCAGGGTGAGGAGTAGTAAAAAATAGATCGATTCATAAAAATTCTGAGTAAACTTTAAGAATTAGCCCTATGGAAGGACTAAGTAAAATTCATTTTATCTTAGCAAAAATCCCCAACCCGTAAGACAAGAAATTTTCTATATAAAAAACATAAGTTTCTGTGCTCAGCATTCGTACTACAAGCAAGAAAGTTTACTCGGCTCTCCAATAGACTACAGAAAAAATAATTCATGGCCATTTATAAAATATTATGAAAATAGTACTGACAGTGTAGATTATTCTACTTTTATAGATGGGTTCTTTTTTCACCGCACAGAACCATTGAAAAATATTCAAAAAATCATTACTGATTATATAAAGCGGCGAGGTACGGAAAAGAATCGACTTTTTCTGAGATTCTGAGGGACAGAAATCGAAGACTTTTCTATTCGTTGACCGGCAGAGATTTACTGAGAACTTTTAACCAGAAAAAAATGTTACGACTTATGGAGTAAAATAAGAGTTCATTTGAGAAAAAAAAATAATGTAACCACTGATAGTTAACAATCAATTAAGTGCAACGATTAAAAAGAAACAGGTATGTTTTAATATTATAAAACGTCACACGATCGAAGGAACAACACGATACCGAAAGAAGTGAAAAAAATTAGCATAAACTTCATTGTGATTCTGAATAGAGATCCTGGAAGAAATAACTTTCATTTTACATGAAATATGTAAAGGAAACCCTGTTTTAATTTATCATTCGTGATCTGCTGCTCGCGATAAGGCAAAAAGGGTTGTATAATATTTCCTTAAACAGATCTCGTTCATTACACACATATACGTGGATCCGTGTACGTCTGTATGTAATGTGAAAATTCTCCGACCGACACACACTCATTTAATTACACTCGAAACGCAATTATTCTGAAATCTCCGTTAATGGCGAACGCGCGATCTTTGATAAATGTAAATATAATATGAATATCGCGTATAAATAGCCTGTTAATGATATCAGTAAATATAAAGTGCGCACCGACGTACGTATTAGAGGCCAGGGGATCAGGATTCGACAAACTTATTTGCGAGATCAAAGCGTCAGAGTGGCGCTTTGAATTTGAATACCGCGCCTTAAACTACACGCTATTTCGCATCAGGCCTTCGAACAAAAGGTATAAATTAACGTTACAATATGTCAAAATGCAAAATATGGCACTCCGTTGTAAATCGCGGACATCTCTCATCCGCCATTCTTTTTATTATGACGTGGATTAACGCGGATACGTTTCGTATGCCCTTATGTGCTCGGCTTAAACGCGAATTTCGGATAACATTTCTAATTTATGAGACGTTGAAGATGCAGTGATAAAAATCGATTCTAGTAATGAATCATTATATATATATATATATATAAAGAGAGAGAGAGAGAGTAAAAATAATTTTTAAAGATATATATATATATATATATATATATATATATTTGAGCTTGATATGACAATATAATATTTATGAAACACAATATCTAATTTTATCAAAATACAGCTAGATGCCGCTTGCCCAATCCCCTTTTCCAAGATTCTCTGTCCTGACTCATTTCCTCGTTTAGCTGTCTCTTCTCCATGGCTTTTTCTTATCCCTTCGTTCCAGGAAAACCGACGTCGTCCACATTTCTTTTTTCCTGGCGGGAACCATTTAAATATCCGCTGCGGCCATCGCTCTTCTGGCATTCGCATCAAATCCCCGAACCATCTTAAACTTCGTAGTTCTATCCTATCGGTAACTGTGTCTCCAGCATTCATTCGACGTCTGATTTCTTCATTTGTTATGTGTTGAAGCCTGGGGACTCTTGCACTTCGTCGGAGGTAGTCGATTTCTACTGCATTCAGCCTTCGCTTTGTCTCAGCATTGATTGTCCAGATCTCACTTCCGCAACAGAGGGTGGACTCGACCATAACCCGTCCTATACGTTTTTTCGTTTTTTTTAAGAATGTTTTGGTCCCACCATAGCGAGTTTAGGCAGCCAATTATTTTCTTTGCTTCTTGTAATCGGTGTTTGATTTCTCTCTCACCTATTCCGTTAATTTTTAAAGATGCAGGCGAGATATTCAATTTCTCCAAAAATTATTTGACTTGATATTTTTTTCAAAACGAAACGTACACGAACAGAAAACCTGTACTTTTCTACAAACCGTTAATTAAATTTACAGACACGAATTGAAGAAGAATATCATTAGGCTGGTGTAAAAATAATTTCGGTTTTCACGTATCGAGTATAAATCAGTTAAAAATTATATTTATTAATCAAAATAAAGACGATTGGCCTGCACACATTTCACCCAACGGGAAACAATTTGGTTTATTCCTACAAGATAGAATTCTAGAGTCCTGGAATTAACGAATCCAGAATAATAAAAAAACTCTAATATTTCCGAATAAAAATAATAAGAGATATAAAACAGAGTACAGTGATTTGAAAACTACACATGTCGTTCTCTGGTTCGAAAGACTAATTGAAAGCGAATATTTAAATGGATATTTAGAGTGTTTGGACCAAAAGTGGAATAAGTAATGTGAAATGTATTTTAAAGTTAATGTTTCTGTAAATTTGGTATAGGAAAACATATATACGATTTAATGTTACAGACTTAATTATTATAAATATCATACTACTGAATAAACAAACAGAAACAAGTATACTCTTCGTAAAAAATTATAAATTTTTTAAGAAAAAAATTCTTTCGGATTCCATAGGTTCTGTTGTGTGAAATGATGTAAAATCCAATAATTAAAATTTGAAATATATACAATAGATTGGAATAATAAATATTTATATTATTTCATCGAAACAGTAATTAATTATTTAAAAGATCAGGCATATAACCAGACGAAATCACTTTTTAATTAAATTATACACAGAATATTCTTGAACAAGCACGTACGGTTCCATCAGAAACGTAGCCAGTTTTAACATATTTCTATTTATCTATTGACCGGTTCTGCAAATACGCCGTAACATCTATTTATAGTGAATCACGAATACAAAAAGATATATTTTCCGATCCTTTATCATGAAACAATAAATACAATATCTTGTTTTTGTTCTTATGTACAAATAAAGGTTTCAGTATGGAAAAAAAATTCGATTCATCTGTCAGTCCTGATATAACTCACTTTTGTTCCTTTTTATGTTATTGTAGAGATGTCGACGGCGAAGAGAAGATTTTTAATCAGAAAATATGCGTCGATGCCACATCAGTTTGTTTCAATCCATATGTTAGGTCGATGCGAAAGTACTTGCGGGTTTTATCATTTTAAAATTCGCGTCGATTTTTCTAGTTACCGTTATCTTTTGTTATAGTCACGTGATACATCGTTGTAAATAATGAAATTAGCACTGATGATTTCAGATTATGTCTATTGTTTTCATTCTTTAGTATTGTTGGATATAACCTCTTAAATTAGTCATGGAAAAAAGCAAATTCGAGCGATTTTGTCGTATGAGTTTAAATTGGGACGTGAAGCAACAGAAACTGCTCGAAATATCAAATTTGTTTTTGGCGAGGAGTCGATTAGTGAACTTACAGCTCAACACTGGTTTCGAAAATTTCGTGATAGAAACGAAAGATGATAAGGGGGATCGTGGACATCCTTCAGCTATAGACAATAATGATTTAAGAGCCAGTATTGAAGCGGGCCCACGTAAAACAACTCGAGAACTGGCAGAAGAATTCAATGTTGCTCATTCAACAGTTCATCGACATTTGAAGAAACAAAAAAGCTAAATAAATGGGTGCCGTATGAACTGAACGAACAACAAACAGTTCGGCGATACGAAGTCTGCTCTGCGCTTCTTTTGTGTAAAAAAATGATTCTTTTCTTGATCGTATTGTCAGATGTGATGAATAGTGGATTCTCTATAACAATCTGAAACGTTCATCATAGTAGCTAGACCGAGGAGAAGCATGAAAACAGTTTCCTAAGCCGAAACTTCATGAAAAAATTATAGTCGCTGTCTGGTGGCCAGCAAGTGGCATCATTCACTACAACTTTTTCAATCCTGGTCAAACGATAACAGCAGAAAAATATTGTCACGAAATTGAAGAAATGCACGAGAAGTTGCATCGTTTACGACCATAATTAGTCAATCGAAGAGAACCAATTCTTCTTCATGACAACGCTCGACCGCACGTCTCACAAATGACTTTAAAAAAATGAAACTAAATGCGTTATGAAACCTCACCTCACCCACCTTATTCTTCGGACCTGTCTTCGACAGATTATCATTTTTTAAACATTTCAGTAATTTCCTACGAGAGAAGTTTTTTTCAAAGCATCAGCTCGAAGCACTTTCGATGAACTTGTTAATTCCAGGACTCCAGAATTCTATCTTGTAGGAATGTACAAAGTTGTTTCCCGTTGGTGGAAATGTGTGCAGACCAATGGTTTCTATTTCGATTGATAAATATAATTTTTAACTGATACATGCGTCTTTACACTCGATACCGTATAAAAACAGCAATTATTTTCGCACCGACCTAATAGTTCAGAACGCACACTCGTATATCGTTTAAAAAAATCTTCAGAGAAAATGAACCGACATATTTCTGTGCTTATATGAAAATTGTTCATAGAGTGAATCTCTATTGGAACAACGTAGAATACGTAGGAAATATATTTATGCGATTCTTAAAAAAGATTTGTGATAAGAATGAACGTATTCACTGACAGAACAGAAACGGACGTAGGTCAGAATAATAGAGAAGCTTTTACGCCGAAAGCTCGTCCGCTTACAATGTATTGTAGAACGTAAATGAATTGCGGGTATTTAACGCGACTTTTTTAAAAAAATTTCATATTATTCACAAACAGAACAAAATGTCTTCGATACACCGTGCACAAACGGACAATCAATGGCCTGAAGCGGCGAGCTCTGATATATACTTCTTCTTACTCGGTACATAAAAACTGTAATTATTTTTGCACCGGCTTAGTATCATGTATAGATCACTTTTTTCTTTATCGTCCGTAAATATTTGATTTGACGCCTCATCTTCTCCTCGCACTGTTTCTTCAAATATTCATAAACGAGCAATCCGTGAAAAGATTGATATTCTTCCTCTCGCACGATACCTTTTCACCGTTTCACACAATCTTTTGAATCTCTCACTGAGAGAACCGAACACACCGTTTTTTCTTTCTCTATCAAATCCGATCATCTTATTTACATCACTAATATCGTCGGCCGAAACGCGTTCGGATCTTGAACATTCGCCGCACACTCGACCGGAACACCTGTCTAAACATTGAAATGATTTCGGACAGTTTTGATTAATGTAAACGGCGCACAGTGATGCGGTAGAATCGGATCCATTGTAGTCCGTTCGTTAAATTTCCATTATTTCATTTTCTCGTTTCCGTTCTCGGTTCACTATTTTTTCTCGATTTAAATTGCGTGAGAATTTTTTTCCCACGGATACGCGGTTCTGTGTGTGCGCCCGATGAAGAACTCAGATGTTCAGCGAATTATATCCGACGGACTCGTGTTTTTTTTTATATTGAAGTCGGTCGAACGAAATGCGATACAATTATTTGTTTTTTTTACAAAAATGGAACGAACTGTATGCGATGTATCTTTTTTTATGTATTTAATTTGTTAATAAAGAGAAACTATAAAGGATTGCGTGCTGAAATACAACTAACCTTTCCAAATGTTTACATATTTTCTCATTATATACATATGTATATATATATATATATATACATATATACATACCATTTTAATTAAGAATAAATTATAAAAGATAATAAAAAGTGAAGTAGTGTTTATACTTCTTCAACATTAATTACAGTAAAGTGTTCATTACTTTATTAAATATGCCATGAAGTGTTTCTTCTTATTATTAAAATATCAAATTAATAAAAAAATCAATTAAGAAAGTTAAAACAATTTAACTTCAATAAAAAATGTATAATTCCATAGAATGTTATATAATGAATTGACAAACGTATTTTCTTTAGTATCGTTTCCGAATTGATGATTATTACTAAGTCCACATTGTCTGTATAGAATTTCTAAGTAGTATTTATATGCCAATATTATCGAAACAGTATTACTAAATTGATCTTTAACGTTTTTTTTACTAATGAATTGTTTTCTCAGTCCGCAAATTGCAAAAAAAAAAATCAAAAATAATCAATAAATAGTTATTGATAATTTTTTATTCTCTTTTTTTAATTCCCCGACTTATCGCTATGTTTCGACCACTCATGGAGGTGTTAAGAGGACAAAGATTCGAAAATGTTGAAGGGGTGAAACAACTGGCTTCGAATACGCTCCACTACTTTGTACGATACAGGAATCAAAAAACTGACAATCCTATGGAAAAAGTGTTTAAATGTTAGCAGAAACTATATAGAAGAACGACTTGTTTTTGTATATTTGAAAAATATTCATTTAATTAAGAGTACGGAAAAAAATCTGTTTATATTTGACTGACCCTCATATATTCTAGCTTCTTTATTTTCCTTAACTCAAAATGCCAATAAAAGAGTAAGGAATTGACAGCGGAGAGAAAATAAAAAAACGAAATATCTTCAATCTGATTCATAAAAAAGACTAGAGCGAATGTTTTTAAAAATGGACAAACTGTCAGATTCATTTTTACTTTTTAAGAAGATTGTATACCATTAAAATTTATTTAAAATTACAATTCATTGAATTCGTGCACCTGTTATAAAAACATAACAATTTAAAAAATGAATAAATAAATTTGTGTACACTGAAAGGTATTTTTATTGGAGTTGAAACATCGATAACATCCAACCGACTGATACTGCCACGCAGATATTCATTTATGAAAATATGTCTCCGCACACAAAACCACAGGCTGCACAAACTCGACCGAGAATCGGTATTAAACTGCAGTTAAGTGGTGAATGTACATACGATGGTTATTTATTTCATTCCACTAATTATGTTAAAATTATAAATTGGAAAATGATCGTGCGTCCGCCAATCTGAATGTAATTACACGCGTTAGTCATTTTAATTGGATGTACTGACCATTCCGTTCTACCAAACAAACAGTGAACTGTTTATACCGAATCAATTTCGTATCACTTTATCAATTATTTAAAGTTAATATCGTTTAATGAATTTATGTCGGCGCTTGTACTCGATGAAATAAATTAAACGGTACTGTTTGATGTCTCAGTGTTGATATTAGTTTTTATTGAACGAGGGATTTATTTGTTTAAAAAAACTGTTGAAAACAAATGTTATTCATGTAAAACAAAATTTTTGTATACAGTTTAGAAGAATATTACAGTATAGATAATTTGATGTGTAATCAGGATGAACCTGGGCAGTATTTTTTCTCAGATGAATCATCCTCTCACCCCATAAGTCACAAAAATATTTTCTGATGAAAATGTTCAGTAAATCATTATTGATTATTTCCCGTGCTCATTTCAATGACATAAAATAATTAATTCATGAAAAAAGTACTCTGTCTCTCTGAACACGACGATATTTAGAGAACTAAGGTACTTCTTTCAAATTACTCATTTTCTCATCCCACAAACATAGATTTTTCTACTTTAACGCTCTGAAGATGATTTCATGTGCATCTAAATATGCATAAGTTACAATAAAAAATTATAAATAATCATCAAATGTTTTCTCCTGGTTTGTAGGACAAGAAAATAGTTTATTGGTGAAAGTGAATTTAGTCTTATTGCCAGAACTGTGTTGAATTTTATGATATTTAAAAAGAATGAAGGCTGAAAATAATGAAATTTAAATTTACAAATAAATAAACATAAATTGAAATACGTTTTTGGATTACTCTAGATATTTGTATCAACTGAATAATTTTTATCTGTTTTATAATTCTAATTTTTCTAATTCTTTGAAAAAACGTTTTTTCTGTGTAAAATGTGCTATAATTGATTACTAATCATTCTAATCATTGTTTTACCACAAAACCATGATCGTTAGAATATTATAGTACAGAAAAAAGTCAAAATGTTTTAAATATAATAGCCTTATTGAAATAACTGCCTTATTTTCTTTCTTTTAAAAAAAAAACACATTTTAAATTTTTACTATTTCAGAACGACTTTTAAATCAATCTATACCAAGTTTAATATTTTACTTATTTACTCTTACCAGATTAATTTATTTGCTAAAATCATTGACAGATTAGCGATTTGTTTAGGATAGCAGAGAAATTTTTCAAAAACAATTCTTGGAAAAAGCAATCCTCAAAAAAGAGAATTTTTCTATAAAATACTTTCTGGACTTTCTTATAATTAATCTAGATAAGTTAAAGTCAGATAAGTTTTCAACAAAATATGTTAAATCAAAACAGTTTCAAAAAATTATAAGCTCAAAGTATTTTTTTTCAAATAACCTACGCATCTTTTATTTATTTCCAATTTGAATGTGTATCCATTTTCCACATTCTGGACAAATTTTTCGACTTTAATCTACAATACTTTCAATTATTTTAATATGATTTAAACAGAACGTTTTTAATAAATATTTAAATTTTTTTTGATTATTTCATCAACTGTAATTATTTATGTACTAAAAATTAAAAGAATCAAACAGACAAATTAAAAAGTAAAAAACCTAAAACATATGATTAAAAAAGTTGATTTTAAATTATTCAAAATTATTTGCATTCAGCAAATAACTAAGTTGCATTATTTCATGACACTGATTGACAAAATAAAGAAATTAATTGTAATCCCCGTAAGAACTAGTTCAATTAATAAAATATTATCTAAATAATTTAATATTCGACTTTTATTTATACTTATGTTTGTTTAAAATAAATACTGTATGTTTATTTCTTTTCGATCCTCTGCATTAGAGTTTGTTAGAGCAACTTTGATGAAAATTCATTTCTCATCTCTCATCTCTTTCATTTCTCATCTCTCCTATATAATTTAAATCAAAAAAGTGATATATTACTAGATCTGATGTCTTATATCCTGTCTATCTATTTGTCACTTAATGAAAAGTGTGAGTTTAGATTCCAGCAGAAGTTTGTCAGTTGAGTAAGAGTATATAAAATAAATAAAAATCTTTATATATGAAAATCGAATAAAACCATCCTCTTATACAGAACGCTTTTCACAAAAACTACTATCTGTATTATATATATATATATATATATATATATATAATATTTAAATGAAATCTTTCCGAAAAAAAGCGACACCAGTCTTCCATCCAGAGACCAAACTTGTGAAGCATTCGTTCAACTAACTGAACTCGAACCACTTCACAAATGAAATCTCATCGAAGGTGACCAAATAAACATACAGCGAATGTTTATTGTTTCGACGACCGTAAATCAATATTTAATTAAAAATCATACGCAGGTATTCTTATACGCCGTTTATATTTCCGTTCCACCGTTTCGACCATACATACGAGTAATTATTCACATTTTACAGTACGTCGCCACACAACACGGTGATATCTATTCCGTATTGATTTCGTATTGAATAATTAATGTTAAAACGTCGATTGTGTTCTAGAATCCTTGGAATTGTAAAATGTCATAAATTTTTGAACCGCTCGCTTCATTTATTAATAAAGGTGAAAATCATTCTCGTAATACATGTTTCATATTTTACAAGTTCGATTCTTTTCTAATTTTATTTTAAATGTATATATATATATATATATATATATATATATATATATATATATATATACACAAGTATATTTCTCCACGAATATAAAAGTATGAGAAAAAGAAATCGAGAGAATAAAATTACACGAAGTAGTGCCAATTTTCACATTTCTTTATAAGATGTTCTTAAAGAGAAAACATAGTATCGATATGAGATTTGTACAAAGAAAAAAAATGCTTGTATTAAAGATAGATTGGGAAACCTGTAAGTATTCAATCAGATTTTGAAATAAAAGTAAAAAGCAGAAATTACTAATTGAATCGCTTAAGAAGTCTATTCTTTGGATTATGAACCATAAAACGAAAATGATTCGCAGTTTGATTGATACTTTACGGTACATTCTTTTATAATAATTAAATCTATTTTTACTAACTCTTTGATTTTTTTCAAATATCTATAATACTACATTTTTTTAAAAAAAATAACAATAAACAATTATAAACAAAACGATAAAACGCAGAATAGGATCGTTTCTCAGTGGTATTTTTTTCTATGATAACGTTTTTTATTATTTCTCAGAATATAGTATGAAACAGAAAAAAGTAATTCATTTGTGAAAGCGAATTTAGCCAGTTCCAAAACTGTATTGTGAGTGAAATGAGTTATTGATAAACTATATCTTTATGTCTTCTAAAATAAACAGATGCTTGTCATAAACTTAAATAATTATTGATCGGTTATTTAAATTATTAAAACAGGTAAAAAAGAAAGAGAAATTCTTCAAAAACAATTTTGTTGGAAAGATCGATCCTTAAAAAGGAGAATTTTTCTTTAAAATATTTTTTACACTGATATTTAATTCAGATTCAGTCCGGTCAGATTTGAACAGATCAGATTAAATCATGACAGTTTCAAAAAATGATGTCAAAGTATTATATATGTTCGAAGAATTGTTTTCAAATAACCTATGCATCTTCTATTTCTTTTCAATTTGAATCCAAATTCTAGATATTTTTTTTTGTTATAAGTTCCATAGGCGAGGAAAGTATGATAAAAGGCAAAAATTAAAATAAGAACATCTTATCCTCCATTTAGTATTTTAGTTCAATTGTATTTTAGTATTGAATTGAACTAAAACACTAAATAAAAATACCATGACTTTTCTTACTCCCTGCGTCCCTACCCCACCCCTCTTTTAATACCACCCGAATTGAATCACCCCACATAAACATTATTGAACGTACACGATTTGTCTACAGTGTCGTTTCCAAAAATTCACCCGTACACATTTACGAAACGTGTACTGTAAACGTATTCCACTATGTGGGAATAAATTAATGGCGTGCAATACTGGAGTTAACGAATCACGTAACTCGCCGCTCCGAAGCTTCGCGCCGTATAAACCGACTGTTGTGTTGATTCCTGAAGGAGTGTGTGCGAACAAACTCGCTCGCGTTATTAACTGGAGCATCGTGCGTCGTTAATTGCACAGATATTAAGTGTACGTTGGTTCGCGTTCGGTATTGTATAGCGCCGGATTAAAATCTCAAGACGAGAAATTAAAATACACGATACACTGTCGAGTGTCATTGTTCTCCCTTAATTGAATGCCGGGATTCGTTTGAGATGACCGTGGTGGTTGTTGTTTAACGAGACGTGAAATAAATTCGGTACGGTTCAACTGAAATACCGAAGAGTTTAATTTATGAAAAGTAATTAAGTACGTAAATACAATGTAAAGTTATGATATTTGTTTTGAAATTCGATCGAATTCGTAATAAACACTCTACTGATCATTGTTTTATTAGCTACACTGTCTTGTCAAACAATCGTGAACTCGTACAGAATTGTTGTATACAATACAGTGCTCAAGAATTTATAACTGTATGTGTACAGTTGTAGTCTTGGTCAGATTACTGGTAAATGCTCTGAGATGGGATATTGTATTTCAAGTGTATAAAATTGACTATCATACCTATATAATCATATCTTAAAATAATAATTTCGTATGGCAATACCAATTCATATCAATTCAATTCAAAAACAAACAATTAAATTGTTACTGAATGCAGATACTTTTATTCTCAGAGCTCTGAAGTATAGAAAAATTAAAATCTCCTAATAGAAAAATTGAATAATCAGGACAAGGATTTCCTATGCATTGGCACCATGCATATTATGGCATCACTCTTATTGAACATTTTTTTGTAGTTTGTAGAATGGGTGAATAATTTTGTTGTGAAAATCAATTTAGCCAGAGTACTAAAACTATACCAGAGAAAATATTTCGATTCGTTCAATAATCAACATGGCGTTACTAACAAATAATATAAGTATTTTAATAACACAAAAAAAAATTATAAGTCATTTTTAATATAAATTTGTCAATAAATTGATACAAGTTGCATTCTTCTGTATAGGAAAATAATTTTGAGTATTCATATTTTTACTTCAACAGTTATTAAATCTTTGTAATATCTATTTAGTTATAAACACCTTTACACAACAAAAGATTTAATATAACAATGAGAAATTAATTTTAATAATTTATTAAGATAAAATCGTAAGCACGATCAGTTAATCTTTAAAAGAATCGGCACAACTAAAATCTATTCTGTCGATTTAAAAAAAAAACGATGGAAATAAATGAGTTGAGGGAGGAAGTAAATTTATGCTTGAAATAAACCATAGAATTTATAGTGAAAGACTGTTGTCTCCTTCAATGAAACTATTGAAGAATTTCAAAAAGAAAAATACACGAAACTTAAATTACATACCTTGAATTAAACCCTTATTATCAAATTTCTTGTCTTAATCGAATTCACTCACCAGTATTATTATTCTACACATGTCTGAACATAAAAGCTTGCTAACTGGAAAGATACCTGAATTCGTGATCGTCGAGTCACGATCAGATAATTTGTATTAAATAAATTATTTTTATCTAAGATCGGGTAAGTTTATTAAATAAAATTAGTTTTTCCTTTATTAACTAAATTGCTTATCGTTTATTTTAATTCTGTATAAAAGGAGACGATCATATCGACTGACTGTCCCGTTTTATCCGCGTCTCTTTTTTCTACAAGTATAATTATTATATGAATGGTTCGACAATTGATGTAATCAAATAGAAAATACCTGGACGAAATCCCGATCGGTCTAATCTCGAACGATCAGTGTCTCGCTCTGTCACAGAATCGAGCCCGAAACAATAAGTGTATTTGCGGTTATTTCGTGCACGGAATATAACGATTTTTATTAAATAATCTGCGCAAAACGACTGTACGATAATTTAACATATTGAAAATACGTGAGTCACATACACAATCATAATATTGTTGTATCTGGGATACGCGGCCAAGAACCATGGAACAATATGTATAGTGAATTTACACGGTAGAATTGTTTTCAGCTGTGTGAATTCCCTTGATGTTGGCTTAAATTTCATCATGTATATTTTTTCCGTATCTATTTATTTTACTTCTGTGAGCTGTGTTTTCTTTGCAACATTTTTTTTCCGTACAGTTTATTGAATAATGTAAAATAGACGTTTCCGAATGACGGCGTGCTGTGTTTAATGTTTAATTTAGTTTTTTTTTTGTTATTATTATTATTATAATATATTAGCTGTAAAAATTATTTCGGTGCCTTTGAATTCAATTAATCGTGACTCTGTTTTAAATTAAAATATATTCTCGTCGTTTTAGGGTTTTGAAGTGTCATCTTTAACATCTAAAAGGCACTATATATCTCGGTCAAGCAGTTGGGATAACCTCACAAAACAGTACAGAACACGATGACATCCTAAAAGAAATATATATTAGACATTGGATATTTTTCGCATTCCAATTGAAAAAAATCCGGAGCCAATTCAGCTTGTAGCGAATAAAATATGCTATAAATGCTAAAACAGCGAAAGAGATCCAAAAATTCATTACGATTTAATCGAATTAAATCCGCCATCTTTTTTTCGACAAGTGATTCGTCAATTATCCGACAGATGTAACAGTTATACAAAATAATGGAGGATTGAAACGAATTCCATCTTTTGAAAACATAATTTTTTTATAAAAAAGGCACCGAACCAATTTGTACACATGAGAAATCGATAATTTCATACGAATACTAATTGATTACAAGATTTAATAGTTTCGAATATAAATCAGATTATGAAACTAATTCCAACAGAATTCAGTTTTTGAAGAAATCAAAATAAATTTATTTACAATAAAAAAAATCTGATTCAGTCTAAAATCTGACTGAAGATCGAAACAGATATTAAAAATGATAGACTCAATCATGGTCTTAATGATTCAGACAGAACAGCCATATGCTTCCGTCTCATCTAATATATTTATTCATTTTTACATCTTTATAAGTTTCTTTTTCATCTAGAATGTCTTCTATATTTATTAAATAAATATCTACTTTAAAATTGTGCACACCAACACTGCATGCACCACAGACATGAAAAAAGCGGTCAGTACAGTTTCCTGAAATCAAAACCACTGTAATAACAGCAACGGACAAGGAAAAAATAAATTACAAACGGTGTATCAAAATAATAGATTTTCAAACTAATATCACGGTTCGATATCCATTTTCGAACGCACGGTGTTATTCTCGTTCTATGATAAACATATGACCGTTTTTATAGACACGGGGTGAGTGTACAGTATGGTTATATTCTCGTGTGAAAACTAGCATCCACTGTCTGGCATATCTGTTTGCAGAACCGCACTTCGACTGTAATAACACATTCTATCAATGTGGGATGAAGGCGGCCGAAGAAGAGAACGCCACAAATTTCCGACAGTCTAGACCTTACATGATTTAAATCTCGTATTTGAAACTAGCATGAATTATTACTGGCACGTGGAATAGTTGGAAAGTGTTTTATGGATGCGAACTCAGTGCACGAGAAAAAAGCATTTGAAAACAGATTCAGAATTCGCAATTAATTTAATTGAGAGGAAATTATTTAAAAGCCGTTAATGAATTTTATTCTAAATTTATAATTATTAAAAATTGACGGAAATATTTATCTGCAGCAATCAACTGTTTAAAAATCAAAAAAAATTATACAGAAAAAGAGATCTGAACAACAACCTATATTGATAAATAAAATATTATACACATATAAAATTTTAATTATTATTTTTTCATACAATTTCATCTAATAATTAATTTTAATTACCGGTTTTAATTACAACGTCTCGTTGTTAAGAAAATATGATTAATTAATGATACTAATGTGATTAATTAATGATACAGTGTAATGTTTCGTAGACTTATTCTGCTTACATATTTCTATATTATATATATATATATATATATATATATATATATATATATATATATATTTGTATTTTTGAGACTTCATTAGTGTCTTTAATGATCCATCAATAATTTATATATAAACAAATGTAATTCGTTTAAAAACATTCGATAATTAAATTGAATGACAGGACATTTTCAGAAAATTATTTTTTTTATATCTTATGATATTTAATTATATTATTGGTGATTTTTCTTTCTTGTAAAAATGTTCTATTACTGAATATAGAAAGAATAAAATTAATTGATTTTTATAATAGTGTATGAAAGGTAGATAGAAATTGAAATTCAAAGTAAATATTTTAATATAAAGAAGATGACAAACATGATGATTAGGCTCCTCATTCATGTTAAAGTATATAAATAGAAAATGTACTTGAAGTATGTGTGAAGATAGAGAATTAGACTACGAATTAGTTGTAATTTAGCACAATTTCTTTTAGTAAAACTTTTTATCTGTAAAGAAACGATATTTGTGTTTTAAAAACATTTAAAACGAACCGAACGAAAAGTTTTATTGTAAATGATTTTTTCTACTCCACAACCATTCTCAGAGTGCAAAAGTATAGACAAATTCAGATTTTCGTGTGCTTTTTCGCTCTGAAGATGATAGTATATAATCTACAATAATTAAAAATCATCAGTAAGCTATTTATTGAATATTTTTAATGAGAAAATATCTTTGTAGTTTTTGGGGTGAGAGAAACATTCATTTGTGAAGTATGCAAGATTGTTTTCAACTAATCTTGATAAACCTGCGTTAATAAATCAGGACTGAAAATCCCTGAACCAGTCTCTCCAGTCAAATTCAAGAGTAAACCAAGCTACAAACCATTGTAATCGTTCTGTATGTATAAAAGCACAACACAGTTTGGAATTTCGTTCTTTTTATATATTAGTTTTTGAAGAATTACCTATTTTGTCTTTTCTGTCCATAAAAATGATCCTCGACATTACTGAAAATTTTCAGAACATATTTCGATTCTAAAATCGGTCTTAATGTTACTTTTCAACCATTTGAACTGTGCCCTGCAGTCGATAACATATTTAGAACAGAATATCTACCAAAAATAAGACCGAAACAAGATGAAAAAGAAAACTAATCTTTTAAACAGGCGTCAATCCTGTTTAAACAATTTAAGTAAGCGACTGAATTTTTAAATAAACGATACATCAAAACTTGTAAATTCTTTCGAATTTCAATCTTTTTCTTTATGGGAAAAAAATGACCTGTTAAAATTTGATTAGAATATTTTTTCGCCCGCTACATTCCACGGATAAAGTACTTTCTATAAAATTCATCGGACACTTGCGAAACGTTTCCTTTTTTGTTTTCTGTTCGAACACACAGCTTCTTTGCTGGTTGTAAAGAAAACTCTTGTTCAACTCTTGTCTCGTTTGTGCACAGGGCAAGCTACGAACCGAGCCAAAGTCGGTCAGTTTGTGGTTCGTACAAGTAAGAGCTTCTACACACACGATCGATCAGCTCAGTGAGCCAAATTGGTCGCATACCAGTTGAAAACAATAACTCGAACTAAAAATATAACTCGAAATAAAAGTTATTTGTCAAATTACTAAAAACAGAACTGCATATCACTCATTATGAAGTGAGTATTTATATATATATATATATATATATATATATATATATATATATATATATAATTATAAAGGAAGCTTATTGAATTAGAATCTAACTTTTATAAAATTATACTTGAGCAACATGTATTTATTTTAATTCAGTCGTTGTAACATTTAATGATTCCGTTTATTATATATATATATATATATATATATATATATATGTGTGTGTGTGTGTGTATGTTCGCGTGAACGAAACAATTTCATAAATTCAAACGTGAAAAATTCTAGGCGTGAATATCATTTTCTGGCTACATTTAATACGAAATGTTATCTGCGAACGGTCAATAAATGTCTAAACACTTTTTCGCGTTTTCGTATATCTTGTTTCTTATAAATGATACAAAGATGTACAAAAAATATATATGCGGATAAGTAACGTACACACACACACACAGAGAGAGACACGGAAAAATATATACACAGACATGCGTTTTCCTTGAAAATATCAAATGAGCTTATATTGGCTCGGCACGCGAATCACACACACGCATTTTCATTTTTCTGTAATATATGTCACAATGTTCTGACACTTATCGCGTGACTAGCTGCTGTATGTATGTGTGACTAAGTGACTAACGTGTACTGCAATTGTGTACGGACTTGTTGTTAGCTGTAGGAAGGATTTTTAGATTGCCGGCTTCGATTTTGCCCTGCCTTCGTGCATAAGTGAATCGAAACAGTGGTTGTGAGAAAATGGATTCTCGGAGTTCATACTTTGAAGATTGTAAAATGGAAAGAAATATATCAAATTTCAATCCTTGAATACTGTATATGAAGAAAATTTATTTCGTTTACTATTCCTACTTAGTCAAAGTAAATAAAGTGTTTTTTTTAAAAAAAAAATACATTGAGGAATTAATTTAAAAAAAAAAATGTGAAACCGTTAATATACTACTTACGATTGTACCTAATTCAACAATTCGAAACTAGAAATCCGTAGAAAATTTTCAATATTCTCTACACAAATTTGTGTAATATTTCATCAAGTTAATTCTCAATTCCATGTAGGATAGAAAACGATACAGAAATTACATGTATAAAGAATGAAAGAAATTAAACATGAATATGATAAGAAAATAAACAAACTTAGCTAGAAAAATCATTCATCATCTTTTTCAGATAATGCGTCGTCACCTGATTATTTATTGAGATCTGTGAAAAACTTCTTAAATAGAATTGTGTTCAATTTAAAAAAAAAACGCCTTAATGAGTTCTTTGCTTCTAAATACGGGCACGTTTCTTAAAACAAAATTCATAAGTTATCCGATTGAAAACAGATAGTTGTAAGTTATGATGAAACTTACATTTTAAATGAAACAATTAAAAAAAAACTATTTTATTTTCATTCGAAAACGAGACAACATTCACTTACTTCCTAGCCATATAAAATCGAAATTTATACTAATTCTCACAATACTGAAAATCTATTGATACGTTACAGATTCAATTTATTAGTTTCTCGGAACCGGGATCCTTAAAATGAATTCTGTTTCGAGTGCACTAAATAATCTGATCCGCGCGCGTATAAAAAATTAAAATCTATTAACCGACGCCACGGCCCGTAACTGTGTTCGACTGTTTACGCAAAATAAAGCACGGCCGTGCTTTAAATATGGCTGAAGTTGTTTTTTCCTCTCGGGGACCACTTAGTCGTGACATTACAACTGTATTGATTTTATTCGTTGATAATTTGAATTATTCAGGATTACTTTGAAGGTTACATTCGATAGTGAACACACTTTGTACTACAGACACTTGTTCGAAATGTGTAAAATTAATCAGACACTAAGACAATACAATTCCAGTTATGTCTTTGTACGATTCATAGAAATAAAATTTATATAAACACTTGTCCGTGTAGATTTGTTTAAATTTACACACCAGTCAAATATTAAAACGTTTAAATCTCCAAAACGGTCAATAATGATGTACTGAACATTTTTGATTAGAATATTTCAGGTGGTTTGTGAAACAAAAAGATAATTCGTTTGTTAAAGTGAATTTATACAACAGTGTCAGAATTTATTATGAAATATAAACCATTCTTTTACAGCGAAACGAAGTAGACGATCCTCTTAATAAAAACATGACATACGATTAAAACAATTTCAACTTGGTTTCTCTTTTATTTACTTTATCATAATAACGCATCCTAATAAAGTTTTGCTCTACTTTAAAAGGAATAACTTGAATATGTAAGTTCAATTACAACCACTTTGCTACAAAAATATTATTGAATGTATTTGACAATAATCAGAAGCTGCTATGTAAATATTTTTCAGAAATATTTACTTATAAAAGCAATAAATTAATTAATTAGCTTCCAGATTAATATTTTCCAATTAGATAAATAATTCCATCATTGAACATCTTGGAATATATTTTAAAATGAAATCTGACTGTATTAATCTTTTGGGAATTGATATTTTTTCCAAGAATATCAAGGCGGTAACATTAAATACACACATATATATATATATATATATATATATAAATATGTATGTGTGTGTGTGTGTTTATGAAGGCAAAACAGAATTTAAACGTACTTTTGTGAAAAGAAAACATCAAATTGTAAATATCGTACAAAAAGAAACAAGCAAGAAAAAAGAAGCATTTGTTATTTTTTCCTAGAATTCCCGAACCTATTTTCTATTTACTAAAAAGTAACTACAGACTTAACACATTAAAAAAAGAAGAGTACGGGTCGTCGCAACGTTTACAGACTCCCGTGCTGTGTACAGTCAAAGCTGTTATGACCTCGACATCGAAAATCGATACTAGAGAACAAGACGAAAAAAAAAGCTATGGACTCAGACATCAAAACAAACACGTTGCTTAGGAGGAGCGGCGTCGTTGCGTTTCGAAAAGCCGCCGGAGGTACGAGACAACGAATCCGTTTCGATGCAGCGCGACATCAAAGCAGTGTTACGCCCGAATTTGAAATATCACCTGTCAGATGAGCCGGATAAAAGCCAGTCCACGATGAAAAAAAAAACACTTCGTCAGCGGTTCAATCCCTGCGTGCGCACATAGATTGATTATTGTTAAATCGTTGTCGTTTATCGAACTCTTTTTTTTTTTTTAATGGTGAACCGAGGTGACACATTGTCGATGCACGTGATGAGTAACATAATTTGTTCGTAGGCTAAACATGTCAATCGATATAATTTTTTTTTTATCGAACATCTATAATAGATTCCAAAACTCCGAACACATTTCGTATTATAATACTCCTTTCGAGCGAAATTGAATTTTTTATTCGATTTGAATTTAAAATTAACGGTCTGAAAATTAACGGTAATCTCTGGTATGAAAATTGAGTTGATTTGTTAACATACATACATATATATATATATATATATATATATAACTATATATAATCAACTTGGGTTTCCACACAAAAGTATCAAAAAAAAACCATCTCATATTTGAGATTTAAATTCAATTGTATTTTAGTAGTGTATTTATCTAAAATACTAAATAAAAAATTGCATAACTTTTCTTAACCCCTGCACCCCTTTTAAGTATGGACGTGCCTGCAGATCAAATGAGGAAAGTAAAGTGAGGAAATGTTTAGAAGCAAAATCTCAAGGAAGAAGAGGAAGAAAGAGACCAAGAACTATGTACGAACGATACGTACAGCAGCTTGGAAGACGGCGAGGAAACACCATGGAGGAGATGAAGAGACTGACCAGTAGCAGAGATGGATGGAAGAGATGGACCGAGACCGCTCCCACGCTGAAAGGCAGATAGGGAGGAACGAGAAAGAAAAAATTTTCGTGCTCTTTTCAGAATGTACCAATCGATTCCATTAATTAACTATTCATTATGTTAAATATGAAATTTTATAACTACAAATAAAATCCATATTTACATCTTTTCATCTATTAAAGAGGATGAGAGAATGTTGTTTTAGTATATTCTGAGTATATATTATATATTTTAATAATTAGTACGTTTAATATAAACCACTTAAAGAATTCAGAGTATTAAAATCGATCAAACGATATTATTTCATTATACATTGTAAAGAAAAAAAAACTGAGGTGCTGAGGGAAGAATTAACCAGTCGCATGAACATAGATAAAACTTGATAGTGTGGTGAAACTATAAATGAAAAATTGCATTCCGTGTGCGATGCGAGCGCTCGCACGTGTACAATTTCAACTTGCATGCGACGACCGTAATATTTCGAATAAATCATTCTGAAAATAGATAATTATCAGCTAGTGGACCCGAAGCGGTAATGTCCATTTACGATATGAATGCCTCAGAACTCCCTACCATCAACCTAAATCATTCGAAATGGATTCAATGTAAGATTCGTTATGTGAATATACATTAATATCGCATTATATTTCCAATATTTCCACTGGCTCCGTCCGTTAATTAAACCTGAAATATTTTTAATTGAATCGACGTACGATATTCACACGCTCGCACATACATTAAATGAAATTTTAATAAACATATACGGCGTGTGCCGAAATCGACCTGTGTACTTTCAATAAATTAAATTAAAATGCACTGTTCGATGATCACACGTTGAAATTCACTTTTCAATATCGAATTTATATTTTGAACGTTCGATACCGATCTGTTATTTTAGTATGATTATCGATATAATATTATAAATTAATTGAGTTTATGATATTGAAACGTATATATAATTACAGAACGTTTAAAATCGTTAAAAGTATCTCTAAAAAAAACTAATTAGTACAGAGATATTATATTAATAATCGAATAATATACGTGTGTCGTGCTTGTTTGGATTTTTTTTTCTGTTATTAAATGAGATTTCTGTTTTCGGTTCGTTATTATGTTTTAATTAAATTGTTTATACAACTAAAATATGTATTAGCTAGTAAATAAATTATTAATTACATTAAAATCAGTGTAGTTTTTTTTGTTCGAGGCTTGTAAATATTTAATTTTACAGAAAAAGATTAACTCGCGTTTCTCAGAATCGAATATTTTCCTCTTTATGTGTCGGAACGTTTTGAAAATTTTATTATTTTTTTTAATAAATACATACACACACACACACACATATATATATATATATATATATATATATATATATATATATATTAAACTATATTTAAATTTCATGGACTGAATTGTAATTTTGGTACTATTAGCTTATTTTTTAAATTTAATTCAATGTTTTGAGAAGAATTGTGTAATTATTCGAGATCTGTACTATGTTTTACACTTTTTTTTTGATTTTTAAGTAATGTTCTTTTAACAAAATACATTTTAAAGATAATCTAAAGTTGTTTTTTTACGAAAATTTCTAAATGGATACGTGTAGGCGAAAAAAGAATTCCTTTGTGATAGTGAATCTATACACATTATGAAAACTGTATTGAGATATGAATGAAAAGATTAATACTGTTTTTAACTTAAATGATTCCCTTATAGTAATGTAATTTATAAAATTTTGAAAAAGACTCAAAATAAAAAAAAATCCTGATTGATTCTCTTTTAACATAACAAGATTCATAAACATATCCTGATAAAATGAAGAAAAAAAGTGCTTATTCCAAGACTGAAATACCCGTAAAAATATGTTAAAATTATAGAAAGTTAATACAAAAGATTTAATAGTTCTTTTTTAGATTTTTTTTTGTCCTGAAAAAGATTTAATACCGTTTAATTCTCTCTCACATTCACTCAAATAAAACTCTGAACTCAATGTCATTTCTCAAATAAATTAAAATTGTATGTTTTATATTTAGATGTCAATCACTAATCACATCTCTAAATTCTGTTTAATTATCGCTTTAAAATTTCATTCCCTGCCTTCGTACTGGTATTGACAAACTGTCTATGACTAGATGATGCTGCAGAATGAGGTCATCTGCATGTTGCATATTCTCGAATGCCATGACTATGTTCAACCACCGTATAGTTATAGATCATACGTTGAATTGTCCTTGCACTGGTAATCCGGCACGGTTTTTCCATGCTGCGCGAGCAGTCCTTTATAGAATCCCTGTGATCGCTGTTCAAAAAGCGATCATTTTTCATAATTATAATCGTTATAATGTTATTTAAGTCATTGTTTATAATTTATCTCGCCATTCAATCGATTTTATAGGGACGGGACGAACTTTACTTTTTATTATTGATTCAATTTGTAGAGCTCATAATTGTATTAAAACCAACAAATAAACTGAAACTATATACTTGAAATTTAATACATTTTACCATACATGTTCTGCTGAAAGAACTTGGAGACGGTTTCAAATTTAACAACGTTGATTCTAAAATATTATGTATCAAGCATAATTATATGTGCTGAAATATTCCATATGTAACAATATCGTGAATAAAAAAATCTCTTACATTTATAAAATTCAGCAGGTAATGAAAGAGAATTTGTGATTTTATTTTATACGAACATGTGTAAGAATTATTCAAATATTTTTATGAATATTCTTTAAAGGCAATTTTATATACGTGTATGTATATATATAAGAGAATATAAATATATAAAATTTAATTTCCACCCGTAAATAATATTTACTCCATTTTTTCTACTGGATTAAGGAACAATCTACAAGAAAAGGAATAGCGATTGATGTTTTGTAGTTAAGTTTTTTTCAAATAATGTATTTTTGACAGAGGTTTTAAGGGAGAGATACTCAAAACAACATTTTTTTTATTTTCGAATCTTAGTCTATTTTTGAAGTCAACTCTAGATATTTGTATATGCATATATTTCATTATGTTTAAACTATATAGCTGAGAGCTTTAAAAAATACAGTTTGGAACAGGAAATATTACTGTACAGTAATTAAGTGTGTAAAATATGAAAATAAAACAGAATAATGTCAATAAAATAAACGATATCTGGTTTTAAGAATTTATTATATTATTTCACTTCTTCTCTTTTATGAATATATAACAAATATTTTTTTAAAAAAATGAAATTTTTCTTTGTGGAATCATAAGGTTTTCGCAAATGAGAAAACAACACATGCAATTCCATTTAACAATTCATTTAACTTGAATTCTACACACAAAACTCGAAAAAACTTAGTCTAAAAAGCTGTTTGGTTGTTTATGAATTTCTAAAAATATATTGATTAATATTTAGGCATTTGGCTGTTTATATTTTTACTAAAAATCCTTGTATTATCTGTATATCGTTCTCTTTAATTGTATCAATTTACCTGCAGTAAAGGCTATATAATAAGAGTAAATATGAGGATCTACAAACACTCTTAAATCAATATGAGAATTTCTTGTGCGTAAGTCGAGTTACTGTCATTTATAACACTTTTTTGACCTTTCATTAGACCAAGATATTGTGCTGAATATTATATGAAAATCCTCACAATACATAAATAAAGAAAATAAGAAAATAATATAAATCACAACCGTTTCAAATATATTTCATAGAATTTATACGACTGTATGTTGAAAATAAATTCGTTTTGACTGTTATTTTTCAATGTTTTGCCTTTCACTCTACGAAAGAAATTCTTAACAAGATTTATGATAAGATTATATATATACATATAGAAACGGAGAGTGTTTCACTTTTGGGAGAAAGAGAGTGCGAGAGAGAAATCTTGATGTAATTTCAATTTGAATTTCATTAAAAAAATAATTTTAACTCAATAACTACGTCACGCGTCCTACATTTTCTGTAATGCCGAATTTTATAATATTACTGTTTTAAAGAAGTAATCCGATTATAATTGTGAAACATCGGTGAATTTCTTGACTAAACACGAATTCTGAGCTGAAGGCATCAAATATTGTTTTTGTACAGGGTACACGGCTCGAAAATACTTCAAAACAAATTTCATATTTGATCAATTGTAAACTGAACAATGAACTCGAACCGTTTCATTTGGAAAATGTTTAAGTTTTAAGTCTTGGGAAACGGTTTGTTTACTGAGCTCTGCATAAATAGTAATCGATGTCGTCTATTGTTTCATTCAATGCCCCTTTTTTATCTCGATGTGCATTGATTTGGTTCATTGTATTTTATGTACAGATTCTATTTTCTCGTTTGTTGAAGAAAATCATTTCGATGGATATAAATCAGAACTATTTTATACTGACGTTTTTCTATTAAACCTTAGAATAGTTTGTTTTTGTGTTAAATGAAAAAAAAATAATATAATAATCTCTCCGTAATGAGTAACATTTTTCAACAATATAACATATGACGGCCACAAAACAATAATCGTATAGAAATAATCTTACCTGATATAAGACGAACCAACGTAGTTGCCATTTAGTGCTGTCAGCAGTTCTTTTATGTAGATAGCCGGCCTGTGAATGATCGAAATGTGCTCTCTCTGATAGCATCACCAATTGCGCATCGTTAACTCTCACTGTACGCTGCATTTTAGGGCTTAGCATGGTGCAAATACACCGCAAAATGAATTACAGTCGATCGGAAACACAGGAAACAGTGTTCAGAGCCATGTAATTTTTAAACGCGAACAGGATCAACATGACGGCCTCACTAAATACACCGAGCAATAAATTTTAACAGTCACAGTGGAACGCTTTTTTTTTGTCTCTTTGTGTTTTTGCTTGTCGGGTTGATTTTTCCGAGTGTCGAATCTGAAGGTGGTTATCTGTAAATGAAAAAAAATAATTGGTACCTAATTGTTTCATTAACAACATGTTAATAGTTAAATTAAACAGTGCAACTAATTCATTTATTTTACTAGAATGATTAAATATTCATTTTACTGTTGTGACACACAATGAGAAAAAATAGCGATAGAGTGAAAATCGAAGTGGAATTTCACACATATAACTTGCATTATTATATCATTGCGGTAAAACCCTTCAGATTATATATATATATATATATATATATATATATATATATATATATATATATATATATATGTAATACATGTGCGCGAATTTTATTAAATAAATATAATAATTTAAGATCTCACGATTAGATACTGTCTCACTGTATGTTCTCCACGTTGTGAAAACATTGCAATGTAATTAAAAACGGAAGAGCGATGATAATATCTCACCGAATATGTACACAGAAATTACAATGAATTACAGGAAGCGAAACTGGCCGATGAAGAAAAGGAAAATATTTGATTACGGATTTACCCTTGACAATCCCTATGTAAAATATAAAAGATATATTTTAGTAGGCCGGATCGCATGGGAATCAGTGTATAAAAAAATGATTCCGTTCGGCGACGGCCGCCGCAAAAAATAATTTCTCAATTTGAAAATAGGATACTATGTCGTATTATTATGTTGGTGATATATTCGGTATTCTTCCGCGAACGAATTCATTTTTATAGAAAAAGTTTTGTCGCATAAATTGTATGCTCTTTCTAATACCGTACAGAAATATATATATATATATATATATATATATATATATATATATATATATATATATATATATACTATGTCTTCAAATGTTTTTGTAATTGGGCTGAAACCACAACTATTCGCTGATAGTTAAAAAAATTCTGCAATCATCTATTATAGGGGATTTGTGAAAATTTCGTACGGCCATGGCGATGATTATTTCTTGAACTTAAAGACGTGTTGAATAGTAAATTTTAACCTCTTTCTAATGATGTGTATCTTTATATATAATTTTTTGTATATTTTCCTGCAATTGGGCGGAAACCGCGACCATACACATACTTAGAAAAATTCTGCAATCCTGTATCATATTTTTGAACATAAAAATATGTGTCTAATAGTAAATTAGAATCATTTTTATTATTATTAAATCGATCACACATATCTTCTGATTAGATAAATGTAGGGTGAGATCTTTTTGAATTTCATCTATTTCCAGTTACTTCAACTCATTTATAACAATCTTTCAAGCCACATCTTAACAACGATCGATTGTTCGGCACCAACCTCTGAATAGGTAATTTTTTTAATTAAATTCATTATCGTTTCCATAACAATCCAGATAAAATCATCGAAGAGAAAAAATATCCTTTTTTTTTAAAAAAAAACTACTAATTAAATTGCAAACTCGTTTACAAAACCGATAACTAGAATATGTAATTTCCGTTCTCGTTAATTACAAAATACATATATATATATATATATATATATATTACTGACAAGAAAAACACAACGGCAATAACGCCGTGTGAAATAATAATAATAACAAAAAAAAAAAAAAACGTGATCTATCACCATTAATCTTATCGCACTGTGCACTATGAATACATATTTGAAAAGCGTTGTCTGATCTCGAGCTGTTCGATCGAATCGTACTCGACGTCATGTCTCGCCGTTGCAAGTTCGACCTCGTTCAATTATTTAATCATTTAAGTATTTTCTCGCTGCTTTCTCGGCCACCAAATACGTCTATTGATTTAATTGGTGTCTGTAGTGATTGGTTGGATTGTTCTTGACCGAGTTTAAAATATTTAAAATTGAATTTTAAGGTGTTTTATTACACAATTAGGTTGAAGTCCGTTATATTGCCAATTTATCGCGTATTTAGAATTAAAAGTTACCATTTTTTTTACTGAAACAGAATCCTGACTCCTGAGTGCGGATTTGATTGGAATCAAAATGATTTCAGTCATACAAGCTGCAAAGCAGTTAGATTTTTTCAGATATGTGACTGTGAAAGTAAATTTATTTAAAATTTAAAGGAAAAACATGTGAAAGAGAATGTAAATCTAAAAAATAGGATAAAGATCTAATGTATCTTAAACATGTATCGAATCCAAAATGTTTTATTGCTAAGAATAGTCGTTTATGGACAGACAGTGTCACAGAATGTGAAGAATATCAAAATCAAGTTATTTATCTAAAAAAGTTTGCACATTTAATATCCTCTCTTCTTAATTTTTAATTATAAAACTGTATATATATATATGTGTGTATATATATATATATTATATGCGCATAATTTAAATACGAAGACACAAGACGAACCGAAATTAAACAAGATCATTCTTCTTCGACGGCGGTCGAGAGAAAGTTTCATCTCTCCGTTTCCGTACGTTCTTCGATGTATACCTCATATACTTAATCTCGATCTGTCCAATGTTTATATCCGAGGGATAACTAAAGTACATACTACCAAAACATTTTATCCAGCTTTGGAAAAAGTTTGAACGTGCCTCTATAATCCGACTTGAGTTTCTTTTTTTACGCAGCGTTTTCTGTCATGTCGACCGAAAAAGAATACAGGAAACGTTTCAGCGTACCTTTTTCATACATACATAATTATATATACATATATACATATATATATATATATATATATATATATATATATATATATATATATATATATATATAGATATATAACTTTACATAAAATGAACAACATCTCGAAATAAAAACGGTTCTCCAATTTAAAATACTAGTTTCATTTTCGTTCATCTTTATTTTTAATAGATACAACGCGCGTGTTGAAAATAATAGAATTTTATAACAGATTGATTACATAAATGTTTAAAACCAGATCTGAATCTGAAAAATATTTAAAAACTCTACACAAGTGCCAATTACCACCTACACCCGTTCAGAACAATCCCTGCGGATTAATATAACAAGTCTGCTTTAATTAGATAAAACTAATCCGTTCGAGACGACTGATCGATTTGAAATATATCTCTGTGGAGCAAACGGTTTTCTTTAAACCAATTCGACGTCGCACGTTCCAAAATTAGTGTTTAGATACCGCACGACGTCACAATACCTGAATAATGGTCTCATTTACGTCATGTAAGCTCTTTATTTGACTCTTTAATTATAACCCAGAATCGTTCCCGTGACGAATTTTAGACGGAGCGAGCTCTAATTATTATATGAGTTCGTACGTGCTTTAAATACTATATTATTTATATAGACGGTGTACGCATGCTGTAATAATATTCTATCAACTGTCACTTCATATAAACACTGTTTGATTGTTTTTTTTTCTTAATTTAATAAAACATAGATCGTATTCGAAACCGTAATATGTCTCTCTATAATTGAAAAACGCTCCTGCACAGTCACTTTCATTCGTGTTCTGATTGGGTGATGAGACCGTGTGTCTCTGTTCTTATCGGTTGACATCAAACACATGTATGTAGCTCTCTCACTAGGAAAAAAGGGTATACGATTTCGGTGTAAAACTGATAAAAAATTTGTTTAAATATTTCATTCACTGAAGCTTTAAAGTAAAAAAAATATTACACTTTGAATGAAACAAGTAAATATCATTAACAATTCTATTTATTAAAAATTAATTTCAAATATAATTCCCTTCGTTAAATACAACCTTCCTCCATCTCTCAGTCAAAATTTTAATTACTTCAAATTTTTACCATCTAAAAAATCTTGCATTGGCCTGAAAAGATGGTAGCTGCCAGTACAAGATCTGGAGAGTACGCTGGATGTCGAATTGTTATCCATCCTAAGCTTTTAATTTTGTCTTTTGTGATTTTTAAAACGTGCGGTCGCCCATGTTACCTTCACTCATTTGATTTGGTATCTCCATTTTTCCTGTCTCCACACTTTTCTAATTTTTTTAAATGAGTTCCTGCACACTTGACAAAGAGTATCATAAATTTTCAGCATTTTTTTGAATAATTAACGTTAGATTTGCTTCAATTTGAGCAGTTAAAATGCCTTCATCCACTTTTTTTGGTCTTCCACTTCTAGGGCTATTCTTTATATCGAAATTTTCAGACCGAAACCATCTCTGACATTTTCGGACATTCAAAACATCGCCTCATATGTCGCAAATGTTTTTAAATGCATTGTTTGCTGTCTCTTTCTTCAAAAATTTAAATGACATACAGTTGCGAATAAATTCTTCACTCGGAATAAATCTCTCCATTGCGAATCGATATACTATTTTACTTTTAAAATATTAAAATATAATTTCGACATATTTACACAACAATATGGAATACAAAATAATGATGATGACCGATCTACGCAGCACAACTGGTCATTGAAAATGGTTATCGTAAAAACGGCATTCTTTTCCGGTACACCTTATATATATATATATATATATATATATATATATATATATATATATATATATATATATATATATATAATGATCATGAATACTGTTTCGCAAAATAAGACCGCACCGAGAAATTAAATAAAACGATCAGACTTTGTAAGCATTTTATTACCGGCATCACATACATTTCTATAGAAGTATAAAACCCGCGACACCGTCTAGGACATAGTACCGAGTCTATTCCTAGATACGATTCGATTCGATGTCGTTAAATGGAAATGACTTTGCGCAGACACCATAACGACCGTTCGCAAACAATCGAAATAACGAATCCGTCCCAATTACAATACCATATATCACTGGCAATTTGGTAACAAACCAAAATAAACAATTTCCTCTGCTGTCGTGAAACGGTGACTGTAATATATCAGCGGTACAAAAAGCCCGTTTATCATATTATCAAAAACAGCACGCGAACTTCAACCGAGTAGAAAGCCAATGCGGGTAAAACGACTGCAGTGTTGCCGTAGGTGTGTGGCCGCACGCCGTATCAACAGGTTTGTGACCTACGGTACACTGTGCAGGATTAGTGAAAGCAACAGATTTATATATGCCGATTGGAAATCCATTCCGTGCTTGTTTAGAAGATTTATTTAATCGACTTCACGTGTCGACGTTTTTTTTTCCTATTAATTAATCGAATACGCTCGTTTGTGGACACGGACGCCGGCGTCGCTTGCACACCTCACGACGTCGATCATTGTTGATGTTGTTCTTTTTTTTCAAGTGGAACGATCGTCCCCAATTCGAATATTTAATGCAATTGAAACGAAACATAATTCCCTAATCATCTAATATCACAAGCAAACATCAAAATGTATCAATAATGAATTCTTGAACATTACTTCACAGAAAAGTTTTGTCTGGTTGTTTAATCGGTTTTATTATATTTAATAAAGTTAATATGCTCTTTACAACTGTCTTTAAATTTTCAACACATTTCGCCTCTTTGAAATCTTTATAACATATATTTAAATTCAGATACAGCTTTTAAGTTCTATACATTAGTAATTTTTTATTTTGAGTTTAAGTTGGTTTTTCATGTTGTTTTTTTTATTTTAAAGGTAATTTATATATATTTTTTTAAAAAAAGCCGTTGCCATTTTGAATACATTTTTAATTATTTATGTAAGTTTTTTTCATTTTATATTTTCATTGATAACGATTTGTGTATTTATTACCTGTCCCGAAAAGACCAACAGGGCACCGTATCAAAAGTATTGCAGATATAAATGCATACAGTTATAATTACGATATATATATATATATATATATATATATATATATATATAGTACATCTGTAATTAACACATTCGTGTTATTTAACCAAACACATAGTAACAGGTTCATTACGGTTGCTCTTTAATGCGCCAGTATTTTTATTTGCTGTGTGAAACGTTGCATAAAAACGATAAACAATCCTGTTATAATTACACTGATCCATTTGCATTAGAGCTAATTGTAGGTGAGGATTGGACTCACTAGCATATGCACAAATAATTATTACGAGCAGATCAATAACGGCATGAACACATAGATTTTTACTATGAGTTGTGTCTGTTTGTAATATTATTCGAAATTCTAACGGATGGCATTATTCGGAATTCGAAAATTGGTAAAATTAAGATATTATTAAATAGAGATTTAGTGTAAACTCGAGAGTTTCGATTAGGAAATATTATGAAGATGGAAATAGGATAATCAGGGGATTTATAAATTCAAGACTTTGTTGAAAATTTACAAAAATGAAATTGTGCTTAATTGTGGTACTGGTGTATGATGTATGATCGGATATCGGACGATTGATGTATTTTGTCAAAAACGATCTTGCATATGAAAGGAAATCAGAAAGAAAAATTTCTTATTTTTTTAATATTCAATATGAGAAAAATTTAAGAAGTTTTGTATGATTTCAATCGAATAATTCAACATAGAATCTATTTCTTTCGATGCATACATCAAAACTATGAATCAAAGTGTAAAAGTAAAGAAAAAAATCACTAATTTCTCAATGGTTCTAAATCAAGAGATATACATCTAGGACACTTAACAGTATTCATGCTAAACATATAAACTTTTTAAAATTAAATGACAACTCCTTTTCGAACATACATGAAAATGTAATTCGTTTATTATTTAACAAGAAGCAACCTCTTTATATTTTTAAAATTCAAATGAATATTTCTAAAATTCAATTAAATTACAAACATATATTCATTTACAAAATATAAAAATGTATCATGACCGTAACTGCTATGAAAAAATAAACAAATTAAATCTTTTTTTTTTAAAAAAAACTCGTTGTAATAACGTTTTAAATGTTTACAAAAATATTTAACTTGCAGAAAAAGACTATCATAAACATTAAATAGTTGTCGACTCACGTCCTGAACCTATCTCTACGTCAAACTTAGATGACAAATTGCTACGTGAACGTCCTTGCGAAATCTAATCCTTTAGTTTGTTTGTTCTAACTTAACAGTACAGGTAGAATTACGGGAAATGTTGTTAACAAGACTAATGTGGATGTATTCTGCATCTTTGCTCTTCAAAGTATTCACAACCGCTGATGTAAATATATAATTACCTAAACACACATAGTATATGCGTGTGTACGTTTATATATATATATATATATATATATATATATATATATACACACACACACACACAAATATTTAAAGTAAGAAATTTAACTTCCTCAAGTGTGTTTACTGATAATCGTTATACCGTTTATACAAACATCCAAAATAATTATAACTGAAATTAAATTATTATACTTATGTCAGATAGTTTTATATGAATTTTACAACAAAAAATAAATATAAAAATATTTAAATAAGACATAAGACAATAAACGAAAGTAAATAAAATAAACTTCTTTTTCGTAAACTATTTAAAAATTAAAATTTTTATACATGTTTATATATATATATATATATATGTGTGTGTATGTTATATTAAAAAAAGACATATTTTTCATAATAAACAAATATATTCTTCCATGACACTTCCAGAAAAATTAAAGTTGTTTGACATTTATTTCTCGAGTAAGAATAATGCTTTAATTAATATGAGCTGGTTATAAAATCGAATTAATATTTTAATTATTATGTTTTTATAAATTTAAACTGTCACGAATGAAAAAATAATTATTTTAGAAACATGTAAGTAGATAGACAGATAGATGTATTACAAGTCTATATATTTTAATAATAAAAATAATATGTTATATTCATTTTATTCTAATTTACAGAGTAGAAAAATACAAATATAATATATTCAAATTTGAATTCTCGTGTAGCCTTGCTATTACATTCTGTATAAAATAAATTTTAAACAATATATAACTGAAACTATTGCCAGTAACTATCTATAATTGATTGGAGATATTTGATATAGATGAATTTTTTGACTGGATATCTAATTGAAGACGTTATCCAAATTAAAAAAAAATATCAAATTTATATAAACTGTTTCTCATACAAAATATCGAACGTGTGACAAATTTCAAAAACATTGTAGTTTTTTCACAAAAACGCGGATTTTAAATAACTAAACTTTGAATAAGTGAATGTTTCGTATCCATAAAAATATTATTAATACCATTAAAAGTTTGAAAATATGTGAAAAAAATTTTGCTTAGAAAATATTTATTTTTAACAAATTTTTCTACTTTTTTTGGAAAACAGTTATTACAAATATTTAAAATAATCGATACCAAACAAATCAAATTTTATTTCATTTATAACTGTTAGAAGTCTAGTTGATAGTTCCAAGTAGCTTTATATATATATATATATATATATATATATATATATATATATATATATATATATAGTTAAAAAAACTGAAAAATATGAAAAAAAAAAAACGGAAAAGGAGCAATAAATAGCTACGACAACGACATCAAATCCTCATACAAGAATAACACGAGTGTAATCCAAACATTTTCAATATGGAATAAATAAAATTTGTGTATGATTTTATGCACAACATTGAATAAACAGTAAAAGTGAAAATCGAACAATAAGAAACAATACAAGAAAACAAATAAAGGGCATTGTTGAATGTTTTAAAAACATACAAACAACTCTATTCAGCCACGAGCACTGACCTATTCTCAATAAAACCTGACCTATTCTAAGTTTTTTCAGTATTTTTTTCCCACGTAACATACTTTTCTTCGTTTCTATTCATATTTTCAATATGACTTCTATTAAAAAAACAGTATTTTCTATTTACAATTAATATATAAATGTTTGAACAGGATTAAAGCGGAGAAAAATATAAATTTTAAATTTCATTCTTATTGTTTTAATATAACGAAACAGCAATACACTTAAAATATATTAAATACAATTATATATATATATATATATATATATATATATATATAAATATTTTCCTGTAATCCAAAATAATTTAATGTTATGGTAGTTGAATGCAACAGATAAATGTATAAAGATTTATTAATAAAATTCATCACGAGTTTTACAACTTTCTATAATCAGTAGTTAACATTTAATAAAATGGCTTGAAAACTATGTGATCGATTTTAATATCCAGTAATAGAATCAGCAGTCTTAGCATTGAAAATTAAATAGTTTAATCTTTTTATGCATTTGAAATACATTAATAGAGATGTTTTTTTTTAATTTTATATATATATATATATATATATAGTGTAGAAAAAGGGGTACAATTCGAAACAATAACTAAACACGGTTAAAAAGAATGTAATTATTTTCTATTATATTTAATCCGTCATATCAACTATTTACAACAATATCATTGTTTCTCTTTCGACTAATATATTTTCTATTTTCTTTTGTTACTGATTTTAGGACACTTTTTCCAGGTGTCAATTTTGTTTCAAAAATTAAATTGTATCAGTTACTTTTCAAGTATATTTTAAGAATAGTTTACGATTATTTAAATGATAATATTTTGCTTTTTCGGTACTAACAAGTACTCTATTATGTTTTACTAAAAATCAGTAGAAAGGGACAATAAAAAGTAGATTATTTCAAGATAACAACCACCAAGATATAAAAAAATAATTCTTAAGGCCGTAAATAATGTTGACATTCTATATATATATATATATATATATATATATATATATATATATATATATGTATATATATATATATATATATGTATATATATATATGTATATATATATGTATATATATATATATATATATATATACAAATAAAGTTTATAAAACTGATATGGTAACATCAGTTGTTAAAAAAATAACAAAAAATAATTATCAATTTATTGACCTGAAAAATAATATTTGCCAACTTGTGGCACTTTCACTGTACACCATATATATATATATATATATATATATATATATATATATATATATATATATGAATTATTACGTGTACATAGTGCGAATACATAGATTACAAGAGAGTAAACAATACGTGTTAAATATTAAGACTCCGAAGAGTGTTGAAAGTTGTAAAAGTCGTTTGCCTGCGTGCGGACGCCAAGCGAACTTTCAAACTTTCAAAACAAGAGGAAAAAATAGAGTATGAATCGAAATCGAAATACCTATGTGGCGGCGACGCTGTACAAATCACACCAGGTCGAACTTGAACTTCACGCGATAAAAGAACTACAGTCGCTCGTACGAGTACGTGTGTGTGTGTGCGTGTGTTGCGAGTGTGTGTGCGCGTCTATGCGTGCGTGTGCGAGTTTCACCTGTGTGCCGTTACAAATTGGCGAACCGTTCGTTACGTGCGGCCGGACTGTATGCACGGCGGTGCGCAGTGAAAGTTCCAACCGAAAGCACGTTCCACACCGGTCTACGCTCGTGGAGCTTTTTCAGGGCCTACGTTGATGTACTCGACGCACGATCTAGGGTGCGCGAAACGATATTGCGCACGTCATGCACTCACGGCACGCTATGATGAAAATTTCAGCAGCAGCGGCCTGGGTGGATACTGTGTTTATTGTGCGAGTACGTGCGTCTTCGACGACCTGCGGCCAAATAGACGTAATTAGAACATCAACAGCGCACCTGTTATGCTAACCCTTCGAGCTAATAGAGAAATCAGGGGTTTAATCGATGTTTTACATGCGGACTTTCAATTTTCTTCGACGTTTTCAATTACCACACGTTGGGAAAAAGAACGCGGTAGTTTCTCAACTGGCGAACCGATCGAGTGCTCGCCTCGTAACACACAAAAAAAAAAACAAACAGACAGACAGACAGCACATTTCAATTGATTTTCATTCGCCACAAAGATCAAGTATTTATCGTATTGTTGTGGCTCTTATTCTGTACTCAAATACAGCTTAAATCATAAGATAACACGTATAGTATTTGAGAAAGACGACGTTTAATTTAGAACCAAGAACATTTAATACAAAGTAATGATAAAAAAAATAGATTTACATGATCTTCCTGACTTATCTCTAATTAAGCTCCAGCAATAATCTACTAATATCCATGATTTCGATTTGTCTTCATCCTACTTTTTCGTGCAAAAAGTATTCTAATCAATTCTCTCTACGTATTGATCATTCATTTCAACTAGGTCTTAAGGAAATATATACAAATTCGAATGAAAAAATGGATTCAAAGACACTCCACACCCAAAAACTTTTATATGATTTGAGAAAGTTATTCACTTCTTATTAATAATTGGAAGATTTGTAATTCTCTAAGAAGTTAAAATATCCATAAATACTTTCCATGCGACCTTCTTTCTTTGATAAAATTTAATTGAAATATTTATCCTTCTTCACTTTTTTGATATAAAGTCAAATGAAAATTTCTTCATTTTTTATAGAAAACTGGTGTACTTTTTAAATCAAATATGTTTTCTTGTATTATATTAAGTTATTGGAAATTACAATATAAAAAATAAAGTGTGTGGTGTTAATTCACTGTAAAATATTTTTCTTTGCATTATTCAAAACTCAAAACTAAAATTCATTAGTGTTGTCACCAGGAAAACACATTTTTCATACAAAAAAAAACACATAAAATCAAAGATTGAAAGTCAATGGTAAGCAATTAAATTCCTAGTAATTTAACTACGATCGCCAGGTTGTTTTTTTTAAAAAAAAATATATATAACATATTTATGTTGCTATTCGTTTAGATCAAAACAAAGTCAAGAAAAATCCCATGTTGAAATCAATACATTATTGTTTACTTAAAATAACCAAAGACAAAATAAGCTACTCTATGAAAACATACAACCAGACTGTTTGTAGTGAAACGAAGTAAAATTTTCCAAAACATAAAACATGAATGAATTGGCGTACAAATGGGATCAGTAATAAAAAATATTTCTTGTTTTCATCTGAAATATCCCTACCATACTTGAAGTTTTCAATTTTTTATGTTGTTTTTCATTATATATATACTCGTATATATATATACTTTTTTATTTGTAAAATTAAAATTGTTGTTACGCCTGTATGCTTATTTGTTATACATGTTTTCAGTTTCAATCTGAAGGACACACGAGCAAAATATTTAATCTTAAGATATTTTTTTAACGAAATGAAAAAAAAAGTGAAATTCAAAGCGAATGGCCCAATGATCAATACTCGATGAGAACAATTTGGTTCTATATTTCGAATACAGATAATTATATAAAACCAAATCTCATCCGTTTATATATAAACTGATTTTCTGAGAGACAGAAATTATTGAGTTACATATATCAATGGATTCTTAAGTAAGTAAACGTATACTTTCAAATGTGTAGTCGAACATGTTTGCTACGATTATGGTTCACCGCACATTTATCTCTTTGAAATATTTCTTTGAGAGATTTGCCATTAAAACGTGTCTAAAAAAACCATTTCAATTAATGTTAACAGTTAACTTACTATTTCAATAGAAATAAAGATTTAAACGTCAAAATATCTCAAATATTTTAGCCAATGTAATTGATAGCTTGTTTGCATAATTGGTATTTTTGGCTTCGAATAATGAATTTCAAACATGTTTGATGTTTCATCCTCATTGAAGATTACAAGAGTACCGAGTAAAAAATACACCCAAAGAGCAAACCAGTGAAAACAAAACAATTCCAACACTTTGTTCGTTTTTCTGCACTGTTATTTAATATATAGGCAGACTAGTATTTAAAATTATTAACATATAAAAATGAATAATAACACATACGAACAGCAGTTTTATCAATCGTCAATGTAACATCTAAAATTGAAAAAAAAAAAGATTTTGACTTAATTTATATCAATCTTTAGAACATTTCTGTGTTGGTAGAATTTCGCAAATTAATTCTTCCTCCTCCCTCTGCCACACACAAAGTTCAAACGTTTTTTCTGATCAAAAATGTGCAATTAATCATTCATCATCATTTCTGATTGTTAGCTATACGCATTTCGATGATGATTCTGCCATATTCAAAGCGCCATAGTACAACATATAATACTTAAGAGATTTTTCCTATACTTTGGCGCTTTAAAGAAGATAAGATCTGAATCTGAATATGCAACAATCGAAAATGGTCGAGTAATTATCGAATATTTTTGATAAGAAAAAGGTTTTCTGTGTTCATGAGGTGAAATGTAATTTACCGGTACGGTAACCTTTTCTAAATCCCGGCATTTAGAACATTTAATAAATATATGATTTGAAGTTAGGTATAAGAATTGTTAAATAACAAATAGTTGTTTTCTTACCGTACCACACTATGATTCTTTCATTTTTAAATCAGTGCAAAACAGTCACGTTTTTCTACATAAATAATAAAAGATTTAAACTCGTTCTCACACTTGTATGAACTTTAAACAAACAAGTTTAAACAAATAGTCAGACACGTTATACCGTACCGAAATTGAACGAGTACACAACTGTTCTGTACGAGTTATTTAACGTGTAATTACTAACTGACTCATTACATTATGTAGCCACAACTACATTATTACACTCCTGATAGCAAGGCGAATAAAATTGTGTAAATTTATGTATATTATATATATATATAATTTTTTAAATTTACCTAATTATTTTAAAAATTAGACATAAAATTGTTATAAATAAAAGTATTTTGAATTAAATTCGCAATGAATGTTTTATATTTTTGAAATTAGTACAACAGAACTATTTTAACTATAAAAAATGTACAAAATGATATAATTTCTAAAATTGTAAAATAAATTTATTTATGAAATGATAATCTAATTGGTTTTTTCTTGATGACTTTGTGCCTATAATGCAATAATTGAAATTAATTGAAATCGACAATAAAATGGCGGAATAGCCACAGTTGCAGTAGCGTTAGCATGTATCCAAGAGACTATGACGGAAGGAGTGTGCCTTGTTTCTTTTTTATACTGATCTCTTTTTCTGTCGCGACAAGCGATTTCATTAAAACTATCAGTTTTTTGAATTATTCATTTAGAGGTAAAATGAAGGAGAAAAGATCCTAGCTTCAAACCCGTACGTCGCTCTTCCGCACTCGCTGAAGAGATGGCGATGTCCCTGCTCTGTTGAACTTTTTGTTTGTGTCTAATGTCATTCGAGCGACGTTTGGCTATGTATTTGTCAATATTATAATACGAAGTATGATTCACGTAATAAGTGCGCATATAATATTTTAAGCACACCGTTGTACAATTTCACCTAAAAAATGTCGGATTCTAAGGACAATCCTTGTTCGCACGACGAGGAGCCTGTTAACGCTGCGGCTCAACTTAATAATCTGTCGTTCGAAATTGAATCCGAGTTGACCGTGAACGCTTCTACTTCGAGCGTTGATAAACCACAAAATACGTTGCCTTCGAACCACGCTAGTCAGTTACAGTCGTTCGATAGAGATATCAGTGAGAATAATAGTTTTTCTAGTCGTTCGAGCAGCGCCACATCGAGTAGCAGCTCGAATTCGGTAGCCGTACCGGTCGCTGGTCCGAGCGGTACGTCGTCCGTGTACAACTGGCAGTCGACGAAAACCACGGTCAAGGAACGATTCTCGTTCATGTTCAACAACGAGATCCTGGCCGACGTCCACTTCGTCGTAGGACGCGAATCGAACAGACAGAAGATTCCCGCGCACAAGTTCGTCTTGTCCGTAGGCAGCGCCGTGTTCGACGCGATGTTCAACGGCACGTTAGCGACGAAGTCCGAAGAGATCGAATTGCCGGACGTCGAACCGGCGGCGTTCCTCTCGCTGTTGAAATTCATCTACTCGGACGAGGTGCTGATCGGTCCGGAGACCGTCATGACGACGCTCTACACGGCGAAGAAGTACGCGGTCCCGGCTCTCGAAAAACACTGCGTGAATTTTCTGAAGAGCAACCTCGGAAGCGATAACGCGTTCTTGCTTCTCACTCAAGCGAGACTGTTTTACGAACCGCAGCTCGCGTCGTTGTGTCTCGACATGATCGACAAGAACACGGCCGATGCGATCGCGGCCGACGGATTCACGGACATCGACTTGGACACGTTGAACGCGGTTCTCGAGCGAGACACGTTACGTATCGGAGAAGCGAAGTTGTTCCAGGCTGTCGTCAGATGGTCGGAATCCGAATGTTCACGCCAGCAGCTGCCGCTGAATCCGGAAAATCAAAGGTCCGTGTTAGGAAGAGCTCTGAATCTCATCAGGTTTCCGTTGATGTCGATAGAAGAGTTCGCGATCGGCCCCGCGCAGAGCGGACTCTTGAGCGACAGAGAAGTCGTCCAGTTGTTCCTTCATTTTACGGTCAATCCGAAACCCGCCGTAGGGTTCTTAGACAAACCGAGGTGTTCGATGACCGGGAAGGAACAGTGCGTCGAGAGATTCCAACAGATCGAGAGTCGATGGGGTTACAGCGGCACGAGCGATAGAATCAGGTTTATCGTCGACAGAAGGATATTTATCGTAGGATTCGGCCTGTACGGATCGATCCACGGTCCGACGGAATACGACGTACTGTTACGAGTGATACAGACCGCGTCCGGAAAGCTCTGCGGATCTAATAAAACCACCTACAGCTGCGATGGATCTAATCATACGTTCAGAGTGATGTTTAAGGAGCCGGTGGAAATTCTGCCGAACGTTAGCTACACCGCATGCGCGACGATAAAGGTGATCGAAACGCTATATACCTTCGTCGCCGTTACGGGTTTCGATATCGAAAATCATAAATCGTTCTGTTCACAGGGCCCGGACTCTCATTACGGTACCAAAGGCGTACGGAAAGTAACCTTAGAGTGCACCGGAGGCGGCAAGGTCACTTTTCAGTTTTCGTATGCCGCCGGGAATAATAACGGGACGTCAGTAGAAGACGGGCAAATTCCAGAAATTATATTCTACACTTAAATTATTCATTAAAACCTATTCACACATCGCTATTGGGATTCAGGTTCAAATATTTCTTTCAGGCTGATGGTAACAGTAAATATACATTTATATTCTGCTAGTTCTATCTAATGTTTATATAATATCCAATATCGTCATACGTATACACAATAATCACCGTATCGTTATTTTTTTTAATTTAAAAACTATATTTACGAATGAAATAATTTGTTCGTTTCTGAGTAAAGCTTAAAACTATATATTTGTGTGAAATCATATTCTTTTGTGATTTGAAGTCGAATCTATTATATAATTGTGTTATAAAATTAGGGTCATTAAAAAGGACTTTTGAAAGAATGTGGTGCATCTAAGACTGCTTACTTAAAAGAATTTGGTTTAATTTTCTATATTTTTCTAATAATTTCACTCGACTAGTTCTTTTTTATGAGAAAAGTATAGTACATGAGAGAAACATTAGTTTTCTTCATAAGGAGTAATAAATAGATTATTAGTTCGAATAAAAATCTATTGAATTCACAAAGAGAATTATAAATAACATTCTAAATGATCTTTTCTGCTCGTTCGGTCTTAGAAAAAATTCTTTTAAGCAAATTCAATATAAAGATGTTTTTCAAATGTTAAATGAAAACATTTTCATAAAATATTCCTTTTCCAGTTGTCAATAAGTATATCGAATAAAAAAAAAATGTTCTAATTGAAATGTATTATTCTAAACATGCTTTATGAAAGCTTGCTGAAGTATATTTTTTTATTTATTTGAATATTATTTTTGTATTGTAAATAGAAAAAGCAACTCTAATAAAATAATTAACATACAAAACTTATCAATAAAATAACATTGATATAGGAAACAAAACTGAAAAAAAGTATTACAAAAATGTGTTACTGTTATGGTTTTGTATGATTCTCGATATAATTTTTTTTCAAACAAAGATTTAATAGAAACTGAAAAACAATGCTTGTATAATTTTCTATATTCTATGATAAATTTATTGAATTATGTAGCCTTTATATGCGTAACTGATACAAAATATTGCATGAAAAGTATACAGAGTAATAATCATATTTATATAATTATGTAAAGTATATTTCTGTTCCTATAAAACAAAAAGAAAAATATTAACCGTATCAATTGTTAGTGCAGTACAAAGAAGATATCACATCCACGTGCCATCTTTTCATACATCAATTATTATGTAAAATTATTTCAAGATTCTAATATTTGTAATAAATGTTCTGTACAGTGAGAGAGATGAAAACATGACTGTTCAATAGTAAATCAGTCTATTCAACCACAAAATAAATTGTTAATTATATAATACATTAACGTTTATCATAAACACTAATTACAAGTAGTAAATTGGCAAAAGAGTTAATTTTCATCTGATCAGTACTTCCATTTTATAAAGACAATTGAATAACAAATTATCCACGTATATGGTCCACGAATGCATTTTGTTCTGTGCTCAAATATGTATAAAAGATATTTAAGAAAAAACATTCGACTGATAAGCGTATTATAAAGTAACCATATCAGACTTAAATACCAGATATATTTTAAAAAAACAGTCGGTAGCAAAATACACTATTTTTGTTATAAACTCCGTTTCATACATTGTACTTTCTCTGTATTCCAATAATAAAATAATATACAACATAAAGTAGATTATTGTCCTCGTACAGTAAAAAATAAAAATCAATAAACGACTAGAAATAGTATCCTGCAGTAATTGAATTGATTTTTTTCTCATTAATTATGGAATATATCATCCAAGCACTAAATACAAATGTATGTAAAAATACTGTAGGATTTGAAAACCTTCCACTTGTTAATAACGCATAAACGTACGTCTTTTAAGAATACTTCAATACTTTTATGGAAAAATATATAAGTTTACTACACATCTTAATCATAGAACTTATCGTTTTACGTTTTCTTTACATAAAACTACCTAGAAAACTGTCTACGTTAACTCTCAGGTCACGCGTTCGAGTTTTATTACACAATTATTTCGTTCTTTAATGTGTTACTGTAATATTAAGCATTTATTGTATTTGCTCATTTAGATAAGTGATCAATATTGTACAGCAATGTATTTATATTTTAATAGTAAGTAGGTTATATTTTCAAATAAGATTGTAGTGCAAAATGAACCATCAGATTTATTCAAGAGATAATAAACTGTATTAGACTGATTAAACAATGCACACATAATCTTTTTATGTTTCAGTTACGTTTTTTTTTTATATTTTAATAACATGTACATGGACAGTATTCGTTAGAAATATAAAAAGCAACCTAATCTGTCTTATCTTCCATTAAATCTCAATTATAAAATCGTTTAGAATTGATAGTATTTAAAAGAGAGTCTGAAAGGAAAATACTGATTAATTAATGCACTTCTTATACTCTTGAACCCATTGTTTACTGAATTAATTTAAGTTGAGCATTTATTTTGTATTATAAAAAGAATAACATTTAAAAACAAAATAAAATAGATTTTTTAAAAAATGGAAATTTTAGAACGGTTTTTTTTAATTTCAGACATGAAGTCTTGTAAGATGATTGATTATTTAATATCAGTTTTTGTTAATGGGACATGCAGGTCCCGACAATCCATAAAGGGGTTGAAATCTGTAGATGAAACTGAAAAGTGCACAGTGAAACTTTGTTGAAATTAGTGAAAAAAATCTCCAATATAAACTCATGACTGGATGTAATTTTTAAATCATATTTCGAGATTTTCCACAAGTTGAAACGAATATAAATTAGTGAGTTTATAAAAAAATATATGCAATCAGTAGCTACAATTCTTTGTAAAAAAAAACACATTAAAGATATTAAAAAAATAATATATTTATCTGTAATCCCATTTATACGATGATTCTGTATCTTGTAGAGTATCGAAAAGATAAAAAAATCCTGCTATGAACATATTTTGAAATTGAAATGTATCTCTTATTAAGTATTAATAAAAAAAGATTATCTGATGTTCTTTAAAGTTTCACTGTATGTACGAAAATTTGCAAAGTTCCTCAATGAATGGAAGAGAAAACGAATCTTTAAACTCTTGTTTAAATTTGATTTTGTGATAATGCATGTATACTAATATATTTAAATAAAGATATAGTTAAATGTTCCGTTGTTTTTTTTTTTTAATTCGTCTGTGTTGCAGTTTCCGAATTTTTATACATCTGGAAATTTTCAACAATAAATCTTGACGGATTTGTGCAGCTATTTCTACGCTCAAAAACAATTCTGTGCCGCCCGTGATTGAAAAAATATATCTAAGAAATGAATCTCACTCACTCCACAAAACAAAAAAAAAAAATAGATTATTCTATATTATAGCACTTTGAGGGCGAGGGTGTGTAACTATCAGAATGAGTGTTAGCAACAATAAAAAAAAGATTAATCATCAATTATTGAACATTTCTGATTAAAAATTTTTCTACAGTTTGTGAATTGAGTAAACAATTCATTTGTGAAAATGATTGATTTTTAATCAAATACTAAAATGGTTCATTAAATATTTGAATCATAGACTTATCATCCTTTCTTGTTTTTCACCCTAAGCCTCTCCAATTATTTTCTTGTCGCTGATAACATATAATTTTTAATTTAAACATTAAAAAAACATCTTACCTGTCATGTATGGCTGCTGGACGATCATTTCAGGCTCCACCGTATACACACCTTTCAATTAGGCCAATTTTCTGGCCTATACGAGGTCTGCCAATTTAATTCCCGGCCTGGCACAATGAAAAGAAACACAATGTAACTGACCCGAAAAATGTTTGATATTTATTCAAAGTAATCCCCATTCACTATAGTACACTAGTTGCAACGTTCTAAAAGTGTTCGAAAACAGTCGGAAGAAGCGTCCGAAGAAACTGCTTTCAGTTCGACGGTCATATTTTTTTTAATACCTTCTACAACACCATAAAGTCATTTTCCTTTGAGAACAATTTTCACTTTAGGAAAAAGTAAAATGTCTGCTTGTACCAAGTCAGGTGAATAGAGTAGGTGATTGATCTCGACAACGCCGCGTCGTTTCGCGAGAAATGACTTCGCAATCAGTGCAGAATGAGCAGGTGCATTGTCATGCAACAACAACAAAATGCTCACTTCTTGAAATTGCGGTCGTACTTGAGAAACGCTCGCAATAATTTATTCATCACTTCAAAGTAGAATGCACTATATAAACTGTTGCGTCTTTCAGGTACAAATTATTTATGGATCGCACCCTGTTTGTCGAAAGAGGTAATCAGCGGGGTTTTCATTCTAGATTCTTGCAAACATGATTTTTTGTGTCTTGGCGATGACGATTTTTCAATCCAGTGATAATGCGGTTAAGAAAATTTGCATTGTCGCGACGTCTTCTCGGGTTCTGCCCATCCACGAGACTGGACGGGACGAACTTTACACAAATCTTCCTCTTTCCCAGATCTTCATGTAAATTTTGTCGAAGCGTCTCATTATTGATGTTCAGCTCATTTCCCACCATTCGGTTATCTTATCTCGTTTGAACCATTCAAACACACAGACACAAGACATTATCACCATACACAGTTTTCAACATTTCAAAAGTTTCTGTTGCACTTTTCCCTAATTTACTGCAAACTTTAATATTCGTTCGTTGCTCCATAACGACTGACTCAAATATAACGTACGTTGTTGTGCGGAAACTAACAGCCATTCGATCCTGTCTTGAGCATCCTCTATTGACAAAACTATAAATTATTATATGCCACTTTTGATTTAAATTTATAGCGACTCCAGTTCTGCACGGTCAATCCAGGAATTAAATTGCCAAACCTCGTTAGACTTAAAAAGCGAACTTCCATGTATGTCTTTTAAATATACTTAGTAATTTATCTCAGATTGTATATAGTTCTTTAACACTGCGTACAAGTCTCATAAATAAAACCGAACTTACATAAAATTGAAATTCCAACAACTTAAATACAAATCGTAAATTTTTAGAGTATACGTGGCTTGCTTTGTAATGTTTACACAACGGATCTCATAGATTATTGAAATCCGTGTTTATTTAAATAAATTACAGATTCGGTTTTGTATAATTCATGTTTTTAACAGATATGTACGTAATGTATACAAATGGAACAGAAATAATAATCGTTTTAAAGCATTTCTAATTTTTGTTACATCATCGACTTCTGGTAGAATATACACACACACGTATATATATATATATATATATATATATATATATATATATATACATATATATATATATATATATATATATATATATATATGTTAGTAGCATTTTCCAAAGTATGGCACACGTATCTCCGAAGATATGCGAAAAGGATTCAATTCTCATACATTTTTTACGTTTTTTTTTTGCTTAAAACAATTAATTAATAATCATTTTATAAGAAGAGATTTCACAAATCAATTTATCACTCATCTCGCAAACACAAAATAAATCCGATCATAAATGATAAACAGATGATTTTTAAAAATCTTTAAAATTTGCTCAGGAGCTTACAATGTGTAAACACTTTCTTGAAACTGTCTTTAAGCTGTCTCTGTTCCCAAAATTTCAAATTCGTATCTTTAACCCCAGTCGATCTGTGAGGCCTTTGAATGTTCTCATATTAACATTGAATCGTACATCATCCGCCATCATTCCATCATCTTCAAAGAGCTATACTGCAGAAACCCCCTTCTGTATAATCAACAATCAAAAATAATCAATAATCATTTAACTTTTTTCATAAGGAAAAATATTTTGTTTTATAGAATAAGGAGGACTGTATATTTTTTATATATAATTATTTTTTAAACAGATTTCCAGTTCTGATTACTTCTACTTCTGTTTTTCAGACTAAATATGCCTTTGTAACAAAGAATATCTTGGTTAACATTTTCAATAACTATATTTTTTTATCTATATTGGAATTATTCTATAAATCTCTGAAATTTTAAACATCATCTTTGATCTTCCTGAAGAAATCGTTCCGAATACACGTGTTAGTTTTTAACACTTTTTTTTATTATAATCATCATCTTTATTTACTGTTGTTACTTGTCTGCTGCGTATTTCTTGATTTTCTTCGATACTTTATACAATATAGACAAAAACATTAAAAAAGGAATAAGTTTAAATCGAGGTTTTGTTAAGCAAATTTTGTTTGTAATTATTTTTTCTAAAAAAAAAAACCCGCAACAATTTTACAATCATCTGAAATATAAGAAATGTATATATATAAATTGATTCATTAATAAAATAGTCTATTTATTACTTACAACGAAATATAAATACGTAGAACACAAAATATCCAAAACATGTAAATATTTAATATTAAAAAAATATATTTTAGGTAAATTGTATACAATAGTTTCGTATATGTGTATAAATATAAAACAGAATTTACAATAATCAATATACAGATCAAATTTGCATTTATTTAAATTTGTAAGAGGGCAGTGTGTGTGTCTAGATGCGAATAATTTGTACTTACTATTCAGTGTTGTGAATACAGTGATCACATACGGGGCAAGACGTTCCAACAGTTGTATTTCACGGACGATGAGAGAGATTGCTACGAGAAAGGTCTATTGGCAAGAGATGAACGGAATATATTAACTATGTTACAATCTTAAAACATTTGTACATGATATTTATAAGAATAAAAAGGATATCCGATAAATAACAAACAAACAAAAAGAAAAAAAAAACAAACAAAACGTGTTCCTGTAACGAAGAAGAAACAAAACTCGACACGGAAAATGTTCGTCGCATTATTCTTATTTAATTTTGTTTTTTTTTTTTTTTACACGTACTATTTACACAGATCGAGTACACGACGCACGAGACGGACCGTGTGAAAGGCGAGCCTCCCGGCCGCACACCCTCGACATGGAATCTCAGACTAACGTTGAAAGTTCGTGGGGTGAGTTCGTTGTGCCGACACTGCTCATGTCGTGGCCGCCCGTCGTCGTGAGAGGAACACTAGGGCTGATGCTACCGCTCGCCTCCCTCGGATGACTCGTCCCGTGGCCGACGGCGACGGTCAACTTACCCCCCAAGCCGCCGGGCGTCGTCGGCGTCGGCGGCGTGGTCGTCGACGGCCTGATTATATAAGGCCCGCCGGCGACGGAGTGCGCTGATATATGCGATTGGTTCATCGGCATATGGACTGAATGATACGACTGGTTATGATTTGCGTATATGCCTCCGCCCTGTGTCGACGTATTCAAAACATTTGGATTTGTAATACTGACGTTTTGACTGGGAAATATTTGCGTGGACGACGCTATCGCCTGCGCTGCGTGCTGCTGCTCTTGCTGGTGCTGTAACGCGAGCGCTTTCACTGCATTCGTCTTCTCCCGTTGCCAGATGAACACGTTGTGCACCATCGCACATCCGCAGAAGATAATACCGAGTCCGATGAACGCACTCGTCACTATAGCCGGCGTCGAATGGAATTGAATGAAGGTGTAGAGGATTATACCTGTAAGAATGCACACGTTCAGAGTTCGACTCGCCGACGAGCACCGTGCAAATTTAAAAGACGCATTTGCAGTATCAGATTCATTCGGAACTAAAAGTGAACCGAACAAGCCGAGCGAAACTTTAAAAAATCATTAACGAACTACTTCACATATATATTAAATGATAATTTAAAATACGCCCTCGATAAGCAATAACCACCCTTTGACTCTTTCGAAAAAAAACTATCATAAATTAAACCGGGAAATTACGTTAATCAACATACATTTTACTATTATTATTATTATACATGAAATGTCCCTAATATTTTTTGTACACTCTCGAGGCTACAATTCAGAAACACAATCAGATTATTTCCATCACTCGTACATTCTTTGTGTTACATACAAATTATGTTCAAATACTTTCAGGCATTGAGAAACAACAACTCAAACATGTATTTCCTCGAAACAATAATCAAATATAATGTAAATGATGTGAATTAACTGGAACGAGAGGAATTCATCTTATCATTTTTTTATTCATCGACCGTGTTCATAAATGAGTTTGAAAATCACACAACTGCATACAGAAATTAAAATATCTAACAGGTATCTTTAGTACAAGCTATACACAAAAAGGATTTATATGACAACATTAAAGTACTGATGACATGTATTTAGTATGAAAAATCACAGGTATCTCAAGTCAGTGTTTAGAGAACGTGTCTCAAGTCTGAACACTATCAACAATTTATTCTAAAGGCATTAAATAAAACTCGAAATCTTATTACATTTGTACCAAAACGTATAGAAAAAATATTTTGTTATTCTATACAAATTTTATATACATTTTGACAGCAATATCATAACTTTAAAACGAAATACTCATTGATTTAAATAAGAATTTATTGGATATTCTAAACATTTATACAATATTAGTCATTTTCATCCATTATAGACAGAAATTATTATTAAAATTATTCAATGTTTCACTCGGAAACACGATAATATTGCTAATAAAACGTAAGTAATTGCTCGTAGTTAGAATATTTTTTAAAGTGACAAAAATATAGAGATGCTGGAACTTTTCTCATTTTTACAAATGGAATTTTATACTTTACACGTACTTCTTATTGACGAAAATCATGATATATATATATATATATATATATATATATATATATATATATATATATATAGGTATGTATGTATGTACATTCATATACATATCGAAAATGGCATATCTTGTAATATGATCTTAAACCTGTTCAGTGAGAATGCTACTTAATGTAAAAATATGATATTGAGCAGATTTTAAATGTATATTACTCGCTATATGTTATTATTATCAACCATATAATTTAAGTACGACATGTGACAACACTGAATGAAAGAGAAAGAATGTGCAGTGGGTTTCTGTATGCATACATTCGTATAATTGATTTTTATTATAATTGCATAATGACTTGATATGGATGAAACATAAAAACATACGGCTAAACCGAGCGTTTATATTTAAAAGGAGCACGATCACGTCTCAATAGTTTTTGGCGACGGTTCTGTTGTAAAATTTGGTCAAAAAAATGCTGACAGAAAAATGTTTTCATCGAATTAATCAAATTTGGTTAAAGAAAAAGGTTTTTTGGTTTTAGAAAAATCAACGAAGTGAAATCTTTTACTTTTACAGGTGGATCCTTCATTCGTCCCGTATAAAAACACATTTCCTGATTAAAAATGTTCAATAATTGATTATTTTTGATTGTTGCTAATATGCATTTCGAAAGCGATTCCGTCATCCTCAGAGTGTTAAAGTACAGAAAGATGAAAAATCCAAATCTGTCTATATGTTAACGTTCTGAAAATAATAGCATCGCCATCAAAATACTGATAGGAAACAATCAAAAATGATTAATCGACAACTACTGAACACTTTTGATCGGAAAATAATGATGGTTTAAGAGATGGGTGGAAAATTCATTTCTCAAAATGAATTTAACCACAGAGCCAAGATTATTTCGTGAAATCTTCTATTCATAATTATAATTTTATAACTGACCAAATGCACTTTCACACACGAGTGCGAAAACTCCTAAACTCTTCACAGACCACACATTATTTTTCTGATCGAAATGTTATCATTAACTGATTATTAATTATCTTTGATTGTTGCTTATGCGCATTTCAAAGGCGATATTTTTATCCTCAGAGTAATAAAATACAGAAAAATAATAAATCCAGATTTTTCGATACATTACAGCTTTTATAATAATAGCGTCGCTTTCGGAATATGCACAAGGAACGATTAAAATGAATAAATAGCCAATTATTGAATGTTTTCAAGCCGAAAAGATATGGGCTGTGAAATGAACGAAAAATGCATTGACAGATCCAAAACTATATTGTGAAAGATTTTATTTGTAATTACATTTTTATCACTATGGCTAAGTTCACTTTCAAAATTGAATTTGGAAAACCCGTACATTACAAATAAGCCATAAAATTCATTCTGTTCAAAATTTCAGTGTAATTGATTACTGATCAATCGTTTTTTTTCTTATGCATATTTTGAATAAGATTTCGAACTGTACTTAAAGATTATAAGAATCGAAATCGATCATAGAACTAGAAACGCAACTCTACGCCTCCGGGATCCAATAAGAAGAACAATTATGAACTATAGAAGTAATGAACAGAAAGATAATACACAACGACGATGAACAAATTATATTAAAATATAATTAAAATTCTCTAGACGATTTTTGATATGATTGTGTATTCGTTTTGTTAATTATTAAAAAAATACAGAAAATAGTTATTTTATTATTATTTCAATCAAAATGTCATACAATTATATACACACACAAATATATATATATATATATATATATATATATATTGAAATGTGTGACTAATCTTTTTTATATATTCTCAGCGTAGTGATTTTTTTTAATAGTTAGCTATAACTATTAATATACATTACATTATAAAATTTATGAAACATTTCAGATGTTTTTAAATACAATATATTTAAATGTCCGATAATAAATATGCCCCGCGAGAGTCTTTTAAGTGGCATTACAATCATTTTTAATGAATATTTATACGATTCCCGCACGTCTGCGTATTTATATTACAATCGGACGAAGTGATCGTCTCTGATTATAATTTGTATTGTAATAATTAATAGTATTAATTACGGTTCTATAAATTCAATTTATCAGAATTCGAATACATTAATTGACTCGTCTGAAGATAAAAGTCTCAGGTGGTGGCAGAATTAATATTTCTATTTATATGTAAATAGTTGTTTCGTTTTCATAAAACTAGTAAGAGTATCGGTAGCTTCAATGCTGTCACGTGTTTTCTTTAAGAGATCTTTTCAATTTCTTGTAATGCAGGCGATGTTGTTTTTAATTAAAGTGCTCGAATTGAAATCGAGAAGTTTTGTACGCTTTTTTTTAAATTGTGTATATTGTTTGATAATAATAGCTTTGATCTTTTCATGACATTGTAAGAACGGGTTCTTAATGAAAGGTTGGTATGTGTTATAAGACTGGATTGAAAGGATTTTCACATCGATCAGCAGCCTGACGAGCTGACCACTTGGATTCAATCAGATGTCAGTACAGAATCTGTGTATTTTATGAATTAAAGATATTAAGGCTAGTGTCGATGTGTACTAAACATATAATGTTACACATTGATAAAGAAATATAACAATTAAATAGAAATTTACAAAAAATTATAATAAAAACAATTAAAAATTACATTCTGCCTCGGTTAAGAATTTTAAATTCTAATGAATTATATTACCCAAAAGTCTAAAAATCTAAAGATAAATTGAAAATTCAGAGAAAAGTCTAATACCGTATACAAAGAGTCAAGAACTGATTTGCAATGAAAACTGAAAGAAACACCAAACAAACAAACAACTCAACGTCCGAGACCTCTTAATCCATTAATAAACACAATAGACTGGCCACTCTGACAATCGGCAACTGCATCCATTAAACTCGTACCGTGTCGTCAATCCATGTACATAAACAAATTTTCGCGTATCGGAATATGATCCGAACATAAATACATTTTCTATTTACAATATTACAAAGATTGCACGAGCACGATAGCGATATAAATAATATATGTGCAGATTGTGTAATTTATATATTTCTGTACCTGTTAAAAATACTGGTATCGATATAAAGAAACCTGCCACGGCGCACACTCTGCTTATTGATGACTTTTGGAGGTATTTGTTCGTCCTGTAACATACAATAAATGCATCAGTGTTATAAATCACGAGATAATCTCTGAAAAGAATGTGTCACACTCGCAGCGAGTTATTCGAAACGTCTCTGTACTCTTATAACCCAAAAATGTTGTGATGGCAGTGTGTTTTTTGCGGACGAGTTCACGCACAGACACGCGCACACATGTCCACAGGTCGGTAACAATAAAAGAAAATGAATGAAATGACTGCAAAAGAGGAAAAAGAAAACAACGATAAAAAATATTTCGTATTTGCAGACGTTTATTCTAATGTACACTTATTTACTTGAACGTAATTTAATTTATCTTTTTAATTGGCAAATACTCGAACATATAAGATACTTGTGTTTACTTCTGTCATTAATAATAGTTATCTATATTTACTAAGTATACATGTTGATCAATTTAAACACACTTTAGTTTATTTCTACTCGAATACAAGTTCATTTTCTCGTCTGTTTCTTCTTAAGAATTTTTTACAATACAAATCAAGTATTAGTTAATTATTCAATCCTGTTTCGACTTAACAACTTAATGACTATTAATAATATCGATATACGGGATTTGCTTTTATTTTACAATATATTCTGTTTTCTATATGTTTTCAAAACAGTTTCAATTTCATTACTTTGCACTGAATTGTCCCGCTTGTCTTAGACCTGATTCATCTTTTAAGCAGTTAACATGTACGACTAGTTTTCCAGCTCTTGAGGAGATATTTAGATAGCTTCTTAATATATTCATCAACAAGTTCTCTAAATATATCTCAACAGATCAAAAATAATCGTTGCAGTTAACTACTCGAGTGAGTAATTAAGACCCGAGACAGCTAGAACAAAACACAGATATAAAAATATATAATTACAATATAACACCGGATTCAAAGAAATCAATTAAAAAATCGTAATTATAATACTATAATCATTAAATATATTTAGTGTGCACAAATTATAGATTTTTTTCATTTTCAATTTCCCTGCTCTTCCACCATTACAGTCACTATGAAAAAAATGATAAGCATAAAGACACATTAACTAAAATAATAATAAAATTTATATAAAGATTATAATAAATCAAATTCGGTTACTCTCTAGATAAAACTGCCAATTGTCGCAAATTTCCTGATTTGGTCTTTTGCTGAAAGCAAGTGAAGAAGAGAATAGCTCTAAGTGTGCAAGATTATAGTTTGTTCCCAATTATCATCACTTTATTGAAAATAGAATATTTACTTATATTAATAAGAATATAGTTTTTTTGACAGACTAATTGTTATCTAATGTACAAGAGAGGATTTTCTTTTCAATCATCCATTATTTTTTAATTTTAATATCTGTTTAAATGTATACAATTAAATATATTTTTCTTATTAACTAATGTAAACAGATCGTTAAAATGAGAAGAATGAGGAGGAAGAGTTGAACCAGCAATAGATTAGATAGAGATAAAATAATATATATATATGTTATTTTGTAATAAAATGAACTCGACAAAACGTTCGTTAATATCGTTATAACAACATGTTTATTTTTAGTAAAATGTGTATGAATGTATTGAAGTGACTCACTGTATTAGATCGTTTTTAATAAAAATAAATAAATGCATATTTATGAATACTGGTAGAGAGTAATGACTTTGAAATGTATTCATCCAGTCGACGCGAATGAAAATATAAATCGACAACTGACAACCGAGCATAATAGTAGAATTGAAAAATGATTATTGACCATTTTTATGCGAGGAAATTGATAATATCAGAATGGACGGATTGTCAGAAAACTCGAGCTGACTGTAAATCTGGAAAACGTTGAATTGAACGTGAAATTTATCGAATAACGGATGAATTCAGATAAGTACACGATATGAAAATATCAAGGCTGACGAGTTGTTCTCTACAACACTCTCTTTCTCTTTGTAATGTGTGTTTTTTTTTTATTTCATTCGTATTGACGTTTTGAAAATTTGTAATTTGTTTAAAGAACATTACAAATGTACACACACATTTATATAAAAAAGGAGAATGAGAGACGTATAAACGAATTAAATGCTCGGATTACATTTTAAATATTCATCAAATAATTGAATTCATTGTAAGAAGTATAATAGTTAAATTTCCATATATACTTGTTCTCTCTACCCATTTTCATTTGTGTAAGGATTAAGGAATTTGCAAATTTAACAGGAATAATCTCTCCTATTGATTTTTTATATAATCTGTTTTAACATATATATATATATATATATATATATATATATATATATATACAGTACAATTAGATTAAATAATAAAATATAATTTTATAACCTTAATTACTCAGGGCTGTTTGTGATCTTTAATTATTTAATTTTCAAAATTGTATGATCTGATACTAATACATAATGTATAGACCCACTAGTTGATAAAGGCGTGGAAAAACGGCTAAAAAAATATTATTATCTACAGAACAAGAAAAATCAGTCCGACTTTTCAAAATGTTCATAAGTTTGGTTCGGTACGGATCGAAAAAACATGTTTATGGATACGATTTCTTTAAAAATGGAAACATTTGATGAAATCAATATCAAGGAACAAGAATCTCTTATTTAACATATCAAGATATATTCACAAACTTTAAAGAAGGTCAGGTCAGGTGTTACAAGAATAGTCATTTGGTTTTGTATGAGCAGCACGTTCAATTTTACAATTCTGCATCTGAAAACAGGGAACTATCAGAAATGCAAGAAATGCATAGCAAGCAGTGGAGATGAATAGAAACAGATAAGCATTTCTGCTATATTCGAGGCTAGATTTCTGGTTAGATAATTCGGTGTCTTATCGTGAAGATGATGAGACTGTCGTCGCGAATGTATGCCATGTTGGAAGATATTTTTCGATCTATTTTAATATAGAGATTTTAATATCGATCCTGTCTCTTTAAAAGACTTATTTGTTTTGATTGAATTACACGTAAATCGTTTATGGAATGTTTTCATTACATCACGCTGTTATACCATTTGCATTGAATGTGTAAAGTGCAGCAATAATAAACAAATCAATCGAATAATTCATTCTCAGCGCATTACTATCATGAAACACTATATAAGCTAACCTTCACAGTTCCGCTTAACCAAACTACTAGCGGTAGGTCTGTGTGTATAAGAAATCGTGTGTCGGTGTGTGTGTATGTGTACGGCTATAGTTTTTAGCCAGGCATGCTGCCTTGACCAGCGATGGAATTCCTACTAGGTCACACCTACAGAGCGATCCCCGCCTGTCCCCACCACTGACACTCTCATGCTGTCGCTGCCGCACCTGACCAACAGAAACCTGTCCCGAAGTTTCGTTATGTTACCAACTATATTCTTCAGCCGAACACAAACAAGACCTATCTTTTTATTCGGGGATAATCCTTTTACCTCTGCATTGCATGTTTTGGCGGGAGATGATGCCTCCTCGCACGTACGTGCAGACAAACGTACGGTGACGATTCGGTGATCGGTCGACGTAGATGTCGGTTTCCTGTATGGTTTTCAGTGTTTTTGTAATTCTGTTTACGACGGATCGCCAGTTCCGAACGATCGTTAATAACCGATGAACATTCGGATCTGAACGATTATCGTTCGGACTAGCTAGCAATAAATTCACAACGAAAAACACTCTTCATGCAATTTATTTATACTCTATTAAGTATACATTATTACTCATTTAAATTTCTATCAGCTAGATTATACTCTCTGAATATGTCTTTTGTATGCCACAGCTTTGACTGGCTAATAAGAAAAAAATCTATATTTAACGATAATAGAAAATCTCGTGATAAAATATCCGTTAATCTATTTGATAGACTACTTTTACAGTTCAGTTTAACACACGAATTTAATAATTAGTCATGCATGTCACCAAACATACATGTACCGTTTAATATACAACGATGATAATATAAAAGGACAGCTGTTGAAAATTTATACAATATCAACGAACATTCAATTAAATGATAACATAAATGTATTTATAGAGTTTTAAAGATCATTTGTGAAGACCAGATGGTGAAATGGTTTGATTCGAAAAACAGTATGGATCATATTTCATAAATTAATATCGTCATGTATTCTCTTCGAATGCTATTTAAAATGTTGTATAATATTCACAGATTAAACACTGGATATCACTCTTTACACACTAAAAAAATGTGCAACAGTTTATTATTATTCATGTGATGCAATTTTCAAAGCATTTCAATGTTAAAAGTATAATTGTTATCACAATACAGTTCTGATATTGGATAAATTCATTTTTTTTCATCCCACAAATCATAAAATATGTCTGATCAAAAATGTTCAATAAATCATTGATCAATTTCGATTGTTGCTTATGCATATTCGATGGCGATGCCATCATCTTCAGAGCAGTAAGTTACAGAAAAATCTGTATCATAGTAATCTGAAGATGATGTCATCTTCATCGAAATGCACATTAAGCAGCAGTCGATAATGATTTCTTTAACATTTTTGATTAGAACTTTTTTTATGGTTTATAAAGCGAATAAAGAATTCATTTGTGAAAATGTAGTCTGATATCAAACACTGCTAACATCAGCATGAGGAGCAGCACAATTAAACCACAGATGAATATTTTTTATGTACTGTGTACACAGTTGAATATTTCCAAAAAAACACAAAAAATACATACTAATTACCTTCTTCGACTGAATCTACTTAGATTACTCATATCTACAATCGTCTGTTCTGATAGTTTGTTGATAATATCACGAAATATCAGAATAAGGCTAAATAGCCACAATAAGAAAAACAAGAAAAGAGTAATGTCGTAAATCGTCACCAAGAACCACTACTACACTAGTTTCATGGGAGATACAGTAAATTTGTGCAATGAACGTCAAACACAGGGACCTAAAACTCATACTTCAATATTTCTGATCTTTTCAGTGGTTTCTACAGCTGTTCATAAAACAGATTTGTGGAAGACTAATGGACTGGATAGTTACAAGCATGAGAACGTGGCCTCGTATAGTTAAGATATGCAGTGAACGGATTGATTATTGAATCTTATTTTCAAAAAACTACAATTCAGTTCTCTTAAAATTTTATATCAGACTACATTATCCTAATTTATACATAGAAGATAGAGAAAGTCAACGAATAAATGTTAATTGTACTACCAAACATATCCGTTTTCTTCGACCTCTCATGATATGTATCTAAAACAGGGTAAAAATCTTCAGAAGAATAATGATTATTTCAACATTCGTACACTTAAAATGTTTAAAATATTTTTTTACAGATGTACCTTGAAGCAATGCCTGTTATGTTAAGAATGTTCTTGGCATATTGCATTCTGAAGGTCTTTCGTATTAAGTCTGATTCTTCACAACTGACTGATGTTCGATATAAGTAATTATTAACAATTATGCACGGTGTTATCAGTATTGTATTATTTTTATAAAAAAATATTTTTATAAACATATTATCTAGGAAAAAAATCATTTGAATACAAACGTTATTTTCAAATTAATAATCATAATAAAAGTATTATATATATATATATATATATATATATAAATAAATAAATATATATATATATATATATATATGTATATATAAACACATTTCTTTTTTATTGTAAGACATTTTTTTAAAAAAAGTTGTGTAGTTGTTGCGGTTACAGTGTGCTTAACAAAAATGTTAAGAATTCCTAGTCGAAGAATAAGAAAACGAATGTACTTTGCGATTATTCTGTAATTTATCTTAAAACATGTTTTTGTAATAAAATGTTTAAAGTGAATATATATTCCAAATCTTATTATAATTGCAGCTGAATCATCTTTACTTGTTTAAAATTTGCACAAAATGAAAACACCGATCATTTAAATAAATTTCGTTGTACTTATAATACCATTAGGATAAACGTTTCTTACAGTTTCTTGATTTTATGTATCATCGCTTCCAGTTTGCGGATTTTATTATAGTTTCTTGAAAATGTGTATCCAAGAATTCCCCTGAGAGATTCTCTTCTGAAGACTTTCTATTTTTTCTTGTATAAAATACTGAATTATGCCAATAATTATTGTTTTCTTCTACTCGGTCATCCATATCGGAAGATATAAAAAGTCAAAAACTTCAATGTTTAGAGTTTGTAAAGGATATACGCTCCATACATTTTTTAAATCAATAAATTCATACAGAATAAAACAGTTCTGATAACGTGGATAAATTTACTTTCACGAATGAATTCTTTTTTCAGTCCGAATTCACAGAAAAATGTTTTGTTCAGAAATGTTCAATATATTTTTCTGTACCATGGCTCTGAAGATGATGGTATCACTATCGAAATACGCATGAGAAACAATCAAAAATGACTAATAATTTAAACAGATTTTTTTGTAGTTTGTAGGATGAAAAAAAAATCATTTGTGGAAATATAAAATAAATTATATTTTATACTGTTTTCACTTTTTAATCTTAAGCTAAATTTAAAAATCGTTAAATAAAAAAATGTTTTCAATTGAAAAAAAGAAGCTGAACAGTAAAATTAATTATGGTTACAAGCACGCTGTTTCCTTTTTTATGCTTTTTTCATTTCGATGATTCTTTATTTTCAACATAAATTCATAAAAACAAAAATTACTGTCTCTTTTTACATTCAGCGTAGCTCTTCTAAACTAGATTTCTCATGAAATACTTCTTCGACGTGTTAAATTATTGCTTCTTATGAAAAATAATGTCAGGTTAAAACGAGATAATCACGATAACATGCAACACACTACATAAATAAATTGTTGGAGGAATTATTTCTTCGTTATTAATTAATGAACGTGCGTGCAGAGAAAAAAATTCACACAATCTCAAGTGTTGCAAATCGACGCCGGAAATGTGCACTTGTACAGAGAGATCTCGCTTCTCTCATCCTCGAACGCATAAAACGAAAATCGTAATAATTATCGTCCTATTAGTGAGATATGATCCATCATGCTCAGTTTGTCGCGACTACTGAATGTTTGTCTCACGTCGTTGGCGGCGCGGAGTTCTCTCACCTCACCCCACTCCGGTGTGGCTGTTTACTTCGCAATCAAGAACGCGTACAGTGCGTGACCTTGCCCTCCGGACGCCAGGTAAAAGCGACCGCCTTGCAGTCTATATAGATCTCTCGAACCGCATGTAATTTCGCAATACTTTTAATTATAAATTCCTGCATTGTATTATAGCTTTTTTTTCTTCTGGCTCGTATAATTAAACATTGTTAAAACAAAGTCGTGTTAATAAATCACATGTTTATGTGAAAAGAATATAATTTATTACTGAACGGAATTATCTCGCATCGAAGTAAATTGCTGGAATTGAATAGATCAGTGATCCCTTTATATAATGTATATTTAAACTCTGATTTTTTTCGAATTTTACAGAGGAATAGCGCACATACTATAAGAAATCTATCAAAATAAAATAGATATATACATATTTCTTATAGTATTTATGATGAACATATTCTTCATTCGATTCTTAGAAATGTCTGTGTAAAAATATTCGATGTCATATGTATTTTCCATGCTATTAATCCACTCCAAAGATGTTTTACCACAATAAGCATTAGTCAACAGTGTACAGAAGAAGTTAGACCACACATGAATGAAATCGAATCTGAACTCAACTTTTATTCGAGTCATATTCTTCTCAAACACTTAACTTGGCCTGAAACAATCGAAGAAATAAAGTTCTTTAAACAAGCCGTATACAAAGATTTATAACGCAAGTAATAATTCGTAAGTGCCTCATTAAGACTGAATTATTATTCGAGTAAAATCTATGAAAATTCATGAAAACAATCAGAGCATAAACACTTATGAGAATCATCCATGCATTCTTTTCTCTTTTTTTTTTGAAGGCGCAATGACCGTCTTATGATGTGTTATGTCAATGTCAACGTACTCTCATATGTGAGATATGTGAAAAGTTTTTTTTTCACTCTTCACGAACACAATTAATTAATAATGGCACGTGTTCTTACCGACTTATATATTTTTTCCATTTAACGAGTGCGAAAAGTAAGCATTTTGCATATAGAAATGTGTAAAAGATGTTAACTGTAATCAGGTTTTAACCTGCTTTAACATTATACCTATCTATATTTTTCGAATCTGACGAAAATATTTCTGTTCTTATTTTATACTATTAACAAATTTAATGTCCGAAAATAAAAACAGATCGATATATAAAAGAATAACGTATAAGAGAACATAGCATTAAAAAGATATTTATTCTCACTGTTCTTATTTTTTATTAACCAATAAGACTATTCGTCCAATATTAATTGTCCTGTTTATATAATAATACATTTTATGTACAATGTGATTCTTAATAACAATATTTATCAAACTATCTAATTTATTATCCGGTTTATGAATATCGCATTTATACCTCGATCCTAATTTTTATATCATTTAGTAGTTTTTCCAGTATTTATCTTATTATAAATAAGATTTTATATTCGTGTCTTCCTATTATGGTCATTTTATGATCGTGTGTTATTAATGGCACTTCTGTTTACGTCTGTTAATGTATTTTATAAGAAATAATCAGTTTTAGATTGACGACGAAAGTTTGATCATTTTTACAGATTATGAACTATAATTATTGTAAACTTTACATTGTCAGTTTTTAACCAAAAAAAAAAAAAATAATAATAAGTTAATATTCAAATACTATGTTTTTAAGTAATAAATTGCTGTATCAAACAACTAAGAAGACTATAATTCCAATTGATCGCCTGTGGTTCATAATGAGTAAACAATCAAAAATAATATCCAGGAACAATCAACTAATTAAAAAAAATAATTAGGGAAATATGATCTGATGAAATTTTTGCGTACTACACGAAAAATCTTGTGATTTCAATGCTGGATCATGTTAAAACTTCCATAAAAAATAAAGACCACAGAAAAGTATTAGTTTTAATATTAAATGATTGTTTTTATGACTAAATAAATTCGTTATAATTTTTAAATTTAAATTCCAAAATAATATTTTCATTATAAAATTTAATAAATTGTTTTTTTTTACAAAAAAATGCATCCGGTTGAATTTTAAACTTGATAATCCATTTAATTCTTAACACATTTTTTGATCAAAAATATTCGATAAATCATTATTGATCACTTTCGATTGCACCTACGCACATTTCGATGAAGATCTCATCATTATCTTTAAAGAATTAAAGTATAGAAAAATACAAGATCTCCTTTAATCCTTGCTTATACAAATAGATACTAACGAATAATTGTTTTTAAAATGTTTTATAATTAGTTGAAATGTTTAGTTGATAGAAATTTATAACAAAATGTTTTTTTATATATTTAATTTGATGGCAGAGTGTGGATATTATTTATTCGAAATTTTGTATTTGTTAACAATTTAGTGTCTACCACTGTTTATATATATATATATATATATATATATATATATATATATATATATATATATATATATATCAAGATAAAGCACCGATGTTAAAAGTTTAATCTACTAAAGATATACATAACTGGCCATCGATTTAAATCAAGATATAATTCATACGAAAGGATTTAGTGAATACGAAACGAATAATTTACACGCAATCTTGCAAGTTGTCAAACGTACGAACGCGAAAAAAATGATATTAATATTCCCTCGGCACCCCTCCGAACATAAATTGTAAGAATCGACAAGACCTTGAAGCGTTGAACTGTACCGTACACGAATTGCGTAACTCCATAGACCTGGCCGGCTTGAAGGTTACTCTCGTGTGGGAGTATATGTTTTATGTGAATAGACGCTCAACAAATCTGGAGCCGACTGTCATGTTACGGTATTGACCGTTTCCTCAATTATGCCAGGCATGTGAGAATACTTCTCTTAAATCTCTGTTTAATGTCCCGGGTAAGAAGTGTTTGTTAGATGAGTGTGTGTATTCTTTAAAAGTGTCTCTATGTCGAGATAAATATTTCAACGATTTCCGATCAAATGTCTGATAATCTGACTACTCTGAAAAGTACATAAATTCTGTTCAAGCGTTATCACTCGGAACATTTAATTTTATATGTACATAAAATAACGTGGCAAATATTTTAATGGCGTCTATAAAAATCATATTAATAAAAACGTCGAAAACATACCGATGCGCACGTACGATTATTTTATCTTCTAAGAAATAATACTATTATTTAACACAATTAAATGTAATTCGTGGTCCTTGAAATAGGTGATTAAGTTGCTTCGTAAAATTCACAGCTATCATGAAATATATGTGTAAAGTAAACTAATACACAAACCTTGAGAATGACATCGTGGCGCAGTACATATGCATATAAATTAAATCTCTAGAATTATATATATATATATATATATATATATATATATATATATATATATATATATATATATATATATATATTAGATTGTATGAAATGCTTTCGATTCTACCGACACTTGATTTATTCGCACTGAAAAATCAAGATATAGAAGGTACACAAATTTATCAAACTTTGTATAAACATTTATAAAAATTCAATAGCTCGTGTAAGGCTACACGAACAAAAAAAAATAATGTAAACTTAAAACAGAACAAGAGAATGAAATGAAACTTATTTACTACGTTCTTAAAAACGTTCCATTAAATTAAAGTGACGAAAATAAAAAAAAAATAGACAAACTTCTATAAAATTATTTTTTTATCAGTCCACAAAGTATAACAAAAATTCTAGCCAAAAATCGATTCAAATGTTCACTAAATCATCAAAGTACCGTCTAAATGAACAGACGACGATCAAAAATGTTCAATAATTATTTATTGAATATTTTTGATCAGAAAAATGTTTGTGACTGTGAATTTATCCACAGTATCAGAATTGTATTGCAATAAAATTACCTTCTACTCGCTGATAATATTGTTATTCTTGTACAAATGTTATTATAACAGAAAACGTGACGAATGAATGAATAGTGTTCTTATCATTAGGGCTGTACGTGAATTATACAAAACTGGTACTTAATCAATTTATTTATTTTAAGAAAATTGACATAAAAAGAACAGAACTTGAAGAAGTTAAAAAAATATATTTATTTGGAGTCACTTGTCAGCAAAAATTAATCATTTGTTTAGAGAATTACTCGGAAAATTCAAATAAAATTAAGTTTATTGTGCAGAATGTCTCAATTGATGTTTTGTAGACTGATCACTGTTCAAGAAGAACATGAAGTAATGAAAAAAGTAGTACATTTCAATTCTGTAAGAAACATGAACAGTTCTTATGAATTTTACAAGTTTTGAAACACATCTGTTGGCCTGAAACTTAACATTTCACCTTTCTCAACCGATCGTTTTTTTTTTACAAAAAAAGAGAGAGACAATCTTGTCTATAATTAAAAATACATTCATTTGCTTAAGAAGATTTTTATTTTTCAGAAAAAAAGACATACAGTTATAACAAACCGAAAGGTACTGGTAAAACGACAGCACAAGATTGTCGTCACACTTGATTTAATCTTTCAGTATTTTGAAGATTAGTAAACCATGTTGAAAAAGGTAGTAAGTGTCTTTGCTAATAATGACCCAAATTAAGAACTGGACCATTCGTTGCACTTTGAAAAAGTTACTGACAAGAAATACATTTTTGATTGGAGATAATGGATAGGAATTTAGATTTGTATTCAATAAATATGAAAGATTAATCGAAAACAGGAACTCGATCGAACTTTTCAATTAATTGGATTAATCGATTATCGAGGTAAGACTTTTTTGTATACATAAAAATTAAAAAAATGAAAAATGTTGATTTAAAAATACATTTCTTTTAATTAACACATACTTATAGAGATGGTTTAGAACTTACTTCGAACTTGTTGTATTTTAAATTAATATAAAGATACATTTAATAAATAACTGAATATGAAAATATATTTTAGAGAGTCTTTCCAGGCAACAATTTCATTTCCAAACAACTGTTATAACATTCGATCGAAAAGCAAACATTTGATTTGACCCGCACTGAACCCGGATGACACAAATTCCTTTTTAAGAACGTACGAGGAAAAAGTGTAAAACCTTTTAAGGCCGTCTTAAATTCGTAGGTAGTGCGACCGAACACATAAATTAACCCCAAAATCTTAACGTAGCGTAGAAGAATGTCGACTAGAGCATACGAAAACTTGTGAAAAAAAAATATACGCCGGCGCGGTATTTTTTCACATGACGGTTTTGTATGAGTGCGTACGTGTGTTGTGTTCTGGACCCATTCATTTCGTAAAGAATTTATTATAATGACGTTTCAGGTAAAAATACTTCACCGAAACATATTACGAAACGTATTTTAATGATACGATTTTTTTTTATTATTACTGTTGTTGTTGTTCGTATACGCTCATCTCGTTGCGGTTTCTGGGAACGTATTTGTCGAATGGAACAATTTTAAACATGTACGGCCGAATTCTTCAGGCTGCTTTAATTTCTCGCGAGCACAAGTGGAAACACAGAATCGGAATAAATCAAAAAAACGTTGTATGAATCGAGTTCCTTTATATATATAATGAATTTATATCGACAGAAAATAAAACAATTAACAGGTTTTCTCGACACAGTATTTTATAATTCTGTATGTACACGGGTTTCCAATAAGGACGCATTTTTTAATCTGGAATGAAACGCAGAATTACCGCTGAAATTTCAAGTTCATTTATTGTAAATAATAATTAGGGATGTGCTATTTATTAATCAAAAATAATATATTGTAAATGATAGCCATGCACTTTTTTACAAGTAAGCATTCTTTTGTTAAATTTTTCAATAACATCCCAACAGAACTGGGGTTCTACATCATGAATTACTCTTCGGATGTCATCTTTTAGGTCGAAAATTGTTTCAGGATTAGTGTCGTACAGCTGTCCTTCAAAGTCACTCCAAAGAAAGTAGTCCAACGGCGTTAAATCACAGGATCTCGGTGGCCAATCAATGTCTCCATTTCTAGAAATAACACGACCAGGAAATATCTGCAATAAATCAATTGTTTCGCCAGCTGTGTGGCTTATTGAACCGATCTACTAGAACCACATGTCCTCTAGCTCAATATCATCCAATTCTACCCATAAAAAATTCTTATCATATTTCAGCATTTTCCTCCAATCACAGAAAAATTTCCTTATCAGCCTGATTCTCAAACAAGTAAGAACCAATAACTCCACCGAAACAAAATGGGTACCAAACAATCACCCTTTCTGTATGTAATGGCTTCTCGGTTTTTCTTCACCTCAGCTTCGGCAGTTTTGTCTGTTAACGTGACCAGAAATTTCGAAATGAGCCTCATCGCTAGATGATTTTTTTTTAGAAAAACCGTGTTTTTCCAGTATCTAATTAACAAATCTCCTACGCGGTGAATTGTTTTCTGGCTTCAATTCTTGTGTTAATTGAATCTTATAAGCCTACAGTAATAACTCCTCATACAAAATACGTCATGTGGTCATCTGTAAAAGGGCCAATTGCTGTGAACGTCGTGGAATTAACATTCCTGGCTCTTCCGATACATTTTCACGAACCAAGTCAATGTTTTCTTCAGAACGAACACGTGTTGGTGTTTCTTTATCTTTAACCGATCCAGTCTCTTCAGATTTATTCACTAATCGAAGAATCGCCAATTCAGATGGACAAGTAAGTCGAGTGTATCATGTAATTTATTTTTTATAGAACGACCATTTTCATAAAACAATTGTATTATTTCAATTTACGATTGCGCACTTGTATAAACGTAACAGGAACAATTAAGATAAAAATATTTCAGATTACTAACATATTGTTGTGTCTAATTGCACAACACACACACACGGCCTATGGAAACAATTATATGCAAGCAAAAAAAATATGTTTATGTTCTCCTCGTCTGCTATTTATATCCGAAATGAAAACAATTACTCACCGATTTAATAAACCGTAAGCTTACAGTAATTACATGCGGCGACACGACAATTTAAAACGACAAATGTGTATTACCTGTACATTCGTTTGTACGACGGTGACAAGCATACGTGTTAACAAGTGTAGTTAGTTGTAGAAATCTAGTTAATCATAAGCGTATTTCTTAAGCTGACGATGTCGCAAAGAATAGCTGAGAAATGGGTTTATTGTACAGAATTTAAATTTGAACTTTTTGAAATGAGCATTCATTACAAATTGCAATTGGTAGTTTTCCATTGTTAGAAGGAAAATAGTTTAATTAGAGTTAAGAATACATTTGGAAAAATAGTTTAATAGTACTAGATGGGTGCAAGAGTTTCAGACTAGCATTTCGTATACGTCTCAGACCGTTTAAATGCACATACTTTTCCTCGATACCTTACAGTTCTAAGTATAAGGGTATCGTTAACTGTTGCATAGTTTGTGCAGTGAGCGAAAAATTCGTTTGTGAAAAATTTCTGAGATTGTGGAATTCTAAGAGAGTAATTATTGATCATTCTGATAAGACACTTTAGCGATGTGGGATTTGTAAAATTAATCTCGTACTTTGCTGTACTGCAATCTTATTTATAGAATTAATACTTAAAATATTGTATGATTTTTGTTTAATTTCGAATACTATTAATTTTTGTGGATCCTTTCATGCTATTTAAATTTAAAACAACATTCGAAGTATATAAATACATATATATATATATATATATATATATATATATATATATATATATATATATATATATATATATATATATATATATGAACAATCAATCATTAAAAGACGTTGATATATCATGCAATGATGATGTGCGTCAATGATTAATATTATTGTAACAGTAAAATGTAATGTTTAAAAGAACATGCAGCTAGAAGAATCGAAACCGAAAGATGACAACGGAAAGAACCTTACGGTAAAATAAAATAATACAAGATAAATCATCCATTTAATGACTTCATCATCTATAAAGTTTCACGCGCAAGAAATGAAACCTCTTATACATTCAACTATTATGTTATTATCAAGAAAAGTCTGTTTCAATATTGAATCATTCGACGTTCGAGAAACGTTTCGTGTACTAAACCACATTTATCGTGCTCGAAATGCTACTCTCTCCTCTATGAACGAATAACGGCGGACATCTCTATCTTATCATATGTCATTCGAGGATCTATTGCGGGCCACCACTTGTCCGGTTTTGTGTTTCATTCATGTACAATACCATCTCGACGGTCCGTAATAATGTGTTATATGAATGGTGTGTTGTTCATTGTCAACGTTTTCAGACTGTTCTGTCGTCTAGCTGTAGGCCGATGGCCCCACAATTTCAGGGTGATAGATCCGGTCAAAGGTTCACGGTCTTTCGTTTGGGGTGTGTACATTAGATTCGTGTGTAGGCTGAGATTAATTTATTGTTAAATAATGTATTGATATTTTTCTAATAATCCTCGACGAACATACATTATAATAAATATATATATATATATATATATATATATATATATATATATATATATATATATATATATATATATATAATGTGTACACGGACACATACATCTGTATAAAAATAATCATTAATGTTTGCAGTTATATTTATATGAGACCTTATAAGGATCAATTACGAAATAAAATTAATAGTATCGGTACGACAGATTTGATAAACGTCAAATATGATAATTTAAGTTAGAGTAGAGGTTACTAAACTGTTGACCTTCTATACATTCATTTATTTTGTATCAGCGTAGAGAATAAATAATCAAAAAATGTAACAAACGTGTCATTAAGTCATTACAATTGTACTGTAATACATTTTTCTTCATAAGAGTTTTATATACAAAGAGTACTTAGTGGTGTTTTTCTAACCTTGTCATAAATAATTCTTAGTTTCTTAATATTTAATATTTCTAATGAAATAATAATTAAGAACGTTCGAACTGTTAGATATGCATATGAAAATTGTTCTTTTGATAGAACAGCTTATAAAACTGTAGCTAAATTCGTTTTCACAAGTAAATTTTTCACTTGCCATAGACACATGTTTTTTTTGAACGAAAATCAGTTTTGATTGTTGAAAAATCTGATTTTTTCATCCGTAGTGTTCCGAGAACGATGATATCTCCACCAAAATGCGTATAGCGATCAAAAATGAGCAATAAACATTTATTGACATTTGTCGACCGGCAAAAAATTAGAAGTTTGTAGCGAGAGTGAAAAATCCTGTACGAAAAATGAAATTCATTGAAAATATTTTTCAATTAACTAATTAAGAGGTCGTTACGACCCTGGTTGGATTAACATTTTTGAATAAAACATATCTTATACCTTATACTCATTCATCTATGAGAAATTGTCATATTTTTATTCACACTGATTTAAAAATTATTAAGATCAAGCTTCATAAACATTGCAGATTGACATTTTTTTTAATAAACGCTTGAATTCGAATTCAGTTCAATATGATGAAAGTTCGACTACTACTTATATTTTCAACAAGTCTTACACATTTTAGATCACGAAACGATTAAATTATAACTTAATACTATTAATTTTTATATAAGTTTTACATTTTAGGTCTTCATCGTTAAATAATTCAAACACTAATTGTGAAATATTTAAAAACTAAAATATATGTCTACATATTCGATTTAAACAAGTGAACTTACAAAAGATATTCCGTTTCAAATATACTGATTCAATCGAGGAAATTAAATAAATAACAATATTTAATAAAATAAAAAAAATCTCAGATACGAAGAGAATATTTATAATGACTTAAATAGTGAAATTACATTAAAAATAATCGACATGCATTTGAAAACATAAATAATTGTTTAGCTTTCCCGAAAACGACTTCATTAATTCATTTCGAATCATTTACGAAAATTATCTTTAAACAAGTACATTAATTTTAATAAAAACCGTTCACAATATAAAATTTACATAATTTATTACACGGCGAATTTATAAACGCCATTCATATGGATTAAGTAATAAAAAATGCTGCTTAGTTTCAGTATTGTGCATAATTCAAAATTACCTATTAGGTTGATTTTAATTTTAAATCCCACAAACGTACATTCATACATATATATATATATATATATATATATATATATATATATATATATAATGTGTGTGTGTATGCTTGTATATTTATTCACGGTTGAATATCCTTACAATGTATATATGTATACAAGATAAGACAAAAAGTGGGCCAGCACAAGCGAGGTCGTCAACGTAATGCGTTTTATTCAGATGCGAAATTCGAAACTGGCGTTTAGAATTACTTAATACCATTCTCATAATTCAATATCACTGAGAATGTATTTTTATACGTGAAGGTTAACGTGGATTTATTAATACGCTATAAGAATGAGTCTATTAGAAGATAGATATTTCTGTTCACAGTACACCGGTCGTCCTTATTTGTTCTTAATTATCGATTAAACGTGAGAAGTTACAATCTAAATAAACAACACGGTCGGTTTGTTATTGAGTTTTTACTTTGTCTTCGATTTTCGATCCTATTGTTCAGTAAAAAGTTATCGTTTAATGAGCAAACAGTTTTTTTTTAAAAGAAAAATTGAAATAATTGAAACCCGTTTTCTTTTCATTAGAAATTTATATTTCTAAGCAATCTTCTGTTTGTTTTTTGAGATAATGTTTCCTTGAATACATAATTACATAAAATTTAAAGATATAAAGTGTATATCGAATAAAACACGCATGAAAAAAATATAATTTGATTAAATTTTTCACTAATTAATCTTTGTTTCGCCTCACAAACAGCAAAAACTTTTCTTGTCAAATCTCTTCAATCATTTTTGATTGCAGTTTCGATGGCGATTCTATCACCTACAAGCATCACTGAAATACCAGAAAAGTATTTATGGATTGTAAGGTGGAAAAATAATCTATTTATGAAAGTGAATTTAGCCAGTGTTAGTATTGTATTGATTAGTTTTTTTTTATTTACGATTTTAAAATAAATTAAAACAAGTCTTAAAAGCATTCTATATATCGATTTGAATATATTTTTTGTCGGTTTCATTTATAATTTTTTTAATAAACAACTTATAGATTCATCTCTGTTTATAAAAAAGTTTTGTATATTTTACTGTTTAAAATAAACAATTTGTAGATATTTAATTGTTCTTAATAAATGATTTGCAGCTATTTCATTTGTTTAATAAGAAATTAATAAATAATTCAAGATTCTGTAAACAATTTGCAGATACTTCATTATGTTTATTAAATAATTCACAGATGTTCCATTTTTCAATCAATAAATTCCACATATTTCACTGCGTTTAATAGAAAATTATCAGCCGTTCACGACACGGTCCATAAACGTGTATGTAAAAAGATTTCCTTGCAATTTATGTTAAGATAAAATATAATTATTAATAATTACCGAACGAGACTTTCATTTTACTTGAAATTCAATTCGATTCGTGTTAAAATGTCGATCAAAAAATCTGATCGACATCCAAACACCACGTGGTTTCCACTCGCGAAGCTGACATAAATATCCAGCGAGTACAATAAACTTTTTTATAGCCAATAAATATTTTATAACGAAATCTTTCTTGCGTTCTTGATTTGCTAATAATTGATTGAATTAAATTACCACACGGCATTCCTACGAATTAGGTAACCATCAACGTTCAATCTACTTATTAGAGACGTCGAATAGAACCGTGTGTGCCAATCGATTCACTGAAATGAATGATAAACGAAACGATTTTTTCATATCTCGATTCGTGTAAAATCATTGTCAGTGTATTTTATTCAATTAGAATTTAAGTTCTCGTTATCAATTTCCGAAACATACTAAATTCAAGACTAACAGTAACTGTCGGTCAGACTGATTTTCTATGAAATTAAATAAATACTAAAAAATCAGATATTTTAATCTACAAATATAAATAGATAATCTACTGCTGGTATTCGTTCTTTTGGATTAGCTGTATGCTTTCCACTACTAAGTGTTTATTTTCAAGTTGATTTTGAAGAATTTTTTTAGCTGATCCCAAAGGACTTATGAGCATTTCGATGAAGATATCATCATCCTCAGAGTAATAAAGTACAGAAAAATCTCAGATATACTATTCTATTTAAAGAAGAAGTTTCAAGCAGAAAAGAAAAAAATAAAAGTCTAGTTTAATCGATTTAATTCGATTTTCAAACTTACAGTACCTGTTTTTTCTGTGTACTGATCGAGAAATAATTCTCCACAACACAATTCTGACATATGGCTAAATTCACTATCACAAATGAATTCTTTTTGCATCTCATAACCCACACAAAAAATCCCTAATCGAAAATGTTCAATAAATTAATATAAATCATTTTTGATTGTTGCTTATACGGATTTCGATGACCATTTCAATCATCTTCGAAGCGCCAAGGTAGAGAAAAATCTATGAAATCGAATTTCGATACAGCGTTAGAAATATATTGTAACAAGAACAAAAAAGTCTTCGAACTTTTTGATCGGATCTTGTACATAAATAAAAGTGAAACTGTTACTTGCTATCTAGTTTAAACGAAACAAAAATCAAATATAACAGATTGTCAGATTATTTTCTACACTAATAAAGTAGACACTTTTTTTTATTTAGAACCGAATTTAATAACCGGTGAATAAAATTTAAAATTCAGTCCATCGCTCCTTTTTTTGCAAGTAATAATTCTAATAAAGAAATATAAATTCTAATTAAATCGAATGAAAAAATGTGTAATTAAATTTGTTTATGATATTATCTTTAATGATAATTCGGCACGATCCTACGTACAAAGAGACACTGTATATATACATACATACATATATATATATATATATATATATATATATATATATATATATATATATATATATATATATAAAAGCATATTTACATTTACATACGTAATTATCCATATCTTAGTTTATATCAAAAGGAAATATATTTTATATATATTTTTTTTTTACAATATTACTATAACATTCTGTCATTGAAGTTTCGTGGGCAGTACATAAATACTTTAGATAGCATCTGTTTTGCATACTGAGCTCAATGACTAACTGTACCTAGTCTTTCTAATGGAATCCAAATTGAAAAGAATATACAACATGCATACCTACAAGTATGTATAAAAATAAAAGTGTTTTCTTTAATAAAAATTGTGTTATTATGTGATATATATGTATATATATATATATATATATATATATATATATATATATATATATATATATAATTTACATATTTGAAAATTATATAATTTAACACGAATGTAAATTTGAATACAATAAAACCACAAAGATAATTACGATTGTGAAACTATAATTCGTGCTGGGAAACAATGCCCGATTGTCTTTTCGAAAAAAGAAAAAAAAACATTTTTCAAAACATATTCGAAACTGCTTAAGAAACACAGAGACAATGACGTCGAAAGTCTGATCATAAAGACAGATAGGAAGTCGAAAATTGACGTGACATTTACTTATTTCGTAAAGCCGAAACGGAAATTGAACTGAACACTTTTTTTCTATCTGCGAGCAATTAATTAACGTTCATTTGTACAGTTAGTGATTTTTATGTTCGGATATGTGTGTAAACAAAACGAACGGATTGGATGTTGTGACCTTTAAGTGAACATGAAACGTCTAACCGAGCACACATTCATTGTATTTCGTAAACGGATGTCGGGATCTCGTTAGAGAGATGGGAGAGAATGTTTTTATTATGCTATAATAGAGATATCTGAAATTATCAAATAATATTAACTAATACGATACTAATTCATCCAGTTTGGATGGTTTTTGGACTTTTTGTGCTAGAAAAAAAACAGGCAGGACACTGGCTGAATTCACTTTCACATACGAACAGTTTTTTCATCCTGCAAACCACAAATCTTTTCTTTTATTTTTTTTTTTAAAAAAATATTCTGTACTGATCCTCAGAGATCCATCAGACTGTATTGTCATTAAAATCAATCTTATGACTCAATATTCAATTTGTTAGACAGTTGACTTGAAATAATCTTTAAATTTGAAATTCCTTTATACTAAAATATAGTATATACGTATCTGTGAGTACACAATGCATCATCTTTTCTATAAAAAAAAACAAACCGCGAACAGACGTGAATAAAACATGTCAGATATACGGAAACAATACCGAACGAACCGGCGACCGTTCGTTAATGCGTCTCGCTGTTTTCAGACTGCACTGCATGTGCATACACACACACACACACACGTGCACGCACGCATATGTATGGATTCGTCGTGCGTATCTCATTCACGTAACTCGTTCTCCATAAACAACTATCGATGGCCTCCAGTTTTTATAACAATCTAGGAGTTGTAAATCGTGCTTCGGTCAGTTGACGTCCACCTGTCAACGTGCGAATGTCTTGTCAATCACGTCATTATATTATCATTAATCGTTGGAAATATTAAATGCGAGCCGGCGATGGAACTTCGTAGACAATTTATCTTGCAGATTAATACATAACGCTTCGTGTCCATTTGATATTATTATTAGCGCCGTGCGACGAGCACGTCGTAATACAAGCCAAAGTGTAAAAAATGTTCGTAATCGAATTACTTTATAATTGAATATTATAATTGAGTTACGTTTTTACGAATGTAAGGTTTCCTCTGCAGATTATCTCGAATCTATTTATACTTTTGTTCGGGATTTTCTTACTTCGGATTTTCTTTACATTGCACGGTCATTGTTTACATCACAGAACAGTGAATAATTAAATTATACACTTCCGAGATCCAGATTATAAAAATAATCCTAATGTTTTATACAGGGATAGGAGAACATCTTTGATCTTGTGTTGCATACTTTTTTCAGAAGACATCTTATGTGATCTCATATGACAAGAAAATAAGAAAAAACACTGAAAACAGATGTCTTTTTTATTGAGATTCTTATCGATTAATGTCAAGAAAATGTCAGACATGCAAGTCCTGACACTAACTGACTAAATTCATTTTCACAACTGATTTGTTTCCTCACTCCATAAATCATAAAAAAATTCTAATCAAAAATGTTCAGTAAATCATTGTTGATCATCTTTAATTGATGCTTGTACACATTTCGATGATGCCTTCATCATTTTCAGAGCGTGAAGATGATTGAACAACAATCAAAAACAATTAATAATAATTTATTTAATATTTTTGACCAGAAAAAAGATTGCGATATCTAGAGTAAAAAAATAACACATTTGTGAAAATGAATTTAGCCACAGGGCCAGCACTTGATTGAAACAAGATTCGATTTTTTTTAAATATGAGAAACAGACAGGTTTTAATCAACATCAGTGTAACTTGCAGGTTTTAAATTCTAACCACTAGTTATAGAAATGGAGATATTATACAATATTTCTACTGACATGAGAATCTATATTTTTTACTTGTAAAAAAGGCGATCCTTACGAAATAAATAAAATAATAAAAACGCGTGCACACACGAAATGTTACTCGTCCACGACTATTTTCCGGTGAGGTAACATTTATCCGTGAGAGAATGTCACAAGACCAGTAAATGCACTGAAATCTTGCTATACAACACACATGTCCGCGAGTGAACAATGTATCAACACAGTAATAGTGGAGTGTCTGGGACCGGCGTAACAGAGAGCAACGGAGCTCGGTCAGTCGACACGACGTGTCCGTAACGCTCTTAACATTCTTGGACATCTTCGACTAAAACCACATGCGTTAATCTAACACGCCGTTCGTCCACAAACCGCAACGGCTCATCGTATTTGATTAAGCGATACTTACGTTATGCGTTTCTATCTTAATAACGGACGATCCGGCTCGCGTTGTTGAAATGAAAGAGATTTTTTTCGCGTTAAAATGCATGTAATACTTTCGATTATTAGATACAATTCAGTGGGTGGAATAATTCGAATGGGAGGAGTGCGAGTCGAAAGGTTATAACAGAGAAAGGTTCTGCATTTCAAAATCAATCAACTATCGAAACAGGACAGGCGATAAAAAGTAGAAACGCAGTAAAGTACGGACGAAATAATGGATGAATTAAAATCAAACATGTAATAGAAAATTGAACAAGAAATTGTGATATGGTTTTTCATAAGGATATTTTTTTAAAAAGAAACATTAGTAATTCTAAAACAATTCTTTGATATTTCGGAGGTAAAAAACATAGATAATAAAGTATAAAGAAATGCAACATAAAAAACAATATTATAAAATATCGAATTCCCGATTCAGAAAAAAATACATATTCGAAGATTGAGATGAAAAAATGTTTTTAAAATGGCCGTTCAAACATGATAGCTAATTTAATCAAAAAATACAAACAGTAAGAAGGCAAAAATCGAGTAAAAAATTGAAACATAAAAGGATGAACATAAAAAAATCATATTATAACATAAAAAAAATATGTACAATTTAAAAACATGACTAATTTAAAAAAAAACCCTCCATAATAATAGAACAAAATCCGTGGAAAACTCGGCAGAACACGAACGAAATATATAATAAATATCTTTCAACGTTACTGCCATGCACATTCCAGCTACATTACAAGATGAGTTAGATACTTTAATAGCTAGTTAGACGACGCTACACACATTCTAAAACCTACATAACTGTCTATTTGTTTTTAACACGGCACGTATATTTTTTTTCACTCTGAAACATCAACACCAAAGCAATAAGTGCAGATGAAAATGATTCACTATAACGGTTATTGTGTCGAGATACGGAAGTAAACTGTCCGGTTCGATTTTCTTGTTTTATCTCGTTGTATTGTTTTTGTAGCCATAGACAGATCTTACATTACAATAGCGCTACGGAATAACAAACATCGACTGATATATACCTCTGCGCGGTCTACAAAATGACCCCTCGGAGAGCGCACACGTGTTACGTCACACACGTGCTAAGTGCGCGCACACAAGAACATGTGTATCGGCGAGGCAATTCGATATGTTCTCTTTTTCTAAAAATATCGAAATTGTTCCAGGCAGCCAATTAGCCATTTAAAAACATATACTGTCAACGTACCGTCCCGTCGATGTCGTCCCCGTTGTAATAATACCGTCTTATGCGTTTCCCTCCGCCCCCTCGTGCGTTCTTGTTCTTTTATTTTTCGTATCGGTTTATTCACGGACCGTGAAACTTAATCCTCTTCGACGGACGGACTCGAAACAATCTCTCTCTTACCGGTTTATTATTGTCAAAACGCACGAAACGATCGTCTCATCTATTTATATCTTTAATTGGAATTAATATTTATTTAACAGTTATCTCTCGTTAACTTATTTTATAACGTGTCCGTTGACAAGGCATGAACAGAAAATGGTATCAACGTGTACGGTTCGAATAAAATATTCATTTTATGCGAACCCGTTCGATACAATACTTTTTTTTATTTAATTTTTAACGCATGCCGGAGATAATTACATTTCTAAATATGTACTGAATATTTCTTGGATGAACAATCGAATATTTAGTGACGAGAAAAAGTGATGGCGTCGAAGAACAATTTAATCGTTTAATAAAATAATACTTTAAGTATTTTTCATGCTTTTGTCCTTACATCGTTCTGGATCATCTTCTATCGTAGATTCGTATACCACTCGAGCTCATTTTTTTAATAAATCCTTCTCCGATTCATTCGTTCCTTTCTCTCTTCAATCTAATTGTGTCGGCGCTGCATCTCATATAACCGTTTTCGTGTGCTCCTAGTTTCTTTTTATTTTCATTTTTAAGAATCAAATCTCATATACTTAACACAGTACAGACACCATCGACTATTTTTCAATATGTGCTTATTCGATCTAATGAAGATAAAACTTCATCCTATTATTAAGGTTTACACAGACTATTTAGTATGTCTTTTCAGAATATACGAATACGAACATTAAACAATTAAAAATAAGGCACGTTGTCCCGTGGGTTTCCCTCTTTCAAAATCAGTCAAGTAAATCTGTTCAAGACGTCAACATCTACCTGAAGAACGCCCTCGTGCCGAAACTAGTAGTGAAGAACAGAAACTTCTGATTAAAAAGAAAAAAGACCGACAAGACAACATATCAGTGGGTTCACAGGTATAGAAACATACAATTACAATTAAAAAAAAACAAGGTAATTCGCAGATTATTAAAATACTTAATAAATTTCAAAAAATAAAAAAAACACAACACGACGCGAATGAGCCTGTATTTACAAAGAAAAAAAATGCATATGTATGCGCAGGTATAAAACAACATGATAATAATACCATTGTTCTCCCAGCTGATTACTTAATTTCATTTTCGCATAATATTATCATTGTATACATCATTATACAAAATGTAATTCCATCAAGTGGAAATTTGCATAATGAGGATAATTAAGATATTAAAGTTTACTTACAACTCACTTTAAAGTTATTTATTCAACGTAAAGTACTCACTTTCGACATACCTTGAATATTATTCACAATTTAATTCTGCTTAACATTATTCTTTCGTTGTTAAAAAAAATATAATTTTATTTCAAAGATAATTCAATCTTTCTATTATTTATTGTGGTCAATTCTCTTAGTTCAATTACTGTTTTTTTTTATCTCTGTAATTCATCATCTATTAAGTATAGCAAGCCTTTTCTCATGTAACATTATTACAATCAAATTACTCCTCGTTAAATAACACTGTAAAACTATAATTCATATTCAGTTCCTTTTACCATTTATGCAAATTGGAAACGTATGAAAACATGTATTATTCTAATAAATACTTTGTTATACCATACAACAATATGTCGGATTAAGACGAAAACATGCGACCCGTACACACATTTTATGTATTACACGCATACAAAGTGACTAGGAATGTATTTTCTTTCCTCTCTATCAACTTTTTCCATTAGAGACACACCATTGTTCATTAATATAAAACAATATTGATAGTTGAACTGTTACACAATACATACTTTTACCTGATACTGCGTTCTTTCTCAAAGATCAAAAATTATTGCACGTTTCATATAACAGTCGCTGCTCTATACAAGTCTAGAAAATTAAACTACTGAGAACGTGCGGAGTTTTATATATCTAGTTGAATTAAATTACAAAATAGATTTCTTCGAATACATACACAATACATTAATCGGATTAAATGTAGAATGCGTTCATAAGAATATACACAAACATGTATACATATATATATATATATATATATATATATATATATATATATATATATATATACTGTTCAATAATAGCGTTAAAAGATTCCTAATAGGATAATATGAATATACTTGCTTTAGCTAAGAAACAATACTTGTATTCAAATTCTTTTTATTAACTGAAAATAAACATTCGAACAAAATAATAAAGAAAAATGAATTAAAATCGAGATGATCGTTTCTTAAGTCACTCTTTTGCAAGTCAACATATTCTAAACACTTGTATAAAATGTTTAAACACAATCAATATACAATCAAGTAATCACACTGTGACTAAATTCTCTTTCACAAATGAATTCTTCTTTTATTCCACAAAGTACAAAAAAAATGTCGATCGAAAATGTTCAATAAATCATTTTTGATCACATTTAAGATCACTACAATTAAACAACAATAAAAATTACGAATTACTGAATATTTTTAATCAGATTTTGCTTATAATCTGTGAGAGAATTTAAATCCATTTGTAAAAATGAGTTATCTAATTTATACTACACATCTACATTTCCTTTTTTTAAAAAAAAACACTTTATAAAGATAACAAACAGTAACAACACTTAAAATAAGTACAAATGGTTCAAATCTAAAGTCAATTCTCAGAAAAGAATGTTTCATATATATTTAATCATCATGAGATTTTTTTCTAACTATAAATTATTACAATGATGATGTAAATTGTCACATGTACATGTTTTCTTGCTGAATAATTTTCCTAGAATTTTAGTAATATAATATAAATAGTTTCATCTTACTAAGAATGTCTAATATGAGTAAAATTCAAATTAAAAGAGTGTAGGTGTTTTTTTTAAAAAAAATAAATTTACAACATATTTGATGTTCTAAACAGGCCTATAATCACACTTTATATTTCAACAAATCGACGCTACTGATTAACAAAAAAATAAATAAAAAAAGGACTACAAGAAAAATCGAACATTCCGTTCTTATTATATATTTTTTAAAAAAAAATCTCCACGAACCCTCTAAACGAAAAAAAATAAGTAAAACCTCTAATTATGTCTCCAGACTAAACACGAAATAATAACAAACATCAATTACTTTAAATGTGTAGAACGAACGTTCGTTTTAAAATAATGATACGCATTTCCATGGACTAAAAAACGGTGTCAAGAAAAAAGTATACGGACGGTACTGTAAATAGATAATTTCGAATTGGATTGTGTTTGCTTGCGTGAACAAACAAACAGTATCTAACTGTATAAATTCATTTTCAACAGCAATTCACCGTCGTACTTCAAGGAAATTACTTAATTTTCATGCAGTTTCTCTTTTATTGTGAAACAAGTAATACTAATTACATGCTGTTTGTATAGTTCAATGACAATTAATTCATTTACGAGGAGGTTTGACTTTTAGCGGATTCTCGTTTGAAATTATTACACACACACTATATATATAAATAAATAATTTAAGAAATACTATCAAAACACCCATAATAAAAAGATACATTTAATAAATATTTATAAAACTTGGAATGAATAAAACAACACCGTTAAAAATACATATATTACCGGCTTTATGAAAAATTATCAAGCAAAAATAATTAAAAGAATACTTTTTGAAGGTACAAAATTCAGTTCTGCCCGTTGAATTACACATAAGACTCTGTTTAATCAGTTAATGCGTTTTGTAATCAGAATTAGTCGATTTTTCATCGTTTAACATATCTCATGAGTACTTTTATACCTTTTTTATTTCAGAAACGAAACCATATAGCGTTTTATTTGATGTCACGGTACTGACTCCATTATATATACATATATATATATATATATATATATATATATATATATATATATATATATATATATATATATATGAAACACATTTCACTTTATAATTCGAATGAAAACGTGATTAAAGCATTTCCATTTCTTTTCATACAGAATTAAAATTTGTAATCTCCGATCATGTTAATAATGTTCTGAGAAATATTAAACGTGAACTTTAAATTAAAATACAGTTGTGTAATGGTTTTAAATTGATGAACATTGTACAATAGTTCTAATTTTCACTGTTATGCACAAGAGAAATGTTTGTCGGTACAGAAGAAAAAAACGCCTTGAAATTGTTTATAGTGTGAAGTAATATTCGTTATGCTACTATAAATTTAATGCAAGCTAGAACAATGTGTACGTAATCGGATAAAGATGTTCAGTTTTGTTGTAATAATCGCCGTTCACTTCAGTTTCGCAAAAAGAATAAATATTATCCGTGCGCCCTTATAAGGAATGTGGATGGAATATAAAAAAAAGCATTTAGTTATTTACATTCACTCGTTTATATTTGTCTCTATGATTAATAAAATGGATAAAACAGGAATGCTGTTCGTGCCCTATACGAGAAATTTATATCCATGGTCGTTTTCCAAAAATACAGAACCGAGATACGGACTGAATCTAATATTTCGGTTTCTTAAAAAAGTAATACTGATCGTTTTTGTTATTCAAGACTGGAAAAATATCTGTTAAAATATAACGAAACGAGCATTATTTGTGATTATATTTTATGTGTTCTTTTTAATCAGTTCAAACTCGGATACGAGTACGATAGGTGAGTGTGGATAACATTTGAAACAACTGTTTGTGTGTGTGTGTATTGTCACGTGGAATAGAAACGATGCTCTATCTAATTTGATTTATTGCTATTGCGATTCACAGCGTTGTGTGAAATGGCTCTTCAATAATCATACTAATTGCCGTTAAACGAGCGTGCAAACGGAATGGACACGAGTGCGCTCTCCCCGCCCAATTAGTCGTACAAATTGTATCGGCAAATACTCACCGATCGTTTCCACCGTGCCTCGACTTCACCAACTTCACGGCGAACAAAAACTGTATGGCACAAACTAACAAACAACACAGATTCAGTGACAGCGTGAGCGCGCACAGTGCGAGCGTTACTTCGTACACCACAACGTATTCTTCGGCCGTTATCACTGTCAATTGTTCGGCACGCAACACCTCGCGAACGTCGTTCGCGGTCACCGGCGATATCTTCAACAGAAATATCAGCGACAACAGCGCCAACAACAAACTCACTAGACACAACAGTCCGAGCGACACGAGCATCTCCTTGACGCCGACCTCCTTGGCGCGGCTGTGGAACCGCGACACGAACGTGTTATTGTTTGTACTGTTACTGTTCGGCGCGGCGCTCGTGTTGTTCGGGATCCGCGATATGTTCGACGCGTTTATCCTCGATATATTCAGGCCGCCGTTCGATATCTTCGGCGGCGGTTGCGTCGCGCCGGGACTGATGCTGCTCGAATTGCCGCCGATCGAGTGCTTCGACGAGTTCAACATCGAGATGTTCAGCGCCTGCTGATGGATCCGTAACGGCATCCCGCCGGAATTCATGTTCGCCGCCGACGAGCGATACCGGTGCGACGACTGCGACGCGGCCACTGAACTCGGATCGATCCGAGGTTCCATCACCATCGAACTATCGGGTCGAGTCACATGGCGGCCTCCCGAAGAGACGCCCCCGTTCGCCGCCCCTGACGGAGACGTCAACATGTGCTTTAACATTCTGACATACGTTTGCTACATTGGCGTAGGTTGTTGTAACAATAACGTACGAAGGAGTTGCGTTCATCTGACATCACTATCGCTGCATGTCTTGCGTCGAGGTCTCATTTTCGACGCGGCCGCAAATCGAATCGTCCCGTGGTCATCGATAACACACACACACACTGTCAACGTGTCTCGCCGATTCACTTTTATTATGCTGATCTGATTCCTGTTAAGACGACGACACGTCCACCGCTACTACAATTCAGTTCAGTTCACTGTTCAAACAGACGCAAATTTATCGAGAGACTGATCCGTTCGTTTATACATTTCATTCTTTCCGCACAACACCAATGTTCAACACACAAACAATCTATTCCGGTTTACTAGCGACACGTAAAAGCGAGTTCTTCAGTGTCCCGAACATTGCACATCGGCGGTTCGTACGAGCAAAAATTTGTAATTCAATTATCACGATGAGATTTTAGATCGAACAGTGTAATAATTAAAACGACCAACTTCGAGCAGTAAGTATACATATATATACAAATGTATAGATTTATTATCGTCGAGAACAATGCAGAATGCATGAGAATCCGTCGACTGTTTCCGCCTACAACAGGTTACGCTCAGTTGAATATTATCTCGAATGTGGAATCTATTCTCCCATACTGACTCTATTCAGTAGTGAAAAGATCTTCGACTATTTTTGTATGCACGATAGTTATTCGAGTACAGACAATAAATGTTATGTTGGAAATTATGCAAATTTCTGAATAATTTAAAACATTTTTTTTTATTATTATTATTAAAAACGAACACTGCAACTCGTATCCACAGAATATATTCAACAGCACATTTCCCCTTAAAGTCCGTTGAGTAGAGATGCCGGCCAATGACTCAATACTACACACACATACGTATATTTCAATTACGGTACTATCCTTCTAGATCGACTGCAAGTATCCAAAATCGAACGAACAAAAACTCACGACCGATTCGAGAAAAATCGTATTTCCATCGGTACACGTTTGCAAATGTATCGAGCATTCAATAAAACAGGTACGGACAAAGAAGATCACACACGTTCATTAATTTTACACTCGGCGAATTTCCCATTCGAACTGAAAAGTGTCTTTTTCTCTAATTTGATTCCACCACTGTTTTCATTCTAACTTAGCACGTGCTACGAGAACAGAACAGAGAATTTATACGGACGCTCAATGTTGCGTGCTATAATTTTTTCTAGTAAATTGTAGTCAGGTCATGCTTAAGTGATTATCTCACGCTCGACTATCTCGTAAAGACGTTTTATGTTTCAATGAAAGTACAGGAGAAAAAAAACATTCTTTATTGGCTGTGAATAATGGATGTGACTCGATGTAATTTTAATACATCTGTTTCTAATCACGACATGTAATTAAATGCGAACAGAATATTAAAAGTCGCCAGCAACGAGTCCATTATTATCAACGGAACACTGATTCCCGATTTCTTTCAATTTATATATATATACACATCAATTCTCCGGTTCGAAACGATCCCGACGCGTCGTCGTTTCATAAAAATCTCAAGATGAAATTATCGGAATCGTCGAGCATTCTCTCATTCGTAATGTACGACGTCCGACGTTATCTTCTGGCCGCTTGTTGATCCTGCTCGGCCGCATATTGAATCGAGAGGAGAGATTTGCCCCTTCAGTATTTAATTTATTTAATTACTAGCGAGTAATTAACGTAGGCGTGTTCGATACCGGTAGTGCTGTTTATCCGAGCGAGCGAGTAGAGACGACGTGAATCTGTAACAGAAACAAAATAATCAAATGATTGCGAAACGATTATTACTTTGTGGGCTGACGACGACGTTGCCGTCGCCGTCGTCGTCGAATGCTTGTTTTATTATTGTACAGTCTGCGTACGGGTGCGGAGGAGCGGTTCGAGACGAGTGTGTGTGTTTGTTTGGGACGATGTTTTGATCGATGAAAACGCAAATGTGCGTTGGTGTAAAGAACATTCAACAGTTTGCTTTTTAAGATAATAATTAATGAATTCGGACGATCTTCTGTTGAGCAACATGCGAAGATACCCATACAGCGTTTATCATACATTCGGATTGCATTGACTTCTTTCCTGTCGAAGAGTATTTGTCACAGCTGCATTTTAATGTCAACAATTCTGCAATGCAGACAATATATCGTCGCGATAAACAAAAATCATTCCATGATGCAAACGAACGGATTTTCTATTCTCTTTTTTCGTGTTTATCGACTTGTGAAAACGGCGAAAGATCTCTGCACCTTCAAGGACAATTTATATATTTTGAGATCAACGTTTGTCGTTTTTAGCTGAAGCCATTACAGTCGATTATATTTTGCAATAAGCTGTCGATTTTATTTCAACGAATTACGCTGCGAAATATTAAAATCAAAACAACCTGTCTTTTGTGAGAAAAAAAACCGTTTAATCGAATCAATGGTCATAACATTTATATAAAAATAGAGTGATATACGATGACTTTCACTTCTAGTTCCATTCGACAGTATATTAAATATGCACCGAAATTATTAATTTATACACAACTATAAAAAGTTATCGATATCATTGAACATAAAAGTGTTGTGTAGGCCAAGACTTGTTTTCAGCTTCTGTTTTAGTTATAAAGCAGTGACAGTTTATAGACATTTATATGACATTTTATAATAAGAAGAAAGGACATTTATTCGCCTAATATTGCATACCTGTTAATGGCAATTAAATGCATAGAACACTTGTTGAAAACCAACGAGCGTTTTTTTTTACATGTTTATTTCTTTTATTCGATATGACATGCGATAATAATTATTGTACATTGCAATTATAATTTAACAGTACGGCTAAATTGACTTTCACAAATCAATTTAATATTTCACACGTCACGAAATGTTCTTTATCAAAATATCGACTAATTGGCCGTTATCTATTCGAATCGTTTAGATTCATTTATAGAACAATCTTGTCGATTTTTACAGATAAATTTCGACACTCGCACAAAACACAAAAACGTTTTCTGACCAAATATGTTCAATATCTGATTGCTGACGATTTTGAAAGCTGCTTATTCGAATTTAGATTACGATTCCATCAACTTAAAAGCACTACATACTATGTGTAATATTACACAGATAGTTAACTATATTAAAAAGTGAATTTGTAAGAAAAAAAACAACAGTTTTCCTTACATTTGACACATTAAACTCGAAACACCTTCAAGGTTAAAACACGCACACATCAATAATATAATGAGTACATGTACACGTATATCACGTGTCATGTATTTTCCATTTCCTCTTCTATTTTTTTTTTCTAAATGGTAAAAACAAGATAAACATATCTGCCGTAGGCGTGCAGTAAGTAATATTGACTCTTTCTTATTTCACATCAAAGGCAAATAAATCCGTATGTGACATTTACAGAAACAGACGTGTGGGCATTCGCACATGTATGTACGTTTTATACTGTATTCTCTTATCAATGAATTTATAATACAACAATAAATATGGATTTTATTATACGGTAATAAAATTTAAACGACATCGATAACAAAAAGTTATGCGCTGTATGTCGTGTCGATAATTTGTTATACATTAGCACAGATCAAACGGATGTTTTATTATTTAATAAAATATTCTAGTTCTGATACTGTGGCGACCATTCTCGTGAATGATTATTTTTTTCACTCTCAAGATCGCGAAGAAAAATTTCTGGTCAGTAACATCAAAAACATTTTCTGTAGTCTGTTGTAGGGGCGAAAAAAGAATTCAGTCTGATGGTAGAAGTGTTCATTCAACATTGAACTGAGAAAAGCTGTTATATATATATTTATATAACATACACGTTATCTTCTAATACTGATAAACAAATACTGATCGACTGTTAAATATAATTACAAGGGTAACATTGAATCAGATATTCATTCTGATCGGGGTGCAAGAAAAAAAAACAGCATTATACAGTCTAGTGAATTATCTGAACGTGAGCCGGATGTACAGTTCGATTCCAGCGTAAACAAATAAAGAATTGTTTAAAATGGCTTACTCATTCTTTTGTATTCCACCAAAACCAGTCATGAATCAGATTCTCTGACAATTTGCGTAACATTATACTAGCAGTTCGATCAAATACATAAATAATACAGATCAGAATTATTTTAACTGTTACTGTTTTATGATACTGGAAAAAATGTACACGTACGTTAATTAGAATAATTTTATAAAGTGAATTATTACTTTTTCATAATTATGATACAATGGGGTTCGGTCACTGTACCTAAAGTCATTTAAATTAATGTATTATGATGCTTCTCTCATCCCACAAACCAGGAAAAAAAGTCTGATCAAAAATGTCGAATAGATGATTATTAATAAATTAATGGACATTTTTGATTACTGCTTATGCGCATTCCTATGGCGAATCGTTATTCTCAGTGTGTCAGAACATACAGAACATTCAGGTACAAATAAATAAAGTACATATTTCTCTAAAGACGAGAGCATCGTTACAGAAATATGCATAAACAACAATTAAAAATGATTGATAATCAGTAATTGAACATTTTTGATCATAAACATTTTTATGGTCTATGGGATGAGGTTTGATGCATTTGCGAAAGAATTTATGAATGTTTACAACTTTTATCACGCTGTTTAGAGAAATGAATGAGTACGTATATATATATATAATTTACACATTATTTTTATATATTAATTTAAGAAAGATAAATTATATATATATATATATATATATATATATATATATATAAATAATCAAATAAGACATTTTTTAAAACAAACAAATTCCTTTCGAATTAATTGCCGTTCTTGCCGAACCGTGCGATTCGAAATTTGTCAGTACTGAAACACCGGCTGACGGCTTGCAACTTACTAACGCATTCATTGTACTACCCAAGAGCCGTTCCTTAATAATGTATGTGGTGCCTGGGGAGACGATATAGCCGGCAGGTGTGTAGTCTCATTATAAACGGTCATCTTTATCCATGCATGCATGTATTTATACAGATACAACTGTGGACATAGATATAAGAATTTAAAATAAAGTACGTTAATAATGTAGACACTTGTACGATGCACACGCATACACTTGGTACATATTTGAAAATATTTTCTAATACACGAGTCAACACTGTTTTTTTGTTTACTCGATACAGTTATTCCGATTTAATGCGAGCGATTCGAATGAACGTTAATTGATGGTCATTTAAGTGTATTGAAATAGATACATGTATAAATGTTATACAATAATCAGGAAATATTAATTTAATTACATGTCCAGATTTAATAGTTGTAATTAAATTACTCTAACATGTTAATTTAATTAAATAACTGCAATAGTGTTTAATTTCTGCTGACTTGTCTGTCATTTATGAATCATTTTTAAGAGATTTTTTTTTAGATTTTGTTTCTGATTTGGTAATCAAACATTAAAAATTAATGTTTTCTATTTTGTGTATTAAGAACATGATTACAACTAAATCTATAGTAGAAAGCAGCGAGATATAAATTAAGAAAAAAGGAAATGGTGAAAAGCACCAATAAAAAAATATTCGATAATCACTTATTGAACATTTTTGATTAGAAAAAATGTTTATAGAAAAATTTATTTGTAAAAGTAAATTCAGCCAAAGAGTCAAAACTGATTCGTGAAGATAAACCAATCTGCCAAATATACATTTACGAAAAAAATAATAAAATAATTACCAGATTCATATTGATTATGAAACATGTGTCGAGAGAAAGTAATAAAGTAATAAACCACTAGTTAAACAAATAATAAAAGAAGCTAAGGAATCTAAATAATACTTTTCTCACACAATTCTTTCTTCGTATTTCGCCGAATATACAATAGAACAAAATTGAATAAAATTTATATAAACTGAAAACCGTTAAGCCGGCGTTATATATAAGACATATATGATTGTGGCACCTTTCTCTTTCATTTAAGGGTGGCTCTAAATAACCGGTTAGTGTAGGTTTCCCGTCGTTTACTAACAATCAACTAATAAAGCAGCTGTTAAAAACCAGTAAGAGGTTCACAGATTCCTTATTTGTAATTATCGACTAAAACAGTCCGAATGCATGTGGTTTATCCTTTAATTATACAGCAATATTTCTCAAAAATCTATCTTACTTGTAAATCTCTTAATGATTTATAATAAAATGATAATTTTAACTGTAGATTAAACGATAATATAATTTTGGTTTGAAATACTTGTACGGATTAAAAATGAATCTGTGAATGTACAGTCTTTTTGATTAAGCAAGAGAGAAAGGTTATATAAAATATTTTATTTATATATATATATATATATATATATATATATATAACAGTGTGTGTGTAATAAAATAAAAGACAGCCAGATTCATTAGACTTGATTCATGATCGTTCGATCACTGGCCTGTGTTAGTTAGTAACTCCAACGACGATCATCACGGAATATCTAATCGTTGGGATTATTTTTTACTCGTGATATCGTTCACCTCTTTCCGATTACAATCACTTAAGACTAATGAGTTACAATGTACGTAAATGAAACGCGTTCTTAATACGAGACACGTGTAAAAATCGAAACAGTTTCGGATAGTTCGAATTGGCGAAACGGACCGAAATCTAATTATACGTATGGTATATGAAAATCGTCGAGTATTTAAATGGAAGAATATTCCGTGAACATTCCGAGCCAGTTCTAATCCAAAACGCAGGAACATGATCTTATCTGACAAATCAAACAGCTTACATATTCATATCATTAACTCGAATGTATCTGTAGATAGACAGATCATTCGACAAGGATGAATATGTATTTGACCTTGTAGGACACTTTTCTGATTATCAGTCGGTTCGATCATGCTTTTAATTTATTTTAACTGAAAAAATATGTAACACGTAGTGAGAATATCGTATAAACACATTTATATACATATATAAGAGACGGAAAAGTGTTTTCCTATATGAAAAATACATTGTTTTAAAACCATACATATGGATATTTTAAATAATCGAGATCTATAAAAAAAATGCTGAAAATTAACCGGAGAGAACGACCGTTTTATTTTTGATGGAGTATTCATTTAAATATGCAATAACAGAATCGAAACAAGGATTACAAAATGAATAATTAATACCGATTTTTTAAAAATATTGACTGGAGGGACAAACATCAGCTTTATATACTGAAAAAAATTGTTTCTTTGTTATGTGTTCGCGGAAATGTACTGACAAGTGTGTCGAAGATGTTGACAAATAAATACACCATTCGGAAGTCTACATTCTATCTGAGCGTTCTTCCTTCTGCAGTTTTATCGCAATGTCTCGGCCTAATCAAGTGTTACAATAAGTAGGAAAATGAATATGTTTCCGAGATCAAGTTGGAAAATGAACCTAGCAACGATGAAGATTCGAATTATTCTTATCGCACAGATTGAAACTTAATTTTTTTCTTCTATCATAAAACAGTGGGATCTAAAAGGTCAAACATGGTAGTTGTGCTATTTTAATAGAGTACGTTTCCTGTATTTAAATATATGACTCATTTCAACTTATGGAGTATAAATTCTAATCGAAAGTGCTCTTTAAATAATGAACCGTTGCCTTATGTCTATAAAAAGTAACTACTAATTATTTATATATTAATTGTGGGACTATTTTTATTCATACGTTATAATCTGATTTAAATGAGACACACGCACACATATATATATATATATATATATATATATATATTCGCACCTATCGATATTTATCACAGTGACAAAGAATTCCGCGGTCATTGCCGGCGGCTTTACTACGCTTGTTAAACATAATGATTTGAACAAACATATAAAAACATTTCAAAAAACACATAAATGCCAGACCTGAGTCAATCACTCATGGCAGTCATACCTACATGTTTACCATTTGCAGACAGGTATCTGTGTACTTGCGCTTACGTGTTGATTTGCATATGTACACAGAGTGTATGTAGATGTTGTCGTTCGAGTCTTACAAGTACATCAGTTAAAATAATACTCGACTCATTATTATGGTTATATTGTGATGTAGGGTGTCCGCGACGAAGGTCTCACGAAATAGGAAACGTCTGCGATTTCGTTCCGATGCAGAAGGGTCTGTATATGTATTTACACATCTTATCTTTATTGAAATTGCTGTCGTTTTGAACAGATGCAATTCGGTTCTAGTTACATTACTTTCGCGCGGTGTCCATCTGATTCACTTATACGGAAAAAATCTTTTAACAATCGTTGATTACTCATTTTGAAAATGACAAACATCACCATCATTCTCAAATCTTTAAAATAAAGATAAATTATATAAAAATACGATATACTTACAAAATAATAACTCAACTATCTCATAGGGTTGGTCACTATTTCAAAAATTCGACTGTTTCGAATGTTAACTTTCAAACTTATAATTGTCACATTTTTTAAGTTTGAAAAATGATTTAAATTTCATATCATATATTTTATTTAATAAATCTTTCTCTTATTTTAAGCGAGCACTGTTTTCACTACACTTTACAAATTGAACATGAATATAAATTGAATTTCATGTGCGGCAGTTTCTTAAGCATCGAGCAAGAAAATTTATGATTCAGATAATCTCGAAAAATTATGAAACCAAAATTGTAATAAATGTTTAAGGTCAATATATTCATGTTAGGTCACTATTAAGAGTAGTATATTTTTGATTCGGTGGGTCACTAATTTCGAATTGGTAACTGTATCTAGATGTTATTATTTCACTGTACTAAAATCGATGATTTTTCTGTACTTGATATGATTAATAATATAATAATATTGAGATGTTTTTCATAAGTACACACGAAACTAATAAAAATAAATGTTTAATATTTAAACTGTATCTCTACACACAGAATGTTTTTTTTTCCTTCGCAGCGGAAAAGAAAATCACTTTCTGATTAGTGTAATACTTTTGAGCATCTCGTTTTCACTTTCATCAAATCAAACGCGTGTTTCCCTTTTACTGAAACAGAATGTATATGAAATAATACTTGTTACACAAGCCTGAAAGAAAAGCTAATTGTATTCAAGTTCTTTTACAATATATTTGTAACTCGCTCTAGATGCGAGTTTACAATGACTCACAGTAATAAAACAATGTTTTTAATATAGTCTGAAGCTGAGTCATGAACTGTACCACGAGTGCTTATTAAGGAATTTTAATAACAACGTTTAAACAATAACAAAAAGGATTTAGAACTAATTTAAAATTCTGATCACTTCATTAACATTTTTCTGTTTAATAATGTGTATTGTATACACTTTATCAGAAGTATTATTTTTTATCTGAAATAAGACTAAATTATAAAACATCCCTTTTTAACTATCACCGCCCGTATATTTATTACAAGAATAATCTATTAACAAAAAACATTCGTTTTTTTTTTAAAAAAAAAAAACGTCCGAATAAAACGACAAAGAAGAACATTAACATTGCGGTTAAACGTTTTTTCTTCGATACGGTTCGCACCTATCTAATTGATACATAATATACGGAGGAAATAATAAAGGCAGATGCTATCTAATGGCCGTTATATAACATATGTTATATAGGACAATGAAGACTTTCAACGAAGGTCCTCAGAGGTTAATCGTTTAAGTGCATTAAAAGGTTTCATACATAACTACGCTTTCAAATAAGAAATGCTAATTGCAAAAAAATACACAAGTATCATTTATTATGACCGACATAGTATGAGAAATTTGCGTTTTTATTGGTACTGTTATCGAGCAGTTCTTAAAAGTAATGTGTACTCACTTATTGTTTTTAACTGAAACACTGAACATGTGCGTGTGTGTGTGTAAACAGGATGTCTACGGATCTACGAAAATATTGATACGTTTTCTTGAATAAAAACGAAAAACGGTGATAACTAAATAATTTAATAACTCACCCGTGCCTTAAATGCATCGAGCTCATAGAAGCGATTAGCTCACAATACGCACACTGTTTATTGTCGTCAATCAACAATGCGATTATGATGTTATTCATTAAAAAAATGAACCGTCCATCTTTTGAAATCGAGTTAATTTATTGAAAAGGTTTTTATAATCGCCAGACCAGAGCAAAAGATACATTCGGTATGATTAAAATTATAACTGGCGTCCGGTGTTAACGACCTTAAGAGTTGATGGCTTTAAATTTCATTAGAAGTGTATCGTATAAGATCAGAAATTAGATACGTTATTTAAAATATATACGTTTTGTCCGTTGAAAGTGTCTTTCGAAAATCCTGCCTTTTGGCGCGACATCTGCTCGTTTTTATCGGGGGAAAAAAACAGTATCGGTTGTTCGAATACCGCAAACGTACAGGATGGCACACGAACCGATCGAATTGTTTCGGTATTCGTTTTTTATTTTTCCTTCCGAGCCGAAATTTAATTTAGTAATCCGTTATTTGATTTGATTTGTTGTTATCTGGAATATAGGCGAACGGTTATATTTCAAGTGCGATTTAAATTCTCGAATACATTCCAGTTGTTTAAACATTCCGACCTCATCTTTATGTGAGCACATTAATTCTTTTTAATTTATACATACATACATACATACATATATATATATATATATATATATATATATATATATATATATATATATAACGATTTATATACGATGAGTAAATTAATCAACGCATATATTTTCAAACTCGGACTGACTTTACAAAGAACACAAATATTTATAGTCATTAAGTGTTCAGAAAATAAAGCATGATACTGCTCTTGACCTCAAATTAAAATGTTTTTCGTAGTGATTTAAGAACCAACATTAAAATCAATAGCAACAAACTCATCGTATGAGTCTCCTAGAATCAATAATTACAATCTCCAAAATTTTAAGCTGGGAACAATAAATGAAACTGACCCCTCAACATACTACTTATTTCTCTCATCTTATCTGACTAATTACGTATCTCATCTATATTTAGTTTTAAATTAAATCTGCTTAAAATACACAACGTATAACGAGAATATAAATTAAAATAAATATTTTGAATAAATTTGCGTTTTAAAAAATGCCAAATATGTCGAAAAGTTGTTGAGTGAATTTTTGTTTGTGTATATATATATATACACAAACAAAAATTCACTCTGGTCTCTCACTTAGCACAGGGGATGCATTCCAAGAAGCGAAAGTGCTCAACTGTGGTCATTTTACAACTGCATACACATACAGAAATGTATTATTGACAACACTTTTTTTCTGCCTATTTTATACCAGAATGTATATATATATATATATATATATATATATATATATATATATATATATATATATATATATAAATTCCATGTATAAAAATAATACATTACAAACAGAAAGGTTTATACACTACATTAAAACATTAACTGAACACATAAAAACAGTAGTACCTTATTATTTTTTATGCTACGACATGTAAACATTTAAGTATTCGAATACAAGGTGAAAAATCGAGCATATTTAAAAATAAAATAAATAGAATGACAAGTTAAATAAAAAATAAACCCTGCTGATATACGATAAATTTCTAATATGTATATTTAAGTAGATTAAAACAGTAACTGTTTTAAAAACGGACAAGCTATAATTAAAAAAACGACTAGAAGTAAAACCGTACGGACGTTTTTTTCAAGTAACCAGATAGAAATGTTATAAAATGGGCTTAAAAGCTTTAACATGCGGTACAATAAATCGCATGAAAATAGTCTGATTAGTTTCAGACTAAACGAGATTAAAAATTCAAACTAGTGGCGTCTAAGTATTCATTGCGGATACGTGAAAGATTTTCATAGACTAAATGGATTCTAGTGTCGTAAGCATACGAATCAAAGTTGATATTTAGACTTGTTATATTGATTTAAGGGATTCGCGACGAACTTTCCATAATGGAATTAAAATAAAGTGTATATATATATATATATATATATATATATATATATATATATATATATATATATATATAAATGATATAGATACAGTTACATAATTGACGATACCGTCAGTTGAAACTATTAGGTGACTTTTTGTTTGTTTTTAAATTTTTTATTTGATTACATTTCTTGGTTAACTTTCGTGACACCTTCAGGCGATTTCATTGCAACATACCTATGTTTTTTTTTAATTAGGGAACGCGTGTATTTTTCTACTGCTATTATTCTAAATTTAGTTGCTTAGAACTGTACAAGTTTATAATAAAAATTATAATCCCATTTATTGCATGAAAGTAGATAAATAAAATAAGCATATTTAAAAACAGATGATCATCGTAGAACTGCGACTAAATGCATCAATTGATTATGTATATATATATATATATATATACATATACATTGTTCATACTTGCAGGAATTTATTTACGTTGGCCGACTCTATAAAAGCTGCTTAAAAAAGTACCAACAGCGAAGATGTCAGCAATTAATTGAATCTATGCTTGTGCTGTGATACCGTCATTAAATCAAATGAATATCCAAGCAAGTAACGATCTCTACATATTGTTTCACTTGAAATGAATTTGTTTTATTTCATGCATGATTGAAATGTGTGAACTTTTATATCAGTTCTTATAAACTAATTAAATCCACTCTAAATAATCTGAATAAAATAAACGAACATGGTTAAAAAAGTGTATTGAAATAAATGGTGTCTTTCTCTGAACAAGAAAAACTCTCTCAATATTAATATTCCTCTTCATGAATAAACGTTAGATAAAGCTCAGCTCACAGTAATATTTTTCTATTCAAAAACCCTCACTGAAGGTTTAAAGAAAATCATTATTTTCGCTCCTCTATTATATTATTATCTTTTATCATATTAAATTCAGTGTGAAATTAATTGAATTCTATTTGCAAAAAAATGATTAAATTACTAATGGATTTAAAATTAAACCATTTGAAGTATATTTTCTTCCCTGTTAAAAATATTTCAGTAAAAAAAGTAACAAATCAGTGAAGATAGTGGCACATAATATGCTGTACTTTTTCTAAAGATTGCCTAATCTGTGTGTATATGTACGCATATGGGTTTATATATGTATGTATATATATATATATATATATATATATATATATACATGTGTGAATGGACGTATGTATGTCTTCAACTATGTTGTGTATGCGTACAGTTGAAATTTGTGTACTAACATGCAAATACAAAAATTCTAACTGTTTACGATTCCACTATTATTTCACAGAGTTGAATTTCGTATCGTATCCGACGTTATTCAAATGAATTATTGACATACTTGCATACTTTATGGGACTCGTTTTAAAGTAATATTACAGTGATTTATGTACATTTCAATTAAATACTCTGCGTTTATTTTATATCACTGTAAATAAATGAGGATATAATATATATACATATATATATATATATATATATATATATATATATATATATATATATATGTAAACACATAATTATCTCTAATATATAATCATAAATTTAATAATAATAATTAATCGTTAATAACTGTAATATATAATTATATTATAAATATGTATGTGATCACTTAATATATACTTCTATCAAACTGAATGATTTTTGTAGTGACTACATGTCTATATCATTGGATTATTAGAGACAGAATTTAATGTATCACAGTTTCTGTAAATATTATAAATATTTTATAGTGTAAGTTATTTACAGCATATAATCGGATATGGAGTAAAAATGGTTTGAATTTCATTCTCAATGTCATATCTTAATGAATTATATGTCTGAACATTATATCTAGATGGAAATCAGATATTTCTATACAAATAATGAGATTGTCATCAGATTGTAGTGTCTAAAAATAGTTACTGTCAGAGCTGGGTTTCTGGTTATCGTAGACCTGAATTTTCAGGGGACTCTTTATATTAAATAAAGTTTAGGTATAACGTTGTTCGTTTTAACAAGATCACAGGTACATACTTATTTAAAACAGTTTAAGTTGAATGTTTAGTTTCCGTTTCTTTTTTTTTAAAAAAAAGCGGAAATAACAATAAACACACACAGAACTACAGCCCGTTTCAATTTCAATAAGAAATCAGTGTTAAAGAAGGTGGAACAAGAAGTGGATGAAGATACAATTAAAATTAATCTATAATTAAGACAATATTTTTTTTCTGTGTTTTCATGTTAACTACTTAAAATATATATTTTTTTTATCATTTTCCCTATTCTGGAGCAGAACCTACTTTCAATATGTGGTCCTAAAATTTATCCCGTTTAGATTACGTGCAAATCCAGTCCTGGTCACTGTACTGACAATTTAAAAAAAATATTTTCGAATCGCATTATGTAATTATGACATTTAGCAATATGTAACGAAAATAAAACAGACAACTACTGATAAAGTCTTGGAATAAAAAAAAAAACGTAAAATAAAATGGAATAAAACCTTACAGAACCACTTTTTACTAGTCAGAACATGTGGCGTTGAAGCCGGCATCCCATTTTTTTCGAACACTGACTCAGCAATGACCTTATGAAAAACTAATCATCGTCGCTGCTGTGTCACAAGCACAAAAATTTAAGATCAAACCCATATGTTATTTCACAAACATCAATTTCTCAGTATTTTTTTATCAAATAAGTAGTTTTATACATGTATGATGTGCGTCGAAGTGTTTAGAAAAATATGAGGAAGTCGATGACGACATTGTAACAAATTCTTAATTTTTTTTAATGCCGATTCTTTGAGTCCCTATACTCGGTATTTAAAAATAGAGTTTTCCGATAATAAACATTTCATATCTGTATATTGAGGGAATCATTAGTATTTAATTTTTTTAACAAACTATTTTACCTGCTTTATAAACGTGTTAAAAGAAATATCCATTGAATCTGATATTTTTTTTAATGATTATCAAGATCATATGGAAACCAAATTTTAAGCATTTTTAAAGTATACAGTAATGTACGATTTGTACAAAAACATAAACCGCGAAGAATGAAATTGAAAAACGATTTATATAAAAAATTAAATGTATGATACGTGTGAGTGTCGATATTTAAAAATGTTAAAATATAAATATAGAAATCATTACATTAACTGAAAAAATTGTTAGCATTGAATCGTATTTAAATCAAGTCATAATTTATTATAAAATATTAAAACGAACAATTAACTGGATTTTATGTTTATATTATTTTCGTATTTACTTACATTTATTCATAAATGTCTTTTATATTAATTAATAATACATAAACACGACTGTACACGTCAAAGAGATCAGGAAAAGGATTTTTTATGTATAAATTCTTCGACATATGTAAATTGATTCACATAATAATGAATAAATCATTTATGATTAAATCGCAAACAGTTTTCACAAAGTAGCAGAGACAGAATCTATTATATTCTAATTTATTAATATTGATGTTTTTCAGTATAAAATTGTAGATGAAATATTGTTCCAGCCATAATATCTAAAATCAAGTTGTACTTCATTGAATCAAGCTCCTTCCTTTTAGTAGATTGAAGGAAGTACGACGATCTTTTACAAAAAAAATTCAAAATTTTGATTACACCCATCGAAATTGCGCTGGGAGTCTGAAACGGTAGTTTTCTAATCGATAAATTTGGTATTTAGGGATGTACAGAGTGTTAATCTTATATCAATTCTAAAAAAGGTGGTTTACCATCAGTTACGCAAAGAATATAGTTATCTACGAGGCACAAATTTGTTCGTTCTATCCATGAGAGTTATAAATAAAAATGTTTAAATGGAAAAAGATGCGAGAACTAAAATCCGTACAAAAACATTTTCTCATTACGATCGAGTTCGAGTGCTTATAACATTTTGGTATTCGATAAAAAGCGCCCAAGTCAAATGTTCTCACATATAAAAACAATGCTTTCAAACTGTACAGAGATGCTAAGTCGATTGTTACTAGAATAAAAGTAAATTGTACTCATATTTAAGAGTTTAGTTGAAAATAAGGATTGTAAAAGCTCTGTAAATTGTTGTAGTGTCATTTGTTGACTTAAAACAGTTTTATTGTGTACTGAAGGCATATTTTTAAATGTTGCGTACTGTCTTTTATAGCGATGCGCTGATGGAATAATTTTGTACGAAATCTTCAGTTATTTTCCTTTTTGTGACTTTGCGCAAATTGTTTGTTCACACAAACTTATCGCAACAATCGGATCGACGTATCGTCGAAATAACAAATGATGCGAGGAAAATAGTGACGGAATGTTTACTTTTTCTATTCTAGACGACCGTTCGTTCGTTCTATCAGTACACTTACACAACAATCAGAGCGATTAAAAAACAACAATCGTTTCACAAAGTTGTCACGTTCAGTTCAAACGTGCTATAAATACGAAACGAACGAATGTTTCGGCTCTTATCAGTGTTCATCAATGTTACATTACTGCAATTACAATTTGTACACAGAATACGGATATGTTTGTACAACAGGTGTTTTCAGACGATGTACAAATTCTTTCGAGCGAGTGTTGTGCTGTTAAAAGTTCGTGCACAGGCAGTGTGTAGTTAGATTGGGAATCTGTGATCCGTGGTATTAATACACCTATGAGCCAAAGGTAAGCGATCATTCTACGTGGCCGAAAGAAGACGAACGTACAAAATAAATGGATGTGTTTAAAACCTGAACTGACCTTTCGGCGTGCGTCCGATTGTTAATCCAGTGTGCATTCACAAATGTGACACTCAATATTACAAACACCACCCGCACACGGCATTTTTACATTATTATTGTGTTGGTTCGTGGTGCGCACGCTTTTCATTAATAACTGAACATTCTTGTTACTGATACAACAGTTAGCGACCGACTGACTTGAGTCTAGTAAGATTCGACGAGGTAACGGGCAAGAATGAAGAAACACCTGTTCTTGCCAGGGTGCTCTAGCGACAAACGCTCATACTAGAGGTTACAATCGCTCGTCGCGTTTTGAATAAAAACGATACATTTGTACGGTTTTTTCTCGTTTAAATAACCGCATCTCGCAATTCCATCGAACACACTTCGCCGTGCACGATCGTTTCATTTTGGCTGGAAATCTCAACCTCCTTTCTATTCGATACGATTTGTAAAAAGAGACTCCCTTCACGGGTCACTCTCTTTCTTAATTGCTTGTTTTTTTCTTATAATCTTTTCGGTTTAGCTAAACAATTTATATTTTTATAACAAATTTAACTTTTATCGACATTAATATATACAAAACTTATAATACCAAATAGTTAAATTTTACAAATTACCTCTCCTTCACCCCGTAAACCATAACAATTTATTCTGATTAAAAATTTGCAGTGAAACATTATTGATTCTTTTTTTATTGTTGCTTATAGTTTATTGTTCCTCTGAGCACGAAGATAGAGAAATATCATGTCTTCTAAAATGTTTATGTATAACTAGTAGATAAACCGTCAAAATTGACGGAAAAATAGAAAGAAAAATACTGGTTATTGGTTTTTACAACATAATATATTTAAACATAAAAAATACCTAAGAACGAAACTTAATGAATTAAATTTGAACGGAAACTGAGTTGACAAAGCAAGCATTACTCGTCACTTTGTCCTGTGGACAAAGTGACGAGAAATGTGGGTTTTTATTAATAAGAATTATGGTTTTTAATACTGTTTCTAAATTTATTTTCAAAGATGAATTTTCATTTTACGGAAATCAAACGTTTCTTTCAATAAAAATGTTCAATAATAGTTTTTTCTGATTAATTATGCGCAATAAGATGCCGATGGCATCATCTTCGGCGTGCTTAAGTACAGAAAATCCATTTTCTATATCTCAACTTTGAAAATGGTGTCACTTCTATTAGAAGGCGCATAAGTAAGAATAAAAATAAACATTATATTAGAAAAAAATGCGTTATTTCAAGATTCATTTGTGAAACCATATATAATTCATTTCATCCAATAAAACGTCAAAGTTATTCCATTTTTACTGTCTCATATTTTACTTCAGTATCTGCAATCGTATTTGTTGTTTTTCTTCATATTTCCAGCAGTTTTCATTTTTTGCGTACACGAGTTTAAAGACGTATTAATTTCTAACGGAATGAGCTTTTTTCACAATTATATTCTTTTTTCAACAATTAATTTAAACATTTGTCATATTATTAAAATATTATTTTAATTATTGTAGTTTGAAAGACAGTTGCTCACTGAACTACTAATTACAAAATATGTTATTTTTTATTTTGATTTTTTTAAAAAAAATAATAAATTATTTAGCCGGAAATAAAATTTTCATTATTTTCTTATAAATACAAATCATTTATTTACTAACTACATAATACAGTAACATCAATTATAAAAATGTTTCAACTGGGTTTTAAATTTTTATCGTTTTATTGTTGTAATTAATCCACCCTTTTTTTATTGTAGTTGACAATATTTATCAAACAAGTACTTTTTTGGTAAGTTATTGGAATCGAAAAAAATTCAAATATAATTGTATAGACATTTTATACATGTGATCCCATTGATGTATTGTTCTGATCATAGATAAAGGCTGTGATCTGTTCCGAGGATGTTGATTCTGATGACCTTGGTCCTTTTAGATCATGTGTATGGTCTCAATTATTGGCTTCGACACGTGTCCCATCTTCAGGTAAACATAAGGCATAGTAAAAGATTCTCATAGATATTAGGTCTCTTATATTTACCTGAAGATGGTATACATGCCAAAACTACTAGTGAATAGTCACTTAAATGATCTAAAAGAACCAAAACCACTATGATAACACATTAAAATATATACGAACATACGGAAAATTGTTTAAAAAAATTAATCTCTTCTAATAAACGTAGATATAATTAAAATTTATATAGATCACAATTTAGCGCTTTAAGGATGCTTTGGCATTACTTCCAAAATGCATATAGACAATAATCAAATCAAACAAAATCCATTATTGTAATTTAGATGACAAATTATTTGTGGTTGGTGATGATGGAAGATTCATTTATGATAAATCTACATGACATTAAAAATTGTTTAAGCGAAAAATAATATACACATTAAAATTGTATAAAATAGTTTTGTACAAAATATGAATTTAGTAGATAATCAAGGTTTAATAATAATTACATTTCCAACTTTTTGAATAAAATTTTAACATTTATCAATTAAAACGTGATTGTCATTTATGAGACTATAGATATGACTAATATTAATATATGATCGTAGTTGTAAAAGAGTACATGCAGACCAATACAATTAACCCTTTCATTCCTAATACCAACTTTAGTCTGTATCCACGCAAGGATTTGTGGATACGACTGCCAACTATAGTCGACATCCACGTAAAGAGTTATGGATACTAGTGTCGACTATAGTTCGTTTTCGGATCTTTATTTTTTTTCATGTTAATAAATATATAATTTAAAATAATGAAATATAATTAGAAAAACTATTCTTATTTAAATTTGGTTTTTAATTAACACTTAGAAAATTATTGTATAAGACTACACATATTTCACTCTATCTACAAAGTGTACACTCATAGCTGGCATCTCCATACAGAGGAAATATAGCCACGGACACATACACCGTAAGGAAACGGTAAACAAGATGTTTAGTATATGAGAATTACATGAAAAAAATATAAATACAATGATAAAAAAAAGATTTCATATAAAAATTATTTTTTATTTACGTAGGTAATTAATAGTTAAACATATAATTAAAACAATAGGGTTTTAAAATTCAAGTTTATTTTTATGAACATGATTAAATAAAAACACATAATAAAGGATTCAATCAATATCTAAGTTCATTCAAACATGCAAATTCTTTATATTTAGTTTTCTTGTCAGTATTGTTACAATTCATTATTAAAAAAATATTCAATAGCAATGAAACACAATTAAAAAAGTGAATTCTGTTAATTGACATACATTAACATTGTTTCTTTTATGATACTGAAACTAAAATGTTATTTATATTGAGTTTGTATTTCTTAATACCAATTTTTTTAGATCTATATTCTAAACAGCCTGATATACTTTATTCATGGTCATTTTTACATGTTTTACTTTTAGATATAAAAATTGTCAAAAATAATTAAATATTTGCACTATATGTATATGTAAGTAAATAAATATAAATATATATAAATATATATATATATATATATATATATAGTGTGTGTATAAATTACTTAAAATTCTTATATCTCTTTGTAACTTCATGCGATTTATGATGCTTCAATGAATCTGTTGAAGAGTTTGAACGAGGTAAATATCCAAGTAATTCCATTTCTTCAAGCTTCGGTGGTATTAAACATTTATTCTCATTCGGTTTTATTGGTGAAATAGCTTGATAATACATAGTTTGAACTTCCATGACCATTAAACATTTTTCCATGAAAATTGAAAAATTTAAATCGGACATCGCTTGAATAGCTTCAGTCACTGGCATCGTAACAACTACGTAATTCCTACAAATATATTTTCAGATACAATTTCATTCTTAATGATATTTAGTAATGTTAAGGCTTTTATAAAAAAACGTTTTGTATATGAAAACTATATGTTTAAGAGTAATGCTCAAAATTGGATAAACATTTGAAGAATAAGTCAATGAAATAAAATTAGTCAAAATATTTCAATGACTAAAACTGATGTGTTAAATTTTAACTTACACTTTAGTTCGTTGATGTGGTAACGTTTGGTATATATCAGATAAATTAATAACAATATATTCTTTTAATAATTTTAATAAATGAGCTTTTGTAGTCTTTTCTGACAAGTTTGCTATAAACAAATGTGTATTAGTGTCACTTCGTTTTCCCAGCACTAATGGGCCATTCGTACTGTTATTCGTAAGACGTGAATTGTTTGATTCACGGTCTTTAAGAAAATATTTGTTCGATTTATAATTTTTAATCTCATTCATTGGATTCTTACTCGAATCAGTTATATTTTTGTTCTTTAAATAATGTGTATTAAGTTGTTTTTCTTCGAACGGTTTATTTTTAGCAGGCCGTACATTAAATTTAGTATTATTTAAAGATTTCATACAACTGATCACCTCCGCCTTAGTTTTGTAACGAACGAAAATGTAATCGTAGTTTTCTTTCATATTTACAACATCACCAAATTGTTTGAACATATTTAAATATTCTTCCTTCGTCAAATTCGGAACTTTGTTTACAATAAGTGCATAATTACCATCTCGAGATGGTTGTAAGTCATACAAGTTATTCATCGGGATATTTTAATGAATTTTAAAAATAAAACATAAACGTGTATATGTAAATAAATTAGTTGCCTCACTTTCCGTACACAGTATAACCTAAATACAATTCGAATTTCTACTCCTTGTTGTTTTATCTAAGCACTCTCTGTTCTCAAGTATTCTTCAGGAAAACAACTTAAGAGTTATTTACATAGTAAAAGTTATGATTTCAAAGAAATGTCGCTAAAGAGTGATTTCGAAGAAAAAATAGTTTATTTATTGTAATGTATTTAAGATTGAGACATGAACAACAATTAATAAGTCTGATATACTGATAATTAACAATGTATATTTAGAAATATTTTACAATGAAACTGAACACTATCGAGTACAAAAGATAACAACTGTTAGTTGTGTTGCTCTACCAACAGTTGTCTACCGACTATCTTTAGAATTAAAACTAAATTCGAACAATATTACATTTATATCACATTATTTTTATAATATTCAGATTTAATAAATTCAAAATTGAATTTATATTGCTGAATAATACATTTCAATCAATTTGTTTTAATAAAAATTTGTGTCGAACTCTCACGCGTTGAAAGTGATATTTCTTATCATCATTTCTTAAATATCAAAACGTTAATTTTTATACGAGATATTAAAATGATGAGACGGTAATGCGGTATATAAAATGAGTAAACATAACGTAATTAAATTAAATATTTTAATCTTTATTTATCAATCTCCATCGATTCTGCCCAAAGAATGAAATTATTTGCTTATGATAACTAAAACCATGCTTCATAATTACACTGTATACATAGTACAATAATAATATAAATACAATAATATTATGAAGTAAAATATCATCTATGGTTTTTCTACATAACACATTAACACATTTTTTGTTCTGAAATTACCTGAAAATTGATTGTATTGATTTAATATCAAACATATATATTTAAGCATTGTAAACGTGACTTGGGAACAATTCATTTCTATGTTTACTAATCGATCATAAGGCAGCTATGGCGGGGTGACAAATGTCTATGGTGTGACCTATATTCTTAATTATTTTTAAGTAAAGTTATTTCAACAATGATTATATAACTTTAGTGAATATGTGGGTAAAAACAGCCTTAATAGGCGTAACATTTTACTTTCAGGTTTCGCGTAAGTGATATTTTCGTTTTTAATTAAACACTTCGATTTTGATTTTGACAGCTGTGTCAAGTTTACGCCATTTTATCCGTGAATTATATTCAAAATTTAGATTTAATTTAAATAGAGTATCATGTTATTTAAACGCATGATTCTTTGTACACAGATGAAGCTTCATCTGAGTGCCGCGATTTGAACGGACGAAGAATATCTCAGGGCTTCCACTACATTCCAGGTCCAGATACTTGTACACTTTGTGTTTGTGATAATGGGAATCCAAAGTGGTGTCATGCAGTGCTTTGTTCACCTTCTCAAGTAAATATTTGTATTGCAAATGAATTTTGTACGTTTTTAACTTGTGATTCCAATGTATTGTTTTTCCAAATCACAGGATTGTAAAACGTTCAGAGTAGGGAGTTCTTGCTGTGAGTTTATATGCCTTGATGATACATTATCCAAGTCTCCAGATGGTGGCTTAAATTTAGATGGCAACACGGATCTTGGTTTGAGATTAATAGCCAGTGCAGTCACTGCTATATTATCCTTATCGTTACTGTTTTTTTTAATTCATCGATTGAGACAGCGAAAGGTAAGAGGACGGCAGACTAGACAGTTAAGTGAAGATGAAAGAAGCCTGGGGAGTATCGGCTACATAGCGGGTAGTATTGGCTATCTTCAAGGAAGTATGGGGTACCTTGGAAATGGCAGTAATGATTTAGAATTCCATTATGAAGAACCACCATCACACTATCCATTATGGAAACCACCAGGTAATATTTAAAAATGTTATTTTAAAACTGTGATGTCATTGATTTTTTTTCTGTATAGGGAACTACTTTCCAAGAGGAGAAGCCCCGCCTCCGTATGAAGAAGCAGTGGCAGCAGCGAGAGCAGAAGCAGCTATGATAGCTACTGTAGTTTCAGCACATTCAAATACTCCATTACAACATTCGGTCGTACAAACAGTACCTATTAATACATCGCATAATGTAACAAGCCAGACGGATATATCGACCAATCAGCGTGCAGAGTTATCGACGATTAACGTCCCTAGTAGAGATAATAGAAGCGATATGTCTACGACATTAACGAGAAACGAAACAGGACATTCTAGGACTGAAAGGTTGAATGCACGTAACGAGTTGTTAGAGACGAATTGCACCCAAAATTCTCAAAGTAATGCAAACGTTCAGATAGCGAATCATAATCAGTCGGTACGAAACGACACTCAGAATCATATGAGAAACGAACGGCATTCTCAGTCTTGCAATACTGCGATCAGTTTGATATCACATAATGGCCATAGAACAATACCGAAAATTTTAACAAATTCAAATTCTAAATTTGATTCATCGTTGTGCAGTGCTGGCAATAGTTCTGTTTTACGACGTGAAGTGCAGACAGAAACACCAATAGTTAATATTGAATCTAATGAAACTAAGTCTATTCAGGTGAATTGGTTTATATTTAAATATTTGTAATGGAAAACTACAAACAAAATAGAAATGAATGTAAATATATTTTTACTAATTTAATAATAATTGTTTTAGAGACGTACAACATTACCAAAAGAAAAAGTTCTCGGCACAAACAATGAAGTTATAAATAGTTATTTTGAAAATGTGATTCCTTCTCTTTCAAGTCTCGTATTGGCACAAAAAGAAAACTGTTCGACAGTAGAACTAACATCCAATCGTCATCGAACGATTCCACGTCATCTGACACACGTCGAACCGCATGTTTCTCGAAACTCGTCTTTCGGACAGACAAGTTATAATGTTTCAAATAGTACTGGAAATATTCTGAATCTTTGTAATTCACCGTTACCAACATCTCCTGTTCCACCGCCTATAGTGTTTAGTGGAACTTTAGGCAACTCGGTTAATAATGAATTTCTTAAAGAAACCAACACTAATAATTCAAAAGCTAATAACAGTAATTCAATGACCAATTTGAAACCAAATAGTAGTGTAGTTACTTCAAGACTGCAAAAAGTTGCAGAAGATGTTGTATTAAATACGAGTATGTCACCATCTAGAGACTGTGATAGTAGTTTTGATGGTTCAAGTCAATGTTTGCACCAGACGTTTGATGATGGAGATGATTATAGGTTTGTTGAATATTTGTAAATGTCTATTTGAAGAAAAACTAAAATTTGTATCAACTACAATGACTGTAAAGATTTTTACATCATTAAATCATTGAATATAACTTTTAATTTGTTTACAAAAGTTAAATTGTTTGTTATTTAAAAATGTCTGATTTCTAACAAATGTTACTTATTTCAGAAGTGAATGTGAAAATTGCAAATCAGCACATGGATCTCGTTATTATTTAGCAGAAGATGATGAAGATGAACTTTCCAGTCCAAATGAAACTATGACATTACAAAGAAGACCAATAGAACCACCGACTGATACACTCACCCACGGTTCATCATTTTATCGAACATCATTAACATTACCGACAAATACACGTAAGCACAGGTAAGAATCATCTAATGAATATATATGTTAACATTGAAATAGCAAAGTATTGTTTTTTAAATAATTTGATTCGAATCCTTAATGAAATCGATATTTATAGATCGACTTCGATGCATGGAACTCCTTCGAATCATGGTGCGAGAGAAGCATGGTTTAGTAGTATGCCAGAATCGACTAGTTCAGAGTCAGATGAAGATTAATTCTTTGTGTTGATTATTTATTTTTTTACAAACCTTTAATAACAAATTGTTACATTTCCTTTTGAACTGAAGTAGAAGCACTAAGTGATGTATGTTATTTCCCAAAGACTTGAATAACTTACTCTGTGAATCGCACAGTTTTGTGTGAATTTGTAATATTTAGAATTTTAGATTTTTTAATGTGTACTATAAATGGTACACAGTATATTTTAATCATTGAAATAATTTGTGTTAACCTTACATTGGAATAAAATGTGATTGTTGTACATTTTTATCTTCATTTGTAAAAAGGAAGTAAATTTGTTCCATAAAAGTGTGCTACAATAGCAGATCATGTGGAATAACAGTATACTTATATATGTATTGATACATAACGAGTCTTGATTACAGTAACTGCCAATTTTTTCATTCATGTCATTTATCAACGTGATATTGATGTAACAATCTACAAAAAAGAGTGTATGTCAAATTATGATGTAGCTTATTTAGTATATTATTTATGTAATTTTTTCATAATTAATTAAGTGGTTTATTGAAGTTTATTCAGTTAAAAATAATTTATGTATTGTGCTGTATAAATATGATTTATGTTTAAAGATCTGCAATTGACAATAATAAGTTTTATTAAATAAAACTATTATCATTGTTTTTCCCTAGAAATATAATTTATTCAATAAAATTTTATTGTTATTGTTTTTATTACAATTGTTTAAAACAGAAGAATATAATTTATACAGTACAATCTAATTTCATTGTATAATATATATGTGGTGAAAATGAGATATTAACCATTTATGATTAAAGAACATTGATGGAATATAAAAAAACAAAAGTAAATAAAGACCGGCCTCTAAATTTTTAATATCAACGATAAATGTAATTAATTAAGTCTGATTTTTATTAAGGATTCTATTAACATTATAGTTCAATAATAAAACACTCATAAGTGAACTTCATTTTGAATTAATTTAATTATACATAAATGTATGAATGGGTTTTTTTTTGTACTAGTTATTGATTTGTTAAGATTATATGTTTTATAATGATTAAGTTTTGTACAATTTGGTTCTGTTGACATTTAATTTTGTGTATTTTATTTATATATGCCAGTAGATCTAACTATTGAAATATCTGAGTGATAGACCAGTGTTAGAAATTCAGAAATATATTTATTACAAGTTAAACCCGCATCTGTAATAGTAATGAGCTAAATTGTATGATGTGTTTGAGACTTGAATTTATGTAGAAAAAACCAAGTGTTAGAAATAATTTGTGTTATGGTTTTCATAAATGTTTTATGGTGAATGTTTTTATTCAATTATCATGATGCAATCATAACCTTTAGTGAACAATAGTTTTTATATATGGCCAAAAATATTCCTTATTGACTGATAATTATAAAATTGCATATTATTTAGCAAGTTTTTCACTTTTTATGTACTAACATTAAAAGAATATATTCAACTCATTAAGGCTGAGAGAAAAAATCTCATTTTGATAAGTTATGAATGATAAGTAGTGTGATTCCTGTATAAGTTTGTAACACTAGTTTAATTGTTAAGAGTGATATTTGTATAAATCAATAACTCGATGCTAAAGGTTAATATTGTAAATCATTTTGGTTACTGATTCGTACTTGTGTTACAGAATGATTGCAAACAGAATAGTATAAGCCTTATGAGTTTGTTATTAATTGTCGAATGAATGTGATAACTTAAAAAGTCTGATATATTTTAAGTAATTTGTTTTCCCGCTAATAATATTCAAAATATTGTTATGAATGTTATCGGTTAGTCAAATTTATTATGGGGTAGTTAGTATGTAATTTATTATATGGTTTGACACTTTTTGTTTTTAAGATGTGTATTTTTATTCAACTTGGTAGTCTTCTTTTGACTTTATAATTACTAGCACTCGTTAACATTAGCATTAAAATATTTCTATTAATGTTCAAAAAGTAAAATAGTTGATATAGACAGCAGTATTTTTAAATTTTGAATAGAATTGTAACTAGTTGTAAGTCTCATTTCTTCTACTCTCTTATTAAGTATGTGAAAGATAATTAAGACATAAACATTAGAAGTATATAATCGACTAATTACTCCATTATAAATCTGATAACATTTTTTTAAGTAAAAGAAAATTTATTCTTTGTTGACATTTTGTTCAATACATTTATAATATTGGTTATGTGTAACAAAAAAAGTTTCAACAAATGTACACATTTACTTTTATATAATAGTTGCTAAAAGGTTAGTGATTATTTGTTGTTAGAGAAGTCAGTTGATTTTACAGTTTTGTTCAAGTCGAAAAATAACTATTCAAAAATTTCATACTGTATATCCGAATCATGTTGTACTAGTGTTATAAAATATTTGTTTTCACTTGTTTGTAAAATTGAAATTAAAGCTGAATGTTAGGTTCTGGGCATTTAAATATTTATAAATCTATGACATGTATCTATCACTTATAATCATGACCTTAAGAGTGCCAAAACTACTATGCATTCGTATTATTCCATAAAAGTTAATCGTAACTTCATTAGTGCCAAAAATGAGACTCTATTCCAGATATCGAGTTCAAATGATTGCAGCCTACATTAATTTTTATGTATATTTGTATATATTAATAGTTTTATTTAATATGTATTTTTTTTTTGATTTCTTTGTCTGTTAATTTATAGTTACTATCACAGACTATATAAATACGCTGAAATGATATTAATCAGTACATATTTATATTTGATTCATTAAGGACTTTTAAATAGACATATTTGTTTGTATATATAATATATGTATATATATATATATATATATATATATATATATATATATATATATATATATATATATATATAAACACCTACTTTCACGATGTACATACTTATGTATGTATGTATTATCAGGTACATATATACAGGTGAGACTACATAATCACATTGAAATAAACTACCTTATATTATAGTTGTTTATTTATATTAGCAGTTGATAATAAGTCTACAGTTGCGGTTATTGTATAACTAAATGCATGTAGGTTACTTAATTTATGTATTTTTCTTTTTTAAATTATGCTGTAAATATTTACACATTGACGACACTGAACCGTGCTTTTGTATTAAATCTTTAGTTTAGTTAAATTTATTTGAATGTGGTCAAATTTTGATTATAGACCTTTTGAAATTTTTTCAATATTAATAGTCTCATACCTTTTCCTGAAAATGTATTGAATTTTCTTTAGTATAAAATGTATTTATAAGTTTGATCGATTCGTTGATGCTTGTGTAACAAAATAATTGTGTACAAATTTTTAGCGAAAAGCGCATAATTAATTTCGATTAGAATATACAGACTCTTGAACACGTTAACTAATTATTAGAATATACAGATAATTAAAAGATGCCATAATAATGTGTAAAAAATCTAAATCAAATGTAAAATGTGTCTGGTCAAGTACAATTATGACATGTATGTTCAGAATGCATGGTGAATCGATTAAGCGTGTTCTATTTAATGTATAAAACACAAAATTCTGTCAGGATTCAGATTGACACAAGTTTTTATAATCATAATTTGACCACATATATATGGACATGCACATATACATACATAGCCAAGCACTCATACACGTACATAACATATATACTCATTCGTTTATGGAAACATTCATAAACAACGCACACTGTTTATTGTGCGATTGTATATGTATGTCTGTATAAGCGCCTGCCATTAGTGTTCATTAGTTATAATATTTGAATTTCACAGTATTATAAGTTTTTCAATTATTGATGAATTTTAGTATTACTGACGTTTGTTTTGATTAAATATTTTTAATCTTAATATGAATCGATAGTTTATACAAATATTAAAATTCAAGGTAAATATATTTGTTGTTGAATATGTGTGATAGCTGAAGCTTGGATCACAATGTTTCAAAAGTATGTACCTATGTCAAAAAAAAAACTAATGGCAGTGAATTAATAGTCCATTATTAGAGCAACTGTCTTAATATATTCAATTGACACTTTAATCCGGTCATTCCTATTTTAAAATTGTAGAGTATCAATAAAATAAATATAAATTATAAAAAAAATAAATTTATAAAAATATATAGTTGTATAAATACAAAGTATTAATTTTTTATTTCTTATTTTGATTAATATTTGTTTAAGCAGAGAATCACTTTTTATATTGGAATTTTACGACTTATTATGTATTAAATCTCAAGTTATACGGAAATAGTTATAGGAAAGTTTCGTTATTTACTTTTATGAAAGAAATTTATTTTGTGTACTTGTGTGTCTTTCTCTAATTTTATAACTAATAGTTTATAATTTATTCTTGTTTCCTTCGATCGCATTGATTTCCAAAATTTAAATTCTAATTGGTCTAAAATTAAGAAAGCATCAGCAATATTGTCCAAGTTTTTATTTTATTGACGTACAACTATCAGTAGAATTAATATTGTTAGTGCTTTCTAAATAAATAATTCACAGTTGTGGTTATAGCGTCAGCTATTGATGAATTTGGTAATATTTTATTAACATGCTCAAATAACAAAAAAAAATGAAACAAGTGGATGTGTTCAGATGATATTGTGAAATGTATGTATATAGGTGTAAATCAAAATACATAAATTATAAAATATTTGTTTGTTTACTATCTATAACAATTTTAAACTTAGTAGCATGCACCTATATCCACCAATCCTTTTATGTTATTAATAATAAGCTAAATTTGATTTACAAGGTTGATAATTTATCAATATTTATAAATTCCAACTGTAAAGTAGTATAGAAATATCAAATAAATTAATTTAAAAATTGAATCTTCAGTCTTGCATGAATTGTTATTATTTAATAGTAATTATAACTTGTAATGTTCAGTTACTGAATTAAAATATTTTATTGCAAAGTTAATACAATAAATTATTTTCTTATACATATTTCAACATTCAAAAATATCAGATATAATTCATGTAAAATGAAGAATGTATTTTATTCATTCATATATTGGTCACTTATAAATCTGATATCTCAAATATTTTCAGTACTGTTTTTAAAATTTGTTCACATTTATACAGAGTATTTTCATAAAAATCAATATGCATTTTGTGTTTAGTAAAGCTTGTTTCCTTTTTAGTTTTACAAAGCTAAAAGTAATTGAAATAGACCGCATATTATTGAGTTGGATCTGTTTTAGAAGTTTCAATAAAAAGAATTAGAATTGCGATAATTTGTAAATTATATATACATGTTAATATCAGAATTTGAATTCTATTTTTGGTATATTACATTTTTTCCCCTTTTTTAGAATCCTGTTCTGATAATTTCAGTTAATCGTCCAGTTATTTCTGTAATATTCTCTAAAATGTTCAAATTAAACAAAACTTCCCATGTAGAGATATAATAATAAACATATCGAAATATTTATCAAGTGCAGCTTGATTTAGTTTGTTTAGAAAAAAATCATAACTTTTGCAAGAAACTACGGGACTGTCGTGCAGTTTATTTCCTGAGATTAAATTTTCGCCTGTAACCATGTGACAGTTTACAGATTTGTAGAAAACTTTTATAAAAGTTCAAAAATAAAAAGCACGTTGCTGTATGTCGATGCCACTGGCAGATTGTAAGAAGAACTTTGTATAAAATAAGAATGTTTCTGGAAATAAAACGTGTCTCATGTCTGTTCATTCTGAATAAAAAAAATAGTAGAGGATATGTTGACAAATAAATTTTTTGTTTAATTATTATATATTAATGGTATTTTTTTTAAAATTTTGTATCTATTAGGTTAATTTAAAAATAATTGCGGGTTATAACCTTCAAATTCATACACATTTACGCAATTATTTTCCTACTAACCTAATATTAAAACTAGTTGCGGTACATGTGACACTTTAATTAGTTTGATAATCTTTAATAGTTTTTCAATTTAATATGAAAATTCAGCTGTTAAATTTCTGCATCAAATAGCAAAATAATTTAAAAACATGAAGCTATATGAATATCGCCCAAATATCGGTACCAGTATATTTTATTGCTAAAAATTAATATTAAAATCTTTTAATAATTTAATATTCTTATATTATTTTTTTTTCATATAAAAAGAGACTTAATCGATCATTTTTCCTAGTTTTAATACTAATTTCTTCATTATAAAATGAAAATATTACAATAAATAATTAAAAAATGAAATAGTTAATATATTTAATAATAAAAGGAAGTGAGATTCGTAATTCAATATATTCTATTTTTTTAAATAAATAAAATAACTAACTAGTAACGTGACAAAAAATGTTATTTTTTTTTATGGTTAAGATTACTTGATTTTATAATAATTCTATTTTTTACAGTAAACAGTATAGAACACTATAGAACAATAATTGAACATCAAAAAAATGAACATCACTGAAAATAAACAAAGTGTTAAAGAATGTCTGTGTTGTGTTGGCGTCTTTCAGTTTTGTGTAAAATGAAATATTTTTTTCTTTTAAACATGTAAGTATTAGTAGAAATAAAAAGTCAATTTTCATATTTGATGTTTGTAGAATATATTTAAAATATATAATAGGCAATTTTTGAAATTTACTTCTTGTTGAATTCTACTAACTTATCGCTATATATTGATATCAGTATATTTCATTGCTAAACATTAATTTTAAAAATTTAATAATTTAATATTCTTATATTCTTTTTTTTTCATATAAAAAGAGTCTCAATCAATTACTTCACCTAGTTTTAATACCAATTTCTTCATTATAAAATGAAAATATTACAATAAATAATTAAAAAATGAAATAGTTAATATATTTAACAATAAAAGGAAGTGAGATTAGTAATTCAATTGTGAGATATTCTATTTTTTTAAATAAATAAAATCAATAACTAGTAACGTGTACAAACTATGTCATTCTTTTTTTTATGGCTAAGATTACTTGATTTTGTAATAATTCTATTTTTTATGATAAACAGTATAGAATAGTATAGAATAATAATTGAACATCAAATAAAAGAATATCACTGAAAATAAACAAAGTGTTAGAGAATGCTTTGTGTCGGTCGTGTTTCAGTTTTGTGTAAAATGAAATATTTTTTCTTTTAAACATGTAAGTATTAGTAAAAAATAAAGAAGTAAATTTTCATATTTGATGTTTGTAGAATATATTTAAAATATATAATAGGCAATTTTTGAAATTTACTTGTTGAATTCTACTAACTTATCGCTATATATTGATATCAGTATATTTTATTGCTAAAAATTAATTTTAAAAATTTAATAATTTAATATTCTTATATTCTTTTTTTTCATATAAAAAGAGTCTCAATCAATTACTTCACCTAGTTTTAATACCAATTTCTTCATTATAAAATGAAAATATTACAATAAATAATTAAAAAATGAAATAGTTAATATATTTAATAATAAAAGGGAGTGAGATTCGTAATTCAATATATTTTATTTTTTAAAATAAATAAAATAACTAACTAGTAACGTGTACAAAAAATGTCATTCTTTTTTTATGGTTAAGATTACTTGATTTTATAATAATTCTATTTTTTATGATAAATAGTATAAAATAATGTAGAATAATAATTGAACATCAAATAAAAGAACATCACTGAAAATAAACAAAGTGTTAAAGAATGCTTTGTGTTGGTCGTGTTTCAGTTTTGTGTAAAATGAAATATTTTTTTCTTTTAAATATGTAAGTATTAGTAAAAAATAAAGAAGTCAATTTTCATATTTGATGTTTGTAGAATATATTTAAAATATATAATAGGCAATTTTTGAAATTTACTTCTTGTTGAATTCTACTAACTTAATTTAATTGTACCGGCACTTGTTTCAATTGATGATCGTGTTATTTTAAATAGAAATTGAAATCTGAAATTAAATTAGGAGTATATATAACATAGGAGTTTGTTAATTTTATGATTTTCAGCATCTTATTTTTATTTAAATACAAGAAAATATCAAAACTAAACCAAGGAAAAGTATTTTCACCTTACTATAATCCTTTGTTTTTACAAGAAAAGGATAACAAGATTTTTTCCTATTTTATGTAACATATTTACATCAAATAAAGAAAAATAATTCTTGAATAACTGCTTATTTTTTTATATGTCGTATTTATTATGTCTGTAAATAAAGATTTTATAAGTACATGTGTTGTCTTTAGTTTATTTGTGATGGAAATAATGTTTTTTATTAATAAAGCATTTTTAATTTTTATTTAGTTCTATTTTAGTTATAAGAATTAATATGATTATGTATAGTCTGATGTTTATTATGCATTTTTTAATATTTTCATTTTTTTTTGAGACTGACGATTTTTTATTATTTGGGGTAGTCCTTAGCTTATTCTATTCGTCATTTCATTTCGTCCATTGAAGCCTAGTAAAATTAATAATAATCATTTTTAAAAACTAATCTACCTGAAATGTTTTAGATTAAAAATGGAATGTGTGCCGATGAAACCTTCTCATTGAAACCTTTTTTGAAGAAAAATTTCAATGGACTATGGAGTAAGTCAAAAAAGTGCTATTCAAGATTATAAAGAAATATAAAATCATCAAAATATAAAAGGTAAAAGATCTTGATTTTTATTCACGCTTGAATAAATTCATTTCTTTGATTAAATTATTTTTGATTGAAAAATTTAATCCTTTTTATTAATTAATATTAGTATTTATTTTTTTATTCTATTTTACAATAAAGTATTGAATTAGTTTTGTTTTACTTTAATTTAATAAATATTTAAAAATAATGAATTTATACTAGTTCTAATTATAATATTTAACAGAAGATAACAGGGATAACAGAAGATTTCATTCCAATTTTATGTAACATATAACAAATAAAGGACAAGAATTCTTGAATAACTGCTTATTTGTTATATGCCGCATTTATTATGTTTTCATTGTAAATAAAGATTTTATAAGTACATGTGTTGTCTTTAATTTATTTGTGATGGAAATAATGTTTTTTATTAATAAATGATTTTTAATTTATATTTAGTTCTATTTTAGTTATAAGAATTAATGTGATTATGTATAGTCTGATTTTTATTACGCATTTTATAATTTTTTAATATTTTTATTTATTTATTTTTTGAGATTATGACGATTTTTTATTATTTGGGGTAGTTCTTAGTTTATTCCATTCGTCATTTCATTTCTTCCATTCAAGCCTAGTAAAATTAAAAATAGTCCTTTTTAAAAACTAATCTACCTGAAATGTTTTAGATTAAAAATGGAATGTGTGTCGATGAAACCTTCTCATTGGCACCTTTTTTAAAGAAAATTTCCAATGGGCTACGGAGTAAATCAAAAAAAGTGCTATTCAAGATTATAAAAAAATAGAAAATCATCAAAATATAAAAGGTAAAAGATCTTGATTTTGATTCACGCTTGAATAAATTCATTTCTTTGATTAAATTATTTTTGATTGAAAAATTTAATACTTTTTATTAATTAATATTAGTATTTCTTTTTTTTATTCTATTTTACAATAAAGTATTGAATGTTTTGTTTTATTTTAATATAACAAATATTTAAAAGTAACTAATTATTAATTCCTGTTAAATTATAGAATTTATATCTAATTTTACAATTTTTATTAATTTGAATTATTTTTTTAATATTATTTTGTATTTGTGAAATTGAGTTTATTAAAAAATGTAAATTAAGCATTAAAGTATATATATATATATATATATATAGTATTGTTGATATAAGTTGACAAAGATGGAGCATAGATAATAGATATAAAATACTAACAGTCATTTTTATTCCAGTAATAATTTTTGAAAGATATACTGTGTATATATATATATATATATATATATATATATATATATATATATATATATATGTATATGTACATATTGTTAAAATTTACATAAATATAAAATATTGGGGTTGTTTTAAAATCGCTTACTGACAAAAGTTTTATTTTTATTGAAAACATAAAAACATAAATTTCCTCCTTACTATAGAAACATGATACAATTTTAATTTCAAATGTGGTATTTTGGTTTGAATATAATTTCTGTATAGACTTTTTTGCTGTAACTGTCAATTTTATGAATAATTACAGTATCGAATTTACAATAAAAATAAGTATTTTGTACTATTCGTTGTACTTTTATTATACAGATTAAATATTTTTCTATAAAGAGTCGAATAAAATATTTACATATACGAATAATATGGTAGCCTTATTCAATTTCAAGCGAATAATAAAATGAAAAGGATACGATCTATTATTACTGGTATAAAAATATAAATAATTATTGTCAATAAATTATTTGGCAAGAATAATTTAGAATATTTAGCAAACGTGAAATTTATATATATATATATGATTGATTATGAATTTCAATTTCAAAAATATTTTTGATATATGATTATATAATTAACTCAATTATTAATTTTTCCCATGACTTTTTATTCTTTTTTTATTAATAGACCTTTTTTGAGTAGAAAAATTTTTTCAGGTCAGTTACTGACATATTTGAAAAATTGGGTATTTTTCATTTTCTTTTGTTATGTTCTGTATCTTTTCTAAACAGTAATTATATAGAATTACTGGTAATTGCACACAATTATCGTATTATAAACATTAATATTTTTTAATGTCTCATAAATGGAATACTTGTACATATTGCTTTGATATACTTGTAAAGTATCCTATAAATAGTGAAATTGTCGTATAAATTCTTTCAATGATTTGTTATAATGAATGGGTTGTCCTTAAAAAGTTACGGAGTTATCAGATATTTTAATATTTTAAACACTGAAGTTTGTGGTAATCCTTTTCATTAAAATGTGTATTTATTGTTATTTTTGGTGTTCATAAATTTCGTGTACTTATAATGTATTTTGCAGAACGGTAGCTTAAGTAATTATTTATGTACAAAGTGACTTTCACTGAAAGTTAAAAAATAAAGATGCCTGCAAGGAAAAATGTTATAAATCACACATACATAAATACATACACACACACATATACATACATACATATATATATATATATATATAAGTTGTATAATATTTTTCTACCATACGATTCATACTTAGACGACGACAAAACCTATTAAATTAAGTTCATCATAAAGTTTCTGGCAATCTTGAACTGAACTTTGACAAGCAGTTCCGAAAACAAACAAACTACTAAACAAAAGGCCACGCAGCATACACCAGCAGATCTCAGAAATATTTCAATGTGGAACATGTTTTTTTTTCGGCCAGCCGTAACATATTGTCACGGTGACAATATCAAAAGTGTTCACTTTAATTTTACACAAAGAATTAATATTTTTTTACCAAACATTGCAAAAATAATACCAAAAGTGCTGTGTATGCTGTAATTAATATTCTTGTTGCTGAGAAGCACGTCGTTGTAAATGAACATCATAAATAATTTCTGTTTTCCGACGCTGCACGTCTGCATTTTATAATAAATTTTAACGGGCGTTGTTCATACCGCCTAGTCTAGAATGTGTGTATGTGTGTTTTATATGTGTTGTGTACGTAATAGCTGCATTACATAGCACAGTTCGTTTTTTAAATATTCGACTAGGCGCTGGTTCTAGAAACATTAAAACATACGCGAACGATCTAGACGTACATAACACAAACCTTTTATATTTACTAACTTTACTCTTTAATTTGATCGTTGTTTTAAATGAACTATTCTCAAGGAATGGAATCGATTTGTTTAATATTTAAACTTGAATCATTTTCATTTCATTCCGCTTGATTAACTGTTGCAATGCAGTATGAATAAACATGTTTAATATGAGAAAAGAATGTATTCTTTTAAGCTCATATTTAAGATATAATGAAATGCACAAATGTTCTAAGTCAGATCTTAGTAAAATCTATTCATTGACACGAATTTAGAAAGTATAAGTTCAAATATTATTATTGTTTAAGAATGTTTTACGCAAACATTTAATAAACCATTCTCTAGATTCAAATACCGATTTAATACATTAATGGTATTATACATAGAAGTTAATCTTACAATTAATATTGATTAAATAATATTATAAATGATTTTCAAAAAAAAACGCAAGAAGCAACTTTTTAATTCGTTAAAACTTTGTATATTCGCCCTTAGTAAACTGAATGGAAAAATAACACAATGAATGTACTATAAAATGCTACTTTCATTTTCACGGTTACTATTTTTAATAAAATTTGGCATTTTTTTTAAGTAAGGGAGAGGGCGAAAAGCAATATTTAATAAATTAAAAACCTTTTCTATATTTCACCTTTTAACAAAAACAAATGTTAAGAACAGTTTCGACTATTCTAAAAAAATGATTAATGATATGTTATATTCAATTCAAAGAATATTATGTAAATAGGACCGTTTTTCTAATTAATAACAATTTTTATATGAATCTTTAATATCCACTTTATTCATTTTCAAAGTAGATAACAAGTATAATTTATTTCTGTTACAATCTATCGATTTACTTAATAACATCGAGTATGCTCAAATATAGTGATAGTTCGACATTGAAAAAAGGATAATCGATATAATTTCACTTCCTGCAAGAACTGAATTTATGAATTCATATTAATCTTTTTCATACGCACGCCACAAAAGCGCTTTATTCATATTGCTTCAATACATGCTTTACACGTGATTTCTACGCACAGGGCTTGTATTGCACAGGTAACACTGTGAATTCGTTATTCGCCCCACATTGTTATTTATTCTAGTCGCAACGTCATGTATGTACATTCCAACTACTGCCACAGTTACAGGTATAATTTTCATAAACGATATGCTTTAGCTTCACAAGATAAATTACAAACGATGCGTCGGTTTATAGATGTTTATTGCCTGAATCTTTCTCATATATGTGCGTGTTTTTAGAAAAAAATACTTTGCGAATTTAATGTTATTTAGTTTTTTTTTAATTATAGCTCTTTATATCTTAGATTGATATGTTAGACAAATTTTTAAAAAATGACGTACTGCAGTAAAAGCTTTCCTTAATGTGTAAAAAAAGATTAATCAAAAGTTTATTCGGTATGAAATAAATTTACATACATATAAAATATATTACAGTTAAGAAATTGGATATAATTTTATTAAATGTATGCAAACATTTTGATTACTATTAAAAAAATACTTTGAATACAACTTCCAATAGTAAAAAGTTAATTTTCGTGTTGGGTTTTCTTGTAGTGTTAACTAGACATAGTATTTGGATTGTGTGAAATATTTATAACATTTATATTTTACTAGAACAATGTTCAGTCTATTACTTAGCGATAATTTCAGATCTTGTGGATATATATATATATATATATATATATATATGTATATATATATATATATATATATATATATTTGATGTTTTTATATTCAAATTATAAAAAAAAAACAGATTGACGAACAACCAACTGATCGTAAATATTTTAAATGAATCATTTATAAAAATATTAAACTGGAGAAAATAGTATTGATTTAGAATGAATCATGTTAATTCAGTACTTATTGTAAACATTAATCAAAATTCTGTTTATTATTTGTTAAGTTTAAAATAAGTGAAACAAAATTTAGTATATATATATATATATATATATATATATATATATATATATATATATATGTGTGTGTGTGTGTGTGTGTGTATGTGTCTGCATGTTTGTGTTCACATTGTTATTAAATATTAATTCATACATAGCGTTCACGCATACGTCATCGCATAATTCGATAAGGTTCATAATAGTTTATCTTTCAAACGATCCCATTTATAGAAGATTTCAGTCACACCTCGTCCATAGTTTAGATAACAAAAATCTCTAGAGAGATAATGTTAGATCCATTGAAGCAAAGGGTAAAGCGATTTATTTTTGTTAGAATCGCAGTGAGGCGGGTGAAGTAAACTCTGGGGAAATAGATGTCTTTTCCGATAGAGCATGGATGAAAACGAACCATATAAGTTTGACATAGGTATATTTATTGTGTTAATAACAATTTCGTTTCTACAATTGTACACTGGATTCACTACGGTTCGTGTTGTTGATAAAAGTTATAATTGTAATTCGTATCAATTATTCATGCGGGCCGGATGATGTTTATAAAAGATGGTACATATATATATATATATATATATATATATATATATATATACAAATATATTAATAACATGTATTTAACAAAATTCTTAGAATTTAATTCAATTCCGTAACTAAGATAATGATTCCAATCAATAAGTCTGATTCCAGATTTCTTAAATCTTTAATAATTAATATTTATTTTTTATTTTTAGAAACTTGTCTTAATTCACTAGTAATTATTTATAAGTTTATATATTTCAAACGTTTATGAATCTAAAATCTTGTTATAACTGAAATAAATAAAGATACGATTATTTTAAATCATTGATTGGTTAGATAGCTATTTCTAATAAATATTTTATAAGAAAGGAATGGGCTTTTAAATCAAATATTTTCATTTAAAGATCTTTATAAAATTTTAACATGAATGTTCATTTTGAAAGTGATGGATTTGTATTTTTGCTGATTTGATAATTGATTTAGAGCTAATAAATAATAAAAATGGATTTAAATGAAAAATCTAGTTTTAAATAAATAGAAAGGTATAATTTAATTTAGATATTACGTTCTATTTTGTGTTATGTTTATGTACAATGATTTTTTAACAAGAGTACTATCTTTTTTAAAAAATCTGTTTTTTCTGTGTACTTTTTTAAAATTCAAAATTAACTTACGTTTTAGTGTTTCGTTAAAAAAGAATTTTTCTAGTATTTTTTCAATAGAGATAAGAAGTAGTTTCTTTTCTATAAAAATATACAATCAGGAAACTTATAGATATGTAATTTTTTGTGTGAGTTTTTTTTAGTACTTTAATGAAATTAAAAAAGTACTTATTTTATATGAAACACATTATTAAAAAAAACCGTCAAAAAAAGAATAATATTGACTGACGATAATTTAATAAATTTTTGTTTACCGATAGTTTCTTTTTTCAAACAAATTTAAAACTTAAACATTTATATTATGAAATTAATATTTTAATAAAATCAAAAAAATGTTTGTTTGTTTTCGATTTAAATTCATGGTAAATTTTTTATGATATATTTTTCTGCTTTCTCGCAAGAAATTATTAGCATGCAATTCATATTTTGTTTACTGTATTTTTCAAAATGTACAGCGATGAAATAAACTTTTAATTAAATAATATATTTTTAACCTAACGTTTCAGGGTGTATTTTATATACAAATAATTTATGAATTTTAATTGCAGTCGCAACTTGTATAAAGTATTACATTTTCGCTTCAAACAATTACATTTATTTTTGGTATATATATATATATATATATACATATATCATCATCATCATCATCATCTTCAGCCCCTGTCAATCCACTGCTGGATAAAGGCCTCTTCCATGACTTTCCATTTTGTTCGATTCAGTGCCTCTCTTTTCCACAGTTTTCCAATAAAGTTTTTAATATCCTTATCCCATCTGTTCATTGGTCTCTTTCTGGGTCTTTTCATATTCCTTGGTTCCCAGTCAATAATTTCTCTTGTCCATCGGTTGTCTTCTCTTCTTGCGACATGTCCCGCCCATTTCCATTTCAGACTCTTTACTCTTCTTATTATATCTGTGACTCCTGTTTGTTTTCGTATCCATTCTATTCTCTTTCTATCTCTTCTTGTTATTCCCAACATGCATCTTTCCATACTTCGTTGTGTTGTTTGGAGTCTGGAGTCTTTGAACTATTATATACATACATATATATATATATATATATATATATATGTGTGTGTGTATGTGTGTGTGTGTATAAAGAAAAACAAATTATAAAATATACTTTTAAATATCAATAACTTTTCATATTATATATGAAAAGTTCATATTTTCATTTATGAAAATATAAAATCCAATTTATAGAAAAACATTTACGGCAATAAATTCTTTGATTTTACCATCGAAAGTTCAGTTATTATCGTAAAAGTTATTTATTCGTCACTTATGTTCATCAGTTGTACGTTGTGACCTATTTAAAATTAGCCGCACACACATTCGTACCTGAGATCTGTATCGATAGATAATCGAAGTACACTTTCGACAGTTTGCACTTCGAATTGTAATGTGAGCTCGTAAGAAGGTGAGACAGACCACAGGAGATATTTTAGTAGTTCTCTTTGTAATACTCTTCGTAATCTTATTGGAATTGGTGTTGGTGATCTAGTTTTGAAATTCAACCTAGTTTTACTAGTTTTGTGCTAAGTTACGGTTATATTCGATGATCTTATTGCTGATTGGGAAAATAAAATTGTCAGAATCTATCAGTTACACGAAGATAAGTTTTAGTTTTAAAACAAATACAATACCTATAAATTTTGAGCAGTTAGTTTGTTTGACGATATATCGACACCGTTTCTCCGTATTTACAATTTCAATAAAATATATAAATTAATTTTTAACGAGATTATTCCAGAAATATGTCTATTTAAATGAAAATTGTTAGATATTCTAGACATTAGATGCACATGACATATCTATTGAAATATTGAATCTCTCTCTCTATATATATATATATGTATATATATATATATATATATATATATATATATATATATATATATATATAAATGTCATATTCAGGCAATAACAATCCGTTGTTAAATAAACGATTTTCTTAATTTCTTTTCATTAAAGCGGTCCTGTGTTTTTCTTTCCCATTCATTTCTATTATTTTTTGATATTCTTGCCTGGTGGATTCCAAGTATTTTTTTCGATTTTCAAATCATCGAAATTATAACTATTTTAATAATATTCAATAAAAAGAAGATTGTTTATGTAAAAATCAAAGGGGCGGGAATGTAAGAAAATTTAAGTACTCTATTATAAATAGACTGAATAAGCAATTAAGTTTATGCTTTTTTTATATTCAGGTTTTCTAAGAATTGGTAAAGTTGCAATTTGAGTTCGTATTCTTTCTATTTATTTTTGTTTTTTTCTTTATTTATCTCTATATTTCCTTTCTCTCTCTCATTATATATATATATATATATATATATATATATATATATATATATATATATACGTATGTAGAAGTACATTAAATAATTGATGATATTTAGTTGTTTTTTTAGTTCAAAAGTCAGTTATAAAATTGCAATAACATATTTATTTTAAAAGTTGAAATTAATCTTTTTCAAATTGCAGAACAGTCATTTTGACGTTGGTATATTTGTATCTGTGACAATAAATTCTACATATTTATATGCTTTTATAATCATAGCAATATTTTTGTTGTAATTCCATTTTATTTTCTTAAAATTGACTGATCATAGAACTTGAACTAATAACCGAAGTGATTTGTAATAAATCGGTAAATTTTTAATTATTTTTTGTTATTTTCAATCTTTCAGATTTATTATTTATAAATTTATCATTGTTTCTCTTTAAATTGGTACATGTTTTAGACATTTTTTAATTAAATGTTGACGTTAGTTTCTTTTATTTTTACATTATAAAATTTATATATAATCTTTTTTGTGTTGGCGATATTACAGTTAATTTTCATTGTTTTATAACAATCTAAAGGGAAATAGTAACAAAATTATTGATTATTTTTATCAGTTCCTTACGAGACATTTGTTTGTTAAATTATGAATTTAATTTTTAAGAAATGACACGAATTAATGATTTATTAAGTATCTATAAAGTATACAAAAAAAAATAATAAAATGTAATTTTTTTTTAATACAAACATTGATTTAGACAATTAATTCAGTCTTAGTTAAGAACATAGTCGTGCATTCTTGTTGCAAATCGAATAAATTCCATAAAAATGCATTGGTATAACAGACTACGGGTTCTTTTAGGTACAACATTAAGTTGATCAACTATTGTTGATTACCGTTCTTAAAACAAATCGAGATCGTATCCGTAAACGTTAAACACATAACGGCATACAATTTCGGAAACACAAACTATAATATATGTTAATAGTGTCGATAGTACGTACGAAAGTATTTCCAATCGAAAACCATTAATATTGCCTAACCAATATGCTCTTTGATCGTATAAAGTTTCAGAAGTAATTATTTTACTTAGATCACGAAAACTGGAAACTAAGCGGAACCTGAGTAAAAGTTCAAAAGACCAGAAGTTTACGATGAATTGGGCAATGCATCTATTGCTATATGCCGTGAATGGCTGCTTTCGATTATCTCTTAATAGAACTTCTAAATTGCTCGAAATTGGCGAATTTATCGTGTAAGGAAGTCTATTAATTTTCACTTCTCACTTATTGTAGTTTGGATATTTAATAATTCGCCAGCGGGAAATAAATTATATTTGGATGACGTTTATAAATTATATACTTGTACAATCTGCACACACACACACACACATACAACACAATTATATATATATATATATATATATATATATATATATATATTTACTAAACAGTTTACGACATAAGGACAATTATAAAATTTCCGTTGTATCAAAATTGAAAAAAAATATTTTCATTTTTCTCTGTAAATAAAATGTTATTTCAGTAATCTAACAATTATATATATATATATTAAATAGAAATTTTAATGAAAAAAGTTTAACTTATTGGGTTTAAATTTAGAAAAAGTAGAATATCACATATACAATAAAATTTTAATTTTGTAATTATATTTTATTCGTAAAGTGATATTTAATTTTTTTCAAGTATAATAATAAAAAAAAACGATGTGTATGAAATTTAATTTTTAATTCACGAAATTACATTTTAATATGTATCTTTTTCTATTTTTATATATTTATTTAGCCATCTTTATAGGAATACATTTATACGCAATTTTCATTTATAAAATATATTCACTGATATTAAGAATGTCAACTTGAATTCCTTGATTCATAAATATTCAATATCAATATTTGAATGTTCACTATTTTAATATTTGTTTAAAATTTCTAACGTCATATGTTTTCTTAATAAAAATATCTATATTTATATTGGTTTACTTCCAAAAAGAATAATAAATTCTAATTCTAGTGAATGTATTTTTTTATGAAAATATTTCTTAAGTTGTGTATTTAGTTATTGCCACAATTACTTCTTGTGTAATTTTTTCTTTGTATGCAGGAACAGAATTCTATTGAAACATGTTTTGTCTTTTTAGTTGTATTTAATGATTTCTCAATTTCTCTTTAAACATTTTCCTGATTTTTTTGTTCCTTTTTTTTATAAAAATACAGCTCATTTACTTCATGTCAGCAATCGGCCTTCCAAATCAGCACAGATGTTCGATGACATCTCTGTAAACATTTTAAAAGTAAAATGTTCAGTTTGCTCTATTGCATTTTTCTTTGACTATTTTTAATTCTTTCTTTTACAAAAAAATATTTCTGCATTTTTGATTCACAGAATAAAAATAAAATTACTTTCTTTTCACGGCTTGTTTATAAGATTATAATTAAGTAATTTTCGGATTTTCTTTTGCTAACTGTTATATTTTGTTTTAATTTTGATGTTAATATATTTTTGAAAAATACTTGTATTTATGAGAATCTGTTATTCATTTTTTTTAAAAAAAAGAGGTTATGATCGATAAATATATTTCTCTTGAAGATAGTTAATTTTTTAAAAAAAATATTAATAGAGAACATAATCGATTTAATTTGATTTTCCATTCATTAATAAAACTGTTTACTTATTGTGAGGTTTTTTGTCTGTTGTACAACTGAAAATCATTAAAAAATGTTATGAAAACTTTTCTGCGCTCTTTAGACCCTCATTTACGTATGGAAGCACTTCATACGAGATAATTGCATGCGTGACGCATATTCTAAAAACATTCAATAGTAATAAACTACAATTAAGAATGAAATCAAATCACGTACGCGTCGTAAATACAAGATACGATATCAACCGCTTGTAATAGCAGTGAGTGACTCTCTGCTAAGACTTTTCTGTATAGGAGTGAACAACACTTGTACACTCCATACTCTTGTTTGTATTCAACAGAAGAAGTGCAATAGTTGGCAAGAACCTAATTAATTCATTAATTAAGAGAACGACGAGATGCTCGTAACGGAAATAATACGATGTTCCTCTTGTTTACTAAATTAATGATTTTTTTTTGTGTAAACGTCTGCGTGTGGTTTACAATACAAATGTTTGTATAAAGTTCGAAATAGTGTTGTTTTATTTATTTGCTCTGTTTTATATTCTACGTGGTAAACATTTAAGGCATATATTTTTTTGAATAATACAATATTGTACGGGGAATTTTTTTTAAATTTATATCCACTTTATTCAAAACGCTGCCATGTTCTCTTTCCAAATATCACTTTTATATTATTGCATACATGTGGACGAAGCGAAAATGGTAAATGTATTTTTTCGATTCGTATGGATCTGTACGAATTTTATTTGGTTCATTTTTTATATAGACTAGAAGCAATTCTCTTGAGTGATAAATAATTGTTTATACTCGAAGATAATATTTCTTTAAAGGAAAAACTGACATCAGTCTATTTATAAATATTTCTCTATTTATTTTAAAATTAAATTTACTTAGTGATTATTTTAAATATTCTTCAATTATATAAGCAATCAGACAATTTGTTACATACATTTTATTATTTCTTAAATATTTTTATACTTACATAATACAATTTTCAGTTTTTAATATCTCGAATTTACTCAGCTCACGTTTCTTATTTCAGTAAAATGTAATTTTCTTTATATTTTCTCTTCCCAGCTTGCATGTCCGATTCATAAACTAGAACAAATATTACCATTGTCAGAACTTTAAATTGTGCCATTTGACAACATTTCATTTCGTAAAAGTTTAATCATAATCATAATTAAATACTAATGTGTAATAAAAATATATATAATTTCATTTTATATTAGTTATGGGAGAAGGTTTTATAAATCTGAATATTTAGAGAAATATTCATATAATTCAAAAGAGATGCATCCACATGTCACAATGGTCATTTGAAATATGCTATTTTTCTGACCTAGATTTTCAGTTCAAATGATGTGTCTTCTCGTATTGTTATCCTGTAATATATGTAAATATTTTTATTTTCTATTAAAACGTTATCTCTGCATTAAATTAAACGTGTCAGTTATTTCTCGTTATCTCGACATGTATATATATATATACACACACACACGTATGTATATGTGGCTCTTGATAAATGTATATCCGACCACTCCAGGAAACTTCGTTATACGGAACGTGTTTTTCTATTGCATATACAGTCGCCCTCCACATTCTGAGCGACAACACAACACTATGTTTGCAGACTATGCTGAACGAAAGCGAGACAACTTGATTTCTGAATCAATAAGTGTCGCTAGTGATGTATTAGTCATCTGAATGGGTTCTTCTTAAATGATAATGTACACGGTTTGACATCTCTCTCCGCGAATGTTATTGAAAGAGACGTAGAGATCAACACGTTACATCGTCAAATCACGAATATGCGGACCTGATACATCACATTGAGTTCAATTGGATCTGTGATTTAATCCGAGTGTATATAATATATATATATATATATATATATATATATATATATATATATATATCTTCTTTGATAATTCTTTACACATTGTTTAAATTATTTTTATATAGATATCTTAGTTTACACATGTGTCCAGTAAAAAAGTAGTAATTTTTAAGGAAGAGAAATTAAATGTTTTTGAAATTTATTTAAGAGAAATGTGCCATATAAATCAATGCGATTACATTACAACTTACAACAAGCGTTAATAATTATTTATAAAAATGAAAGCATTTATTAATACATTTACTATTATTATAAATGCATATGTAAACCAAAAATAAATCATGTATTTCATGAGAAATGTATATATATATATATATAACAATTGAGGATTTTATTTATTATGATCGTAAGAACAATAATGTGTATATATAACTCATTTAAAATAAAAGTCATCATATATGTTAAGTAAGCCATTGATATTGGACATAAAACAATGAATATCTTCACTAAATATTTGCTAATAATTTTATTGTTTTATCTATTTTGGAAAATATTTTTTCATTGCATTATTTATTTAAATTATGATTTTCGTATACACTGAAGGCTTCAGCATATTTTAAGGAGGTTTATTAAATTTCTTCCGAATTATAAAACTTAATACGATTACTATAGGTTGATTTTATATATTTTTAATGTTGATAAATAAAAAGAAATGTAGTTTTTGTAAATATATCTATTTTCATTGATGTTCACTTAAGGTTCAAGTATTTTTCAAAATTGATTACGTCGAGAAAAAAATTGCACAGTTTAAATAAACATTTATTCATTCTGATAGTGAATATGTGACACTGATATATTATTTTGATTTTATTTAGAATTGACTGGAATTGTATTTTAATCAGAGTATCAAATGATATTAAATATTGTTTATTCATTTTTTTAATGTATTTTTAAATTATTTCCATATTATGGTTTTGTATAAAAAATGTCATCTTTTAAGATTCTGCTAGTGTAAAATTATCATTTTTTTCTATAATAATGTTTCATTTTTCTATTTATTAGAAAATTATTTTTATAAAAATTTTTAAGAAAAAATCATTTAAAATCGATTTCTGAAGTATCTATCAAATCAAAATTGAATTGATTATTTTATACGATTACTGACAGTTGATTTTATAAACAGTGTCGATGTATAAAAATAAATCCAATACTTGTATCGATTTTCATAAGTTTACGTACTGTGCAAGTATTTTTCAACATTCAGTGATTCGAGAGAAAAGTGTGGAACATTAAATAACCATCTGTTCGTTCCATCGTCTAATTTAATATACCTGCTGAGCCGATCGAACAGTAACGATGATTTTCAGTCAGTTATTAGCGTAAAGCACGACGACCTTGACCTCGCAGCGAGAGCGAGCTTTCGGCGCAGACGCCGTGTCGTCCGCAAACGGCTAGGCCGTGTCATCGTGTCGGAACTCTAGTATCAAATCTGAAACTCACGACCATTTCTAACCCCTTTGTCGTACATCTCTGTCGAGATCGACATGAACTTGTGCACTACTTGCTTGTATTGCACATTTGTTCACGACTAGACTCGTGGCAGTTGTGCGTGATATTGAAAAATTGGGAACCGGCTACGAACGGGATAGATATATAATTATTAAATTAATCATTCGTCTTATACGAGAGGAGTTTAGTTTTTTTTTTAGGTTTCCTCTAACAGCTAAAAACGGTATATGTTTTTACAGTAGACTATTTTTAACACAGGCGTATGAACAGCCTACACTTTTTTTATTATTATTTATTTATTTAAAATGATACTAGCTTTTCTTTGAGATGAATTTAAATTAAACATAAAAAAGAGATGTAGATATATTATTCAATCAAAAGTTAAAACAAGAAAGTTGAGTACTCTAGAAAAATATTATTTTACAAATGAATTGTTTTTCAACCCACAAACCATGAACTAATTTTCTGATCAAAAATATTCAATAAATCATTATTGATAATTTTTTATTGCTGATTATATGGGTGTAGATACGCATGCCATCATTTTTTGAGAGACAAGGTACATATAAACCTGAACAATGAATAAATAATTTGTGAAAGTGAGTTTAGCCAATGTCAGAGTTGTATTGTTAAAAAAATAATTTTTATACAAATTGAAGATGTAGATATTTTTATTGAATCAAATATTATTTTAATATTAATTTTCAATAATAATTATTTGAAATTTATTATACTATATAGTATAATAAATTAATATTTTTTAATTTATTATATAGTCAAATGCTAACACGAATGTTTTAAAAATAAAATTTCCACATGGAATATAAAGAAAATATTAATGTCAGTCTAAAAAAATTGATGTGAAATAATATGTACTATGTTCTTATAAAAATATAGTTCACATTAAGTTGCAAATTATCATTTTAGATATAAAACATGTCAATTTATATGATTCATCTCATGTCTCGTTAGATAAGTGAGATCTGTTGGGAAAATTCCATCAGTACTTTATAAATTATTACTGTCAATTTGAAACTCTTTATGTTTCATACATAATACATAGTAAGTATGTCGCGAAAATAACTTTTTAGATTCTATTTATCGGCCATAAATGCTAACGAAATATTTCTTTTCATATATATTTCTTACGTTTGGTAATAATAAAAAAAGTCCTCATAGAACATTTATACGACGTTATATAAAAAAAGAACTTTCAATATACGGTTGTCTAATTTTATTTCCAGATTATTTATTAGAAATCTATAAATATTTTTATATCTACAATGAGTTTCCATCTAATTAGAAAAAATAGTTATCTTATTATTTTCAAATATAATTTCTATTTTCTAGCACGTATTTCGATATTATTGAAAAATCAAAACCGATAGAGCTTATTGCACCTCGTACACAGTCACATAAAATCGGGATTTTATTGTTGTTCCCGCCCACTCTGGCAACAAGCTTCTCACAAACTCTTGTCTTGAAACCGAACGGTATAAAATGATACATTTGCACAATTATTGGTGGCCCTTTCAACGAACAAATAAAATTTCAGTGTTGCGATGTTGACTCCGGGTAATAAAAATCTTCCGACATTGAATACGTTTTTCCAAGAAGTAGTAGTAGGCACTACCCACTACCACCATTGCTGCATACTGACACGACGCAATGTCTTCGATTGATTTTATCTGCTGTATCTACGGATTCCGTTTTATATCTGACATTGTAATTGCAAAATACGAATTGACGGTTTTGTACCTTTTTATTGTCATATAACACAGTAAAGCGTAAAATCTTTTTTTCAAGTTTTCACCTCTAATAAAATATTTTCCTCTGTGAGACACTTTATGACTCCTTTTTTTCAATAAAAAAACGCTTCCGCAATTTTCAATATCGATCATAAAATATGTATCTTTTATTCATTAAGAATGGTCTTTTAAATTTATCTCTACACGTGTACGTTATAAATATAATATTATATAGAATGAATATGCAAAAAAAGATATATAATATTTATAAAATTTATTAACATTTAATCAATACATGTGAAACAAAAAACATGTACATTAAATTACTATTGAAAAAATTTATTAAAAATTTCTCTGTGGATTTTACATATTTATAAATTATATATGTATATATATATATATATATATATATATATATTTATATATATATATATATATATATATATACAAAGAACAAGAACAACAAAGAACAGGTACCAGAAAGGTAATAAAATTATTTAATGACCTGCTGGTTGAAGTTAATTAAGTCACTTGTTTGATAATCTGCTAAAATTAATTAAAAGTTTTCAAACATTTATATGTGAATTTCTATTATTTTAAGTTATTTAGGGAAGAATAGATAGAAAATATTTTTATTTCTTAAATAAATCACTTTTCCTTCTTTAAAGAACGAATTATGTTTTTGTGATTATATTTTCCAATCAGTTATTCTCCTGCTATTTCATTAATTCTATAATATATTGGTATATTTTTACTCACATATTTCGTTATATTTTTTACTCAAAAATTCTGGAGAAATACTGTTTAAGATGTAATTTTATTGGTTATGAAATATACGTTTTATAAAAGAATAATTAAATCTTCACTTTTCACTATTTTTATCTTTCATCCAATTTCATGTTTTCAATTAACTTTTTAATGGTTGACAGTGAGTTAGTATGCCAAATAGGTAAATTTCATTTTAATAATAATTGAAATGTGGTAGTAAGGACACCTAATGACTTTATTTCATAAAATTTGTGAAACGTACGTCTTTTTTCAGAAATCGTTTTACTAATCACATATTTGTCCTCCATTACCTCCAACGATTTTTAAAACTTCTCAATGTGTCAACGCGTTTAAGATAATTGAAAGCACTACGAAAATAATCACTCTTAATCCGACTCTGGCAATATGTCTGTACACATATCTATAAACGTATACATAAACACATATACGAACATTGAGAGACAAATTTCTGCACACTATCACGATTACATATGAGATGAACGCAAGTATAACAGCACCATATTAAGTCGAAGCTTGTTGATTTATCGCCTCTTTTATCTTCGATGTGTTCGCGCCTCGTACGTGGGCTATCAGTGTTCAACGTTTTCGTCGACAATCTACTTTCAGCCCCTGCTTAGATGTGTGTTTTTATTTGGCTGTGTATATGTTGTATTTTTTTACAACTGCTGGATATACACTCTACAATTTTTGTTTACTGTTGTGATTTATTTATATATTTTTTTGTTAGTTCTGAAAACCAAAATGCGGGAAAGAATAGGGTATTTTTGTAAAAAAAAAACGCTAGTAGTATATAAAATAATATAAATCTATATCTATATATCTATATATCTATTTATATATATATATATACACACACATACATACATACATTTGAATTCATTTAGTAAATGAGTTTCACTAAATCCGTCCTGAAACAGCAATACCAATTCCATCGAAAATAATCGTAGCTTATACTTAATTAAGCTTACCGAAGTTCCAACAGTTTAATTAGTTGCGAGTTGCTGGTAACAGACCGAACTTGTCTGCAAAATAACGAAAATTCAAACATCTACGATTGCAATAATCGGTAATAAGGTCGCTGTATCCTATTTATTCCCGACCAGAATCTCCACATATCTCTGAATATAATTCGAAAATAGTATACTGGGCATATAGAAATAGAATTAGTGACGTTGAATAGAATATTATAACAATAAAATCTACATTAACTATACGATTCGTTGTCATAGAATAATCTTTACAGAGATGACGTTAATAAATGTTAGAAATGGAAAGCTTCATACATTGCTTTATTATTATTCTGTCAAAGGAGCTTCAGCTCTCCGTCTTATAATCTTATGTGCACAACATCTATTTTAGAAAATAAATACGTTTCGACATAGAATAACAATTTTGTTTACCGACAATTTATATTCTGTATTAATAAAAATTATCTTCATTATACATGGATGACATATTTGTCATGTAGAATTGTTGGAAAGATTGTATTTCATGATTTATAAGAGGGAACATGAATATTGGATTTTCGATTAGGACTTATTTTTGATTTTATTTATTTTAGAATATATTCGAGGGTTACATTTCATCCATACAGCTTAATAAAATATTCATTTCTAAATATATTTTTAAGATGTCATTTATTATACTATTATTATTATTTTATCAAGTAGCTGTTCGTGCGGAGTTCAATAATAAAAATTAACTACTGCTAAAAGTTTGATAAATAAATTTTATTCATTAAAATAGTCATCTCCTAATTAACATTTTTAATTTAATGAGATTTAATTTTATACGTTACTCACTTCTAACTAGTGCCATAACTCAGAAAATTTTAATTTCGAGATCATTTTGAAAATGGGTTCGAAAGTAAATATATTTTTATCAAAAACTAGAACATTTTATCTTCATTATTTCTTTATTAAATTGCAGATATGTCAGTTTAATTTGTTATCAGAAATTATAGAAATTAGATTGTAATATTTATGATTACTGAAAGACTGAGTAACTAACTGTAAGTGTCTTTTTTAGATCAGTTAAGAACATCGATCATAATTGTGCTGATGGTCTTCATCTTTTTGGATTATCTGGGTATTTGTTTTCCACAACCAGTCGCTGCAAAACAAAGAGGAATTACAGGTAAAAACGCTAACAATTATTATTTAACAGTTATAATAGTTTAAAATTGTATTTGGATAAAACTACATTTATTTATAAGAACTGATTATTTGAAAATTCATTCCCTTTTCAAATGAAATGCGGTTAATATCTGGTATTTAAGAGAACATACAAAATCTCCCGCCTGTATAATATATATATATATAATTATTTATGTATATTTAATATTAACTTTGTTATACACTGAGTCATAAATAGTGTACTCCACATGAAATTTACAAACATTTGATATTACGTACGTTTTAAATATTTAATAATGTTTCACATCAAATATCAGTGTTACGAGTTTATTCTCAAAATATGAAAATATTTGAGCTTTAAATTTTGATATAATATTTTCGCTCCTGCGAACTTTAAATAATATTAAATACGTCGTTTATTTTCCAAAACTATGTCTAAAATATTCCTTTGATATTATGAAAATGATATTTATATTATATAAACTAAAAAATATTTTAATTTAAAAAAAAATTAAATAAATAATAATTTTTTTTTATTAATGATTGAATATTGTGTACAACGATACTTTTTTTTAAATCGATTGAATTGGAGACTATAGTAATTGTAAGATTTGTTGCTCTAAAAAGTTGTACTCACTGCTATTACAATATAATTCGCGTTAGTTTCCAAGAAGATAAATATAGATAATAAACAGGTTTAAAAACAGTATATGCAATTTTAAACTTATTATGATAACAGTATTATTCTTTTTTCAAAAAAGCTTATTAACTGACATAAATAATAAATTGAATGAAACGAAGTCGGAATAGCTGTAAGGTAAAATAGAGTTCAGTTTTGTGCTCGAGCGACGAAAACACTAATATCGTACATAAACGAGTAAATCTTGGCGTGAACATGATGAAGTAATTACAATCATAATTTGATAAATGATACACAAGAAAATTTTCATAAAGACGTCGCGAGTCATAAATTGAGTACGATACGTTTTCTTCGCTGGGATGTGCTGCTTCTCTATTTTAAAATGCGGTGCCAATGAACTCGTCTCGTTATGTGATATTGGTTAACGAAGTCGCACGTTTGAGCCTTTATTACATTTTTATATCACGATTTTTTTTTATTACACGATATATATATATATATTTAAAAGATTATATTTATGTGTAATTTATGAGGAAAATTTTCAAATGAAAATTTAATTCACATAAGAAAATATGACACGGTTACTGATTAAATTAATTTTTAGAGGAAAAAATTTTCGACAAATTAAACATTCAGTAAAAATGAAGAGATATATTTAGACAGTTTTTTTTGTCAAATTTTTAATACAATGTTTATTGTACTAACCACCGATTTATTTAATTTATTACTTTGAGATGTTATGGTTTGGATTATATTTTTTCGTGCTTATTTACACTGAAAATATTAGAGGATTGTATTAAAATTACAATTAAAGGTCAGTTAAATTCGATTTAAACTTTTTGTATTCATTGAATGTAAATGGAAATCTTATTAACAAATTTTGTACTCAGTTGGCTGAATGTTAATAAAATATTGCATATAATCATTAAATATGTGATATTGACATAAACGAAATTGAAGGTTATAACCTTTATTACATTATTGTATTACATGTGCAAATTAATTCGGTGGATTTTTATAGGAAATGAATGTTTGCAGAAAATGGAACACATTTCATTTCTCAAAACATCTTCCATTATTTTGTATAAGTTTACTTTATCTGTTGAGTCAATGACGACGAATCTTTTGTAGAAAAAAAGATGGCGACTTTGAGTAGATGAAATCGTAATGCATTTTGGGACCTCTTTCACTGTTTTAACATTTTCTTCATGTTTTATGCGTCAAAAACCCTCTCCCAAATCTCAATAAATCATTCACTCAGCTTCGATAGCATTTTTTTCAACTACAATGCGAAAAGTATGTAATTCCTAGTATTTTGCTTTTCGGACACCATCGTGTTCATTACTGTTTTTTATGCCAACTGCTTGGCCAAGATATATTGTGATTTTAAATGTTAAGCTTGACACTTTAAAATCTTAAAACGACGAGAAAATATTTTAATTTACAACAGAATTACGATTAATTCGATTTAAAGGCACCTAATTAATTTTTATAGTTAATATTACATTTTTAATTATGTGAATATTATTTTTTAAGAAAATCCATAATCTGTATTGGTTGGCTGAAGGTATTGATTGAATGTTAATAAAATTATCGATTTTACATTGATTTCGGTCTAAAATAGAAACAAAGATACATTTTCTTTTTATAAACGAATTTCGTAGAAAATATTCCTTATAGTTCTAGTTCGTAATTAAAGCATCTGACACAAGTTGATCAAACTAATGATCCGACCGTGGTGAAAGTTATATCGCGCGTTCGATCCAATCGACAAGACGCACGATTCGACCGAACTGAACTTTGAAAGCAAGTATGTGGCAAACACCAAATTGTCGCGGTGCACCATTAAGAAATACGTTCGAAACGAGAACAATATCACTAATTTTAGTGTAAATTCGACTTGACTGGCGTGAACACTGAGTAGAATGTAAAGACAAACCGCAGCGTGCAAAGATAACGGGGTAGTGTTCGTTGCGTTTCGCCTGGATTCACCCAAGGATATAATTTACAGACGAACCTCGTTCCTTAATCTGGAGCTTTTTGCAACTCGCCACCTCGACATATCTATTATGAAGGATCTTTCCGTGTAATGTCAGACTGAAACTTTACTGAGTTTTCGCGGCATTAAAATAAATTTAGTGTTGAAAAGTATGGATATTTTTCTACCTGTTTTAATTTCTTTTCCATGATTTATTACCGCGCAAACTGTGATTCATTTGAATTTTTATCAAGTGACAGGCGACGGGGAATTCATACAGAGATAAATAATATTATAATTAAATAAAATATATGAGATATATTTTCGTAAGTTTGAGAAATGAAATGAACTTCTATAACGTTTTATTTGACTCTTATTTAATTACATCATGGAACAATGTATAATTTCAATTCAGTTAGTTAAAGTCGAGTTATATTTATAAATTTATAAATGATTATTAATTTTTTTTATAACTGAATCTATAAAAAAACAAAAATAACGTTAAATAAAAAAGAGAAACTTTCTTATTGTCGATTCGTGTGACCGAATCAATTGTCGTTACACACGGACCTTAGTGACGATTGGTATCTTGTTGACCTATATCAGCACCAATAAGTGACATGATCAGATTTCGAGGATACTCTACATGAAGTTTTGAAATTGATGTTGATATATGGCTTTAAAGTGAGCTTTTTAGATCTGTTCAATGACGGTATTCATTCTATACGAATAATTACTGATATTTCGTATATATACGACTAAAATAGAGCTATAAAACATACAAAATTAACAATTCATATAATTAATTTTGGACGGTTATAATTCATTTATTACCTCCTATCAGTGTTCAAATTTTTTTGAATAAAAATAATATTTTCTAATGTCTTCTAATCGATAAAATAAACAGTAATAAGTTGCTGTTCATTGAATAGTATATTCAACGAACAGTCTTGAATTTTTTATCCATTAAAAAGTAAGAACGAAATAAGACATTAAATGCATGACTGACAATATGATTAAATAAATAATCCAATTTAAAATAATGTATAGATATTTATGCATGTATAACGCCGTGTCAATTAATCATTGAGTTTTCAGACATTATTTTCATAAAATAGAATAGAACGATTATTGACTGACATAAAGTTTAATGGTAATAATATTGATGTATTGTGTTTAAAAATAAAAATAAAAGTATGGAAATTATTGCACCATTGCAAGTCTACATTATATTTCCATTAACAAGTATTTTTGCATATATATATATATATATATATATATATATATATATATATGCATGCAAAACCGTTTGATATTTTGATATAAAGTATTTGTTTGCAAAAAGCATTATATTTCATATTGAAAAGTGCTGTTTATAAGAAAAGATCTATTGTGATCTACACACGATGAAATAAGTAAAAGAATATTTCAATAGAAAGTACAAAACTGTCAGTGGCAGTTTCACAAAAGTTTGATAAGGAAAACGCAATGAATTTATCATCATTTCATGCGTGATTTAACACGTCAATTGCTAATTTAATGTATATTAATCACGATTTTCTTACACTTCAGACTGATTTTCTAACTTTAAAAAAGTGTACGTATATGTGTTTTCTAAATGTGATTGCTCGTATACAAATATTTATTGATTTTCTTACTGAGATATTATGTTAGCCTAATTTGATTATTTGTATTGATACATATATATATATATATATATATATATATATATATATATATATATATATATATATATATATATAAGAAATAGTGTAATTTGTATAAATTACAAAAATAATACTAATTTATTATGATTGTATTGGATTGCGAAATGAATTTGACTAAAATTAATATTAACTTGAAATAACCATGAGTGAATATTTGTTTAATAATGCACTAAAATGTATAACATTTCAATTTTTGTATTAAATCCATTGTCTTAAACAAAAAAAACTTAATCAGTTTTTTTCTTTTATACTTGTTGTCTATGGGTATATTTGAGATTTTTGTTCAGTTTGAAAAGATTGTTCTCTGGGATATAGATATAGTTTTATTATATCGAGTAGAGCTTATATGTTGAAAATTATAATTTTAATATGAACGAATTTCGCTGAAACGCATTAAAATTTGAAGTTAAATAAAAAGTTTTTGCTATAAAATTCTTTTTACTAACAAATAAACGTATTGAAGCTTTTGTAGAGCTTTATACGTTTTATTAAAATATTTCGAGTAAGTATTTAAGTATTTAATATATTGTCGAACAAGAAAAAAAAATCTTGTGCGTGCTTTCAGTCGAAAAAGTTGCTCGAGCATTGCATATTTGGTTTAATAACCGTTTTATATATTTAAAATTATAATTTCGATATCTTCAGTGATATTCTGCTGCCATTTTCGAATACTGTAGTGGAAAACGTTTGTCTGTTTCGAATTTTGCATTTGTAAACGTTGATATCTATTAACATAAAGCCGTACAGGTAACATCGTGATATCTCACAACAAATTTATTGCGACATGCACAGTTAACTTATGCAGTCGATTCACGAAACAGTAGAGCAGAACCTTCGTCGCCGTTGTCTAGGTCACATTGGCCACAAGAGAGAAACGCCAGGAATGACACGACACATTGTATAATTGTGTCGTGTGGAACTCGTATTGTAGCGTACAATCCGTTAACTCAGCGCTTACGTTGTTATAAATTCCAGCTTTTGTCAGCAAACGCTGAGCCGCCAAGCAATATAATTTATTACAAAGATCCCCAACTACTAGTGTATGTGCAAGGGCTACGCCCGACCTCCACTCCAGTCGACCTAACAGTGGTGACATTTGAATGTATGTAAGTGAACACGAATGACGGTAAAGTGTTTATAAAGTAGTAATATAATCTAGGATCTAGGGTTTATTACATACTCAAACTCTGTTTACCAGAATTTCTCATTCTAGTTATATTGCCACATAACTGGGACGAGGACGTCAACAAAATAATTGAGTAAATTATGTATCTGTAGAACGTATAGATACATATTGTGTTGTCGTACGAATGTACGCTCTAAAATAAATTAAATTATTATAAAAAGCGGTCAAAGATTGTCATTCGACTTACAGAAGTGGAAAAAAATCACTTACACTTAATTGATCCGAAACCCGTTCGGTGAAAATACACACATTGTCTGTCAACTGAATACGCTGTGTATTATTGATGAATACTTGTATTAGTAAATCGTGCAATTTTCTAAAATAGTTCTGTGAAATTTCGTTCAATTATTGATAAATTTAAAACACGTACAACTTTCCCATTAAATAAATGTATTTCATTGTTATAGAAACGAATTAACTACTTTTATTTTTATTTATTTCAATTCCGAATAGAAACAAATCCAGTATATATACACATGTATAAATGGATAGTTATAATTTTTAATCATAAATTTTTGTAAAATAAAATAATACTCTTGTTAAAATATAAAATAAACAATGATCATTGGAATACTTTCAACACGATGTATCAAATGCCGATTATTATTTCTGTGTATTTTAAATTTTTTACTTCAGATTTAAACAAATATTTACTATGTTCTCTCATTTCATTTATGTATTAGGACTGCAGTAACTATTATTGATATTTGAACTACTCTTTTGTGTAACTATTGTTTGTTTAAATGTTATAAAAATATATTTCGGTGTATTTTATAACTGCAAACAATATTTTTTAATTTTTAATATAATTTAAAGTTTACTGTTAGATAGATACTGTTTTTATATTAGTTAATAATATAAAAAAAACATTATAATTTTTAAGTAGAAAATCGGCTTAGGATTATTTTTAAGTAGAATCTTCTAACGCATTAATTAAAAGAATTTTTATATAAGCATTTAAGTTGTCAGTTGTTTCTGAATAGTATTTTCGACATTTGGTATTTAGAAATCTATATTGAGGTATAAAAATATAATTTTATGTAAATTAAATAAGATATACAATTTAAAAGTTTATTTTAATAAAGAAATAGTACGAAAATACGTAATGAAATACTTGACTCTAAAAATATCAACACACTACTTTTATTAAAATTCTTGATATTCACGTATATTTGTTGTTTAATATTGTTGTTTTAATTACATTATCTTTCACTCCTATTTTTCCAGACCACAATACATTCTTCACTTGTAGTACGTACCTTGATGATATTGAATTTACGAACACTACCCATATAATATTATTACACATACATACATACATACATATATATATATATATATATATATATATATATATATATATATATATCTAAAGCACTTATAAATTCCAGAACAGTGGTGAGTGGGACTATCGTCATTAAAAACATTGTCATGTTACATGAACATGCGACCACAGAATCTATTTACTTATCATGATGTTTTTGAGGTACACTCAACTCTTTGAACCACACTTAACATTAGTTCCGTTCTAGATATTATTGTTCATATATATGTATATATATATATATATAACATTTAATTAGTCTATAAAATTTTTCTTTTCACTTAAAAGGAAATTCTTGAAATTAAATTGATAAATTTCAAAGAAAAGGATTATAAGTTAATAAATTTTGTGTTTTCGTTTCAATTTATATTTTTATTAGACGTTAAAATTAATTCCGTATTTTTAAACTTAATCAATAATAACTGTTTTAAACTAAAATATTTTCTCATCGTTTTAGAATTTTAAAGTGCCAAACTTAATATTTAAAAACATAATATATTTAGTCCAAGCATTTGGCATAACCTCACATAACATTAGTGAACACGATGGCCTCCGAAAAGCAGTGTATTAGGCATTGCATTCTTTTTGGTTTTCAGTTGTTCAGCTTTGGGGTAAAATGTTGTGATGTATAAAACATATAAAAAATGCTAAAACACTGGAAGTCAATATCTCTTTTCGATAAAGGATTCGTCATTTACCCGACAGTTAAAGCAAAGATATACAAAATAATGGAATATATTTTGAGGATTAAAATGTTTTCCATTTTTCTGTTAATAAATATTCATTTTCTATAAAAAAGGCAACGAATTAATTTACATATCTTATATTATCAAAAACTAATGATAAAAAATTTAATAAATTTAGAGAGAATACTTCTAGTTATATAAATTTAAAAAAGCTGAATATACTAATATCACTTTCAAATAAAATTATTGAATACCCAAAACGAGTCATCAAAATTTTAAGTTACTAATCAAACCAGATATGTGTCAATTTCTTCGTTCATAACGAGATAATGGCTGAATTTCAAGACTAACATATTAATTAAAATATTGCCAGAATTTTTGAATCAATTTCAACAATGTATCATGTATTATCTTCCAAAACTTCATACCAGACGATATGTTATAATTGATATGTACTGATCAAAGGTTTAGACAACTTATTTATAAAGTTCGAACACAATATAATCGATTAAGCAATTAATATTGCATTAACATTAAATTGCATTTTACGTTCGAAACACCTGAAACAGATATTACATCTAGATAATATTTACATTTCCATTAATTATACAAAACCTTCATGTTGTAAAGTTAATTGATACATCAATCAAGGTTTACATTAAATTCACATATGCAAACGTTGTTTATTGATAATAAACAAATTATATTCAGTTTCAAATATCGTTATGATTAATAACACGGTTATGTCGACGCTCTTTTTCTTTCTTTATGTATATATATATATATATATATATATATATATATATATATATAATATGAAAAAATGGTAACCCCATTAATAAAACGTTTAGGTATAACCTGCATGTAAATAAATAATGGTTTAAAATCGGTACTTTCAAAGATTTGTTTGTGCTTGTAGTACTGACATAAAAATTATTAATAAATTCAAAAAACATTTTCAACAAAAAATAATGTTGATTTTCTAATTCTTTTGTACAATTTAATAATTGTTCTTTTTCTATAAATCAACTTCTAAAAGATACAAACAATTTCATAGATAAGCTTCGATGATTTTATAGCTTATCGAACAGTATGTATAGATGTACATATGATTTATGACTTTAAAATAAAAATTAAAGAACAAAATCAACTACAAACATTTCACAAACTGACCTGAATATTACACGAACCGTTGCAACACTACAAAAGTTGTACACAACATCTACTAGAAATATAATCATACATTATTTGAATTATCCAAACATCTATACTAAGAATAAAATAAAATTCGACATTGCGACTGTAATATACATTTCCGTTAACATTTATAAAATACAACATTTGTGTGTGTGTATATATATATATATATATATTTGTATGTAAAGATAGATTTATATGATATTTTATTTTAAAGATAGAATATTCTTCAAAAAAGTAACTAAACAATTTCAGAAAACATTTAAACATCATATTATATATTCCGATAAAAAAATCTATATCACTACTAATTACTTATTTTATTCCATATGAGTGAATTACTTGCGCTGTTCCCTTTTTACTAAACCCAAAAACCGACCAGAATATCCGTTTGTTTTGCTGAAAGCCGTCAGCAATCTGAAATGATAGTAATGAAGGTATATTGTTTCAAACAATACAATAGAATATGTTTTTAGCGTGTTGATTATTTTAGTAATACCGCCATTGCTGTTACATAATGTGAACTGTAAACAGGACCATTACAATGAGTCCTGTGCTATTAATGCTTATTTAATATTAATTGAATTGTCACCGGGAACAATATAATACACAGTATACATTCTTATATATATGTATGTATATATATATATATATATATATATATATATATATATATATATATTCAGTTTTACTTTATAAAAGGAACTTGTATAGAGTTGTAAAGTTTTTTTGTAAATAATAATAGTAATTCTAAGTACACATGCCTGGAGCAGCAAATATGGCAGTGTTGAATCCAAAAAGAACGAATAGTTTTATTTTTTACTGTTTCTTCTTTTCAATCCATGCTTAAAGCTTTTAACAGAATTTAAGATACAGAGATGGAATTGATTCCAAACACGAGAACGTTTATATTTTACAATTGGTTAATTGATATTTTATATTAAATAAAGATATTTCATTCTTTATTTGTATGAAATTCATCTCTGTTTCTTAACCAACTGTTCTTATTAGTAAACGCGATCAAGAATAATTTAAAGAGAGGAATTAGTAATAAATAAAGCCATTATTGCTTTTTGAATTTTCTGTATTAAATCGATATTTCTATAACTGTTATTATTGGAACCATTTTTTTAATTTTTTAGTGATGGTAGATAGAAAAAAATTTAAAACGAATAAAAATTGAATGAAAATAATTAAATAAAAGTCGATTAATTCCTTTTATTTGGATTTTTCATCAATTTAAATTTCACATTTTAAACGTTACTGTTTAGTAAATCTATACAAACTCTTTTATAGTAGTTTGTTTTTTAAAAATAAAATACTTTTCAAAATGTAACATATGTAGATAAATGTATGAAACACCATTAGTGGATATATATATATATATATATATATATATATGTATAATATGTATATATAAAATAAAACCAAACAATGCCATTTCAGATAAGTAGTCACACAAGGTGATAAATGATGTTGAAAAAAGATATGAAAAATGTTTGCTTTCAAGTGAAGAACGTACTTTTATCATTTGAATCAAGCAGAGACCATATTTTACGATAAATGAGCACGAATAAAATTACACAGTCGTTTAAAATAACATTAGGTTATAAAAAAAATAATTCTTTTGTAATTCATTTTCATGCATATACACACACACACACATATATATATATATATATATATATATATATATATGTATATATTAAAAAAAACAATATTTTTATTAAATCTATGAGAGAAAAAAAATTTAAAATAAATTTATATATGTATTAATTGATATTTTCTAAAATTAACTAAAGAGATATTAAAATGATTTTTTTTTCTAAAATGCACAACCAGATGTATAATCGTAATTATTTTCTTAATTTGTTAAAAGTGTAATAATTACTAAAATAACAATAGAATACTTATTTTATTAAAGACCAAATTTTGAATTTATCAAATATCGATTTGAAATTGTTGAAAAGTTTTTATGTACAACAAAAATTTATGAATACATCCATCAGTTCCGTGTTAATTTGAATGTGAATTGGTTCAAATTTTACTTTGATTTTAATCTGTTCACTATTTATCTCCATCTAAATAGAAATAAGAACAAGTACGTAATTTGGTTCTATTCTAATGTTATTAGAGATAACAAGATTAATATTGAAAATGGAAAGAAAATATATAACGATAACATTATTATATAGATGAAAATTATTATTTTTTTAAAAAATATGTCGAGAACCGCATGCTTTAAGTTTTGATAGGATATAACGATATCAGTTTGAGTATTTTAAGAAAAGACACGCATATATATATATATATATATATATATATATATATTGTTATTTTATAGAATAAAAATACCTTTCCAAGAATTTTCCTTTTTTTTGTCAGCGATTTTTCTATTTGAAATTACTTCGAATATATATATATATATATATATATATATATATATATATATATATATATATATATATATATATAGACATAAATGTATGTAACATTTCTAACGTAAAACACATTCGAAAACGTAATTCCACTAAACTTGAAACATAAATTGACTCTTGAGTTAGCTAAAAGTGATACAAAGTTCAGGCTCGGTATAGACGGCTTATTTGTCGAACGAGGATCAGAAACTTTAAATGTACTCACATATCAGTCATATAAAGTTTTGCCAGCTCTGCGCGTTTCGCTTCCCGCGGTCGCTGTTACACTTCATCTTTATCCTATTCTATTGTTGCGTGAAGATTTTATTTGACGTGAACGAGGCCGAACACGAACCGTGGGCGTGTGGCTGAATAAATATTCAGAGACAACACTGTACCTATTTATTGAAATTTATGTCAATCCATTTCGAAAGTTATTAGACTATTATTAGCCTTTAATATGTGTTCGTTTCGACAACGAAACGTAGACACCGGACTTTCTTTCTTCGTGTTTTTATAGGAAAAACCTTGTTTCTTTCTGTTTAGATTTTTTCTTAAATATATTTATAAGATATCTCTAAAGAAAATTTACTTTAAAATACTTAATGTTGAGCGATTATTTTCTTTTTGCATAATTTGAAGTATTTTTCATTTAGTTGTAATTGAAAAATAAATTAGTAATAAATATAATGTTATTCTGTTCTCTCTTTGAAGCTAAATTTTTATATTATTTTTCTTATTCGGTCTCTGATACTTCATTAATTGGTCGAGGAAAATTAATAAATTATTTCCAACCTTTTTCTCTCTATACGTATATCATTTATAAGACAATTTTTAAATTCGTAAGTGTACTAGCTACCAAGATTTTATTATATTTTTCCTATAATATTTTTATTGTATTTTGGCAAGACTTACTTTTAGACGTTTTAAATTTTTATGTGTAAAATCAATAGTTTATCTTAAATCGATTTCACATCTACTATAAATTAAAATTTTATTTTTCGTTATAAAATTTCAAGCTTAATTTTTACTTCTGAATTTTTTATTAAATAAAATCCTATCATAAAAAGTGACACAAAGTCAGCTGGAAACAAGAATGATTTACAGCCACATGTAAAACAAATAAACATATACACGATTGCTATTATATTGCTTTATTATCTTCGAAACTTATCGGAAATCAATGTCGCTAACGACGCAGAAACGACGTATAACGTGTCGAACGAATATATTTGACATAACGCCAAATTATACGAAGTTTGTCGAAATGTTTCGAACATGGATTTATTACTCTCAATAAATCGCACCGTACGAACGGAGGATAATTCAAAAACATGCTGTTTGTAAAAATAAGTTCATTTTTTTTTTGGTCGGAGCTATTTTCTGTAAATGATGGTATTATAACTTTATAAGTTATAACAGCAGTAACTTTTTCAAGTTCATGAATTTCGTTCTGAGGAGAAAGTTACTGTGTTATTGAATGATTCTTTTAATTATAAGGAAGATCAATGTTTATTTCAATTCTTTTGATGTTTGCATTTCAATTAATTTCATAAATGAATTGATATTTGTTAGGCATTCGTAGGATTTCAAGTATTAATGAATTATCTATTGTTTAAGTACTTAAATCATGTTTGTGTTACAAATTGATTTCGTATTTAAAAATAGATTCAGTATAATTGCAAATCGTTATCTTGTGTGAAATATAACTTGTAAAAGTATGAAAACCATTCGTTTAAATTTAAAGATCTAAAACACGAATGAAAATCCTAAACATTCATTTAAGGCAGCCGCTTTTCGGTCCACTGAATGTTTATCCGTAAACAATGATACCGCTGCATAGTAAGTAAAAACGTGTATGCATACATAGCAGTAGCGTTGGTGGTATAAGGAATTTCATTTTGTGAAAACGCACGACTTACGATTCCTCATCAAGTTTCTACCCAATTTGAGGTCTGCAGACCTGCGCCGTACGGTTTTCATTTGCTTAGTTTACAATGCGTCACGGCAGGGCGCACCATAGTAATCATATTTACGAAAAAGTGTGCTCTCATTCACTCGTATTTCATACGGAGCGAATAACCTCGCCGCGATGTTACGTCTTCTGCGGCGGACTTGTTGCACAACATTTATAACGTACAAAAATTTATATTATCTAGCGAAATATTAAATGAACATACATATTTTTGTCTATCGCTAGGGAAAAGTTGCGTCGTATATCCGCTTTTTATTATTATTTACAATCGTACCTACATAAAAATAAGCTTATGAAAATTTTCATGTACACATATACACTACACACTAGTATGTATATATATATATATATGCCAGAATAAATTTAAGATTATATTATTTTTTTATAAATTGGTCTGCAATTCGTATTTGGCTAACAGGACTGGAAATGATAGACCAGTCATTTACTTTTCTTTAATTTTATTAGAGATAAACATATAATTGGTGATAAAAACTACTATAAAAAACGACATTGATTCCAATCACTTTTATTTTCTGCTTTGTATTGCTTTCTTTCGGTATCTCTATCGATTTGATAGTATAAGTAAAATAATCGAAAGACTCAGGTGGAAAAATTTAAAGTAAAAATAAAAAATGATATCTTTGGATTGTATGTTAAAACTAATTATGCACACCAAAGTTTCACAAATTTAATTAAAAAATAATTTCTTCTTTTAACGGAAATAATGATCAAGTGTTTACTAACATTTTAGATAATTATAAAATGTGGTTGAATATTCAATGTTTTATTGATGTTACTGGGCCTGGTTTAAGCCTCATTCATACCTATTTAATCTAATACCCCTTTACGTGTTTAGTTAGACTATATCTACTGTTCATTATCTCTCTCTCTATATATATATTTGTTTATTTTAAATGAAAAATTATAACCAAATTAACAATATGTCTATTCACTGAAAAAAATGTTTAAATTATGTTGATTTTAGAACTTTGTTTCTTTTTAAAAAAGCATTTAATTGAAATGATTAATACTGTTTTAGTTCAAATATTAAAACCTTAATACTTGAACGAAAACAAAGCAGTTTAAAAAAATCAAAATATAAAAATTGTACGTTTATATTAATATATCTGAAAAATAACGTTTATAAGAAGTGAATTACTTAAAGTACTTAATTTAAACTAGAAAATATCTAGCAGTTCTCAAGTATAATACTATGAGATTTATAAAAGAACGATTTTCTTGGAAGAATAATCCTTTAAATTACTTAAGACGTTCATCGTTGTCGTAACTGTTGACTCCAGTTTGTAATCTATAAAATGTTTGCTATTTTATACTCGTCTATGTATTATATCAGTGTATGCACTCACGTATAATTTCTTGTCCAAAGTGAAATACAAGTTGACAAAGTTTCTAAACTTGTAGACATTCTAACGAGTTATCCATATTGCAGTTACCTGCAACACGATTTTGTATGCTTAAACACTATCAACAAAAAAAATACTTTTCGTAACTGCGATAACTGCGACTAATAAACTAACATTCCTGATTAACATGGAATTTACTTAAACATGTTTTATTACATTTAAAAACATAAATATTTAAATGAGTTTCGAAATTCTACACACAGGTTATATACACATATGTACGTAACAAAATTACAACTAACAAACTGTATTCAGAAAAGTTTGTGATGCCCCAGATAAAAATATTTAATGGTCCCCGATCGATAAAAGAAAAAGCCAGTAAAACTTAAGTTTGAAAGAGAACCTCGGGCAACGATGGCCTGCAAATCGTACAAAATTTCTTTAGAAGTCGTCTCGTTTTTCGAATAAAACGTGTGGGAGTAACACATATACTAAGTTTTAGTATCAGAATCCTTTTTTCAGTTGTCCGTTGGCTATTCTCACGGAAATCAGAAAATTGGATTATATATATATATGTATATACATACATATATATATATATATATATATATATAAAATATACATCTATATATATATATAATATACATATATACAAACTACATTGGATAGAGAGCTTATGAATTAAGCTCAAGTTCCTTATAGCTTCATTTTATATATTTTATGACAAAATTTTCAATTTTCTTAGGTCATTCTACCTCTGCATATGTATACATAGATCCATATATATATATATATATATATATATATATATATATATATATATATGTGTATGTACATATGTGTCTGTGTGTTGGTAATATGTATATGTTGTACAATTTTATTACAAAACAGTGAAAAAGTGTAGGAAGAAATAAAAAAGTTTTAATGGTGGCCGATTAATTCACTGTTATTGAAATTTATAATATATAAATTTTGATAGTCTCATTTTTTATTATTATTTAAATTTTATTGTTTTATAGATTTAATAACGTAATAAATATTTTATTATAATTTATTGAATATCGGTTTGAAAATACAATTCAAATATGAAATATTTATGCAAACGAAATATCTAATAAAACGTATTTTTAACTTTTTCAAATCTGGCGGTCACAAACGTAAAAAATGTTTTTTTGAGTATTTCTTATTCGCATTTCATTGATGATGTTATCTTAAAAGCGTTGAGATACAGAAAAATCTTCAATTTTATGTATGACTATTTATAATATCATCGCAGAAAAATATATACTGTTATTTAAGAGACAAAAAAGTAAATAATGTAAATGAATGTTTAATTTTGTTCAGTAAAGATAATGCTAAGAAAATTTATATAAAATAGAAAATTAAAAATTAAATAAATAACATATACAATTTTCTTTAGATTAAAAATGACTAGTGGTGCGTCATTGGTTTAAATTGTTATCTTTGATGAATTAAAGTTTAAAGAACATTTTTTTCGATATAATTCAACCTTATATGATAGTATTTTTTTTTAATAATATCAATTATAAAAGGTTTCAAAAATATTTATGTTATTGTAATCTTTCATATGTATTCTATCAACAATTAGAATTTTTGTATAATTGTATACATATATATATATATATATATATATATATATATATATATATATATATATATATAATATGTTTAAATTTGTTCAAAACATTAATTCTCTTGCGATTACTGAAATCAAGCATTGTTCGTTGACTGCATTTGAGTGATGACCATTAGGGAATTAACGGTACTGTAAGCATTCACCCTTATCAACCTACATTTACAGCTTGTATAGCGAGATATTTTGCTCTTATTTTCTAGATGTAAGGCTTTGTTAGAGAAATCTAGTCGAAATGTGCAGTAAATAATTATTGATATGAATTAAAATGTGTATTAAATCGAACACACGAACAGAGAATTTCATTAAAGAATAATTTTTTGGATAATCGTTGAAAATTACATTTCGACCAATTTTTATAATAATTAGTTACGAACGTTAAAAATATTGCAGTGTTTCTATTACGAAAAAGTAAAATATAATAATAAATTCAGTTTTTATTATATAAGTAATAGATTACATTTTTTTCAACTAATTCAATAAATAAATTTATAACATTTTTCTCACAAATGAATTTTCTCTCTATAACCATAAAATATTTTTTCTCATTAAAACTCTCAATAGTTTATTTTTGAACAGTTTTATAGTAATTTATACTAGATTTTTCTGTATCCTAGTGTTCTGAGGATAACACTATCGGTCTCAAAGTTTATATAAGTCAGTGTTAAAATCATTTTGATTAGAGAAAAGACTGGTTCTGAACCAGTGATAATTCATTTATGAAAGTGAATTTATCAACAATTTCGTTATATTATAGAAAAGTACTAGTAAATGATTACAATCAATTATTTAACATCATTACAATTGATTAAAGAAATAAATTTTATAACGAATTACTTTTATAAAAATTTAATACATTATACTATCATAATTTTTTATTAAAATGTGTAAAATTTTCTGAATTTAATGACTTTTCTATTTTTTTCTTAATACATTTTAAAACATATACATATATGATTATTTTTGATTCTATAGAATTAATAGTTATATCTCTTAAAATAAGTAACTGTATCCACGATTAATTATATTTACTCTCGAGAAAATCAACAAAAATTAAATAAAAATATGCATGCATACATAGAAAAACGATCCAGTAAACAGACGAGTTGTACTCAATATTCATTTTAATAAAATAAAAACCAACATTTTTTATTTTCGTCGTCGTCTTTTCGAAGTACTTGTTTTCAATTTCAATCTCTGTTTAACATAGTGTATGTTCGTAGAAGAAAGTATTTCTCTTTAAAACATCTTACAATGCTTTTTCACTGCTTTGCCATTCAAAAAGAGTTTGTCTTTTAACTCATTTTTCATTATTTCAAACAGAACGCAACTGTATGGGTTCACAAGCAATTTCAGTAACTGTTTCACGTTTGTTGTTCTTGACCGTTGAGTTAATGCGTTCTTTACTGCTTTCTGTTCTGGACATGAGGTTTTCTTTAATGATTTTCATCTTAAAAGTTCATTTACAAGATTATTTATTTCTGTTTTTGCAATTAAAATAAGTAGTTTGATGATATGTTAATATTTCTTATACAAATTTCTGTTAGAGATATATTATGAGTGTAAAAAATCGTATCATATTACTTGGTCATTTTTTTCCATTCAATCAAGATAAATGACTAGTTGTATTTTATGTGGATACGTGACGAGACGGTTTAAATCACTCGCTTTTATGAACGTGACAGGCTGTATCAAAAAGAAGTGAAGCATTGAATGATTCACACATCGTTATTCTTGATTATCTGTCAAGAATTTATATTATTCATGTCTCTACTTTATAATCATTTCACGTTTTAAATATATATTTTAATTAAAAAAATAATATTATCCCTGAATTTTTTTAAACACTTTTATTTAATTACGTTTTAATTTATATAAATAAACGCAAATATTAAGTTTGAATTCACTGGTAGTTTGAAAGTAAAAATCAGTAGAACGAAAATTTGATTCTTATGTACGTTCAAGTTTTAAATAAATAATAATATTGAATTCAGTCAGGAAATTTCACTCCAGAAAACATCATTTCATCGTACAACTTTAGAATACTTTGGCACGGCGACGTTTTTGTTTCTACAAGTTACGTTCTCTATTATTTAAATTCTAGTAACTTGATTGTCACGTCCTTTATAACGTATTGTGATAAGTACATCCTCAGTCAGATGTCAACATTCGTTTAGGTTCGATTTAACTCTTTATCGGCACGAAATTACGTTGTTTATTTATTTTACTTTATAAAACTGTAGAAATCAATATTATTTACTTCTTATCTTTTTTATTCACTTCCAATCAATTAGAAGATGTTGTTTATATTATGATATTTTTTATAATTGATCGTTTTGTTCAATTTACTGAAACAACTGGCGATTTACTCATAAGAGAATAACATTGCAATTAAAAATCAGATAGGCGTTATTAATCTATTCATATTTAGAGTTTGTTTTCTTTGAGAAATTTTGTTTTTTTTTTTATTTCCATATACTTTTCTTGAATTAATGCATTATTGAATGTATAAATGTGAAACAAGATCTCTATTCTCGGATTGTAATTCTTATTTATTGATATATAAAATAAGCGATTAATAAACGATAATAATTTATTGTTATATGAAAATAGATGGTATAATATTAATTTAGATTTGTTTTCGATTTTAATTTTAATTATTATAAAATTACATTTATACGACTGTTTCTATAAATTTATTTGCTGAAATATGTAAATTATTTACAAAATAGAACTGAAAAGATAGTTTAATGAAAACAAAAGTATTAGTATTTAGTTTCTATATAGATGTATGTAACAAAAAAATGTTCTATATGTCGATGTAATTTTTATAAAATATCTATGAGCGTATTTTTTGTTTAAAATAGCACAGTTCCTGCGAGTGAACCGTCGTATAATCAATCTAATGTTTTCAGTAGACTATTTTCGTCCGTCTCGAGTAAGGTATCGGTCGTGCGACTTCAAAGATAATTTTTCTTACCGCGACACATTGCGCAATAAACGTACAATAAAGATAAAAAACAGCACAAGGAGCATCCACCTCGGTGCTGTTATTTCTGCCGTTGCAGCCTCTGCTTGTTTTTGCCTACGAGCACTAGAGCCACAGTAGCCAGCCAGTCAGGCAGTCAGGCGGCTTGTTCGCTAGCCGGATTGCCGAAACGGTCCGAAATTACTAAATGAAAGCTGCGCTTAAAGCTCCATAAAGCCAAGCTGTTGGAGATCGCACGGTCGGGGGCGGTTCTGAGGTGATTGTTTATCAGACGTCAGTGATGCCGGCGCCCGGCGTCGCAGTTTCCTAATGGCGCTACGAGTGCTGTGTAATTTAACTCATGATACTCTCACTCCGTGTGTGTATGTAGCCGAGATTGTAGCGGCGTTTATAGATTGCCGTGCGAACACAATTGCTCTTTTGAATCGCGTGGTGTGGTGCGCGGCATCAAAATTGGTTGTAGACGTACAATGCGTTAATTTTGCGATTTTCAAAGTTTTTTTTTTCACTCCACTCACTCTATCTGCGCTGTCCTATCGCGCATTTTTATCCTTATGGATTATGATAAACTGAATCTTTTGTTTCGTGTATCCACAAAGCTTTCTATTATTTCTTTTGTTTCATTTTTTTTTCAATGGAAACAATATTCTCGGTTCTTTAGAAAGGAGTCATATAATTAATTTAACGTAAGTATAGTCATCAGAAAAAATGTATAAAAAAAATCCGTCTTGGGACACGAAGAAAATTATTACGAGACTGAATGAAACCTTAAAATATTGTTTATGCCTTCATTTAAATTGCCTTACAAAAATAAATAGAGTGTACAGTTAGTGATAATTTATTGACAAAAAACATATACGTTTGCAAGAAAGTAAATATTTAGTTTATAACTGTCATTTTCACATACAAATATTTACTTTTCTTATTTTCTCAATGTATTATTTTCAAAGAAATATTTTATTGTTCTATGAATTTAGAGAGAAAATACTTCTTAGAAAAATATATTGAAAAATTCTTGGAATCATTCTATAGACAGTTTTGTTTTATTTTTAGAAAAAAGAAACGTGATGATGATTTATAAGAATTGACTGTGTTTATATCTCAAAGTATAACTCGAAGTGTTTTTATATAAAAAGAATTTTTAGTATAAACATATATTTATTTCTGTTTGTTTATTATTTTGTATCAGGTGAACGAACTTATAATTTTAACAAAAGTGTTTATTATATTTAGTATGGACAAATTTCATATAATTTAATAACATAATTCGTTTTCCTGTACCTCAAATGTTTAATCGTGAGGAATTATCATTTTTTTAGTTTGAAAAATGACAACGCTTGACGAGGGTTTACTATTCGACAGCGGTAAGATATATTATTGTTATTAGAATATTACATTCTATATAGTCGTCGTTTAGTGGTTGGAATGAAGAGTCGGATCAGCAGATAAATGGCTAGCTCAAGTGTTATTAAAGAACTATGGTTCTTGTTATTAAGTGAGAATCGTTTTGAATTATTATAGTCAGTATTTTTTAATTTAAATATTTGCGATGAAAATCAGAAAAGATGCAATTATATATTAAATATTATTTTTTAATTGGTTTCTTTAACTGATACTTTTCTGTCTTAATAATTTTTTCTATTTTTTTTTAAATATTTTTAGATGTGTTAATAAATATAAGCAAACCCTTTTATAAAGATAATTTTTAGTGATCAGAATTTTATATTTTATAGTTCGGTATTTGATTTATCAAGTCAGTTTCTTATAAGCTTTTCTTGATTTTAAAATTATTTTTAAATACTTTTATTAAAAAACAGTGTATGTTAAAATTTCAAACTTAAATTTATGTCCATTTAGTATATTTTAATGATGTGAATTCTGGCCGAAATTTATAGATATAAAAAACAATTCAGATAAATGAAGGATTTGCATTGATTCCTCAAAACTGAGTTTGAAAGCATTGGTATTTCTTACCTGGAAATAAATATTCATTAAAAATATCACAACGTGCTGTACACACAAATGAGATTTTGTTTTTCCAACTCTTTTTAATGGCAAAAAAATCAGTGGATATTAAATCGGGATAATATGTAGGATGGGTGGTTTTGTTATCTTTTCTGGATTAAAAGTATGATATCGATAAACACAGACAAAAATAAAATCTTCTCTCGATATTTCATTTTGGAAATAAATGAAAACTCGTTATGATTTCAGTTCAACAAACTTTTTCTGAACGGCAGAACAGCACATAATACCTAATTGATCGTATTGACACCTTCGTCGTTACTTTCACGTCGCTCGTTCGCCATAGAATCTGCAGTTTCTTTAAAACGAAACACCTAGCCGCACACAAATCCCCGCACAATATCTGTAGTAAAACCGTTTTGTAAAAGTGTTCTGTCAACGTAAATGTTAAACGCACTAATGGATAACACATTTACGCTTATGTACAAACCGCTGGTTCATAATAACATCTCATAATGGTTACTCATTGTGTACGTAATGTGTAATAAATAGCGAAACGATTAGTACTGCTGAAACGTGTTCCGAATCATTAGCTTTTCATACACGGCACAGTTTGTCAAAAAAAGCATCATCGTGTCCTGTCTCACTATAGGTGCGTCAGTATGTGTGTATATTTTTGTGCGTGTGTTTAGATATGTACGTATATGTGGATGTGTGTACACATGTGCGTGTGTGTGTATGTGTCAGATACATACAATACCTCGACGGTCTGTCATCGGTTCTACTACTCTGAAATTGTGTCTACGCCACGTTATCTCTACTGAGTTCGCACCATTGTGTGTTGTACAATTCAAAATGGTTTTTACATTACAAACTCGATCTACGGATACGCTATTCACTGTATACAAACTGCTATGATAGTTATATTGCGGTTCATACTACTTTGTTTGTTCGCTGAAGGGACGATATACACACACACACACATGGATAAACTTTTCTTTAGATGTGTATATATATATGTGTATATATATATATATATATATATATATATATATATCACTATATATGATTCGACACAAAGTAGAAGTTACATCAAATAAATTGATTTTATTTATTGTGCGCCTTCAACGAAACGACATCGATTTTTTGCGATGAATCAGAAATAAGACAATTTTCAAAAGCGGGCGCTTTTTGCGAAAGTAGCTTTCTGCAGACAGAGAGACCAGTGCGCTTAGATTTGTTTTGTCAAACGAAATTTGAAATTCAAATGATGTTCCGTGTATTTTCAACACTGTTCATATTTCGTTTACGGATTGATATTATTAGACTTTTGTTATGAATTATTATTATTATTAGTTCGTGTGTACGATGTACGTTTGAAATGTACGGAACTGATAATAATAATGATTTATTGAACATTTTTGATCAGGGAAATTTGTCGTGATTTGTGAGATAAAAAAGAATTCAGTTGTTAAATTGAATTTAGCTACAGTGTTCGATATGTATTGTGAAAGAATGAATAGTGTTCAGAAATAATTTTTGAATTACAAAACTTGAAATTTATTTAATATACTTTCATACATTTGTTAATGATTAAAATTATAAACAAAATTATGTATCTATTATCAATTATAGACTGAATAAAAAAAGTAAAATTAGATGCTTCTGTAGTGATAGAAACTGATTTGTCACTGAATATTGATAAACGATCGTAGAGTTCTCTTAAATATGTGAGTACCTCTAAAAATTCAATTTGATATGAGGCACAAAATCATATAAGTAAACTTGTAATAAAATGTTTTGTATGATTGACTAACGAAATAAATCGTTATATCATTTGTGAAATAAGTAGCAATATTCATAATTTCTTAAAAAACAGTTTTTTACTATTTTTAATAAAAGAACTAATTTTGTTTATTAATAAATTTACTGTTTACCATTTATATAAGCTAAGTCAGCCCATTTTTATAACTTGAAAAATATTTATCTATTGGTAAAAATTTGGGTATTATTTATTAGTAAGAAATTTATTGTCGATTTCAAATAATGTTTTAATTAAATTCATTTTAACGACCATCAAAAAATGTTAACCAAAATGATAAATGTTTAAATGTGTTTTTTAATCTATGTATGTAATTTCACAAATAAATTTCCCACTCCCTAGTAAACCACAAACATTTTTTCTCATCAAAATGGTTCAATAATGAAATATTGATCATTTTGAAAATACGCATAAGCAACAATCAAAATGATTAATAATTAATTATTCAATATTTTTGTTCGGAGCTTTTTTTGTGGTTTACGGTGGAGTGAAACATTCATTTGTGAAAGTGAATTTAAATACACAATGATAAATCCATGTATGTAATATTTTATCAAGAAAACGGTTAAATTCTTGATTAAAGTCCGGAATTTGATCTGAATTAATTTTGATTTTTTGATTTGGAAAATGAGAAATTCAATTTAAAAATCACGTTTTAGTTTTTTTAATCTTTAAGTAAGAATAGAGTATTGGGAAATTCTTTAAAATTTTCAAATCAAACTATAATACTTGCATGAACTTTTCAATTAGTAAACTTTTTACAGCAGAAAACAATTAAAACCAGACGTATCCGTTGAAATCAATTTTGAAAATTATCTTTTTACCTAACTAGATTTCATAATAAAAGTACGTTTAAAAGAGAGCCGATTAAAAGTTAAAGCACATATCATAGTATAAAATTTTCATTCGGAAACATTCATTCGTCGCATGAAAGATATCAAACAAATGTTTAATTTAAACAGTAAATAGTTGAAATTTGAATACTATATTAAATATACATAATGGTCAGATTCATGGTTGGTATTAACCGACACGTTAATTGGCTTTGTTTCGTAATTCTAATTTAAACAAAACTATGTGCATTATCTGTACATTCAAAGCGAATTCAATCCCGTGAAATAAATTGAGTTACACAATAATTGAGTAGAGTCGGGATATAACGTAAGTGTAATTAAAATTCCGAAACGTAAGCGTTACGTTATTATTCATTTAAGTTGTCCGTTTTTATACAAAATTTATATCTGATTATAAAGTTAATGAGTTTGTTTGACTAAACAAGATAGTTTTAAATTTGACCGTTTTTGATTTTTATTTCTTGGTTATCAAATAATATATTGTTGGTTTAAGTCGAGAAAATATTAGATTTACAAATTAATTCGGTGCCTTTTTTATAGAAAATAAACGTTTACAGAAAAATAGAATAAATTTAAATCCTTAAAATATTTCCCATTATTTTATATAATTTTTCTCCAGCTGTCGGGTAACTGACGAATCTCTTGTTAAAAAAGATGGTGGATTTGAGTCAATGAAATCGTAATGCATTTTTGGACCTCTTGCACTGTTTTAGCGCTTTATGCAATAATATTTCGTAGGTGTGGTTCGAGAAAAAATATATGATTACAGTAAAATTCAATACATTTTAATCTGATGCAAAATTGTGTCTTATTTAATAGATACGGGAAATCAAATGTAATTCTAAAATTGTTTATAATAAAAACGTCTCTAAGAAAGTGAACATTGTATGTAACTATAGACAGTTACAACATTTGAAAATGATTAGTATGTAATATATGTTTATATATAATGCGTTTGAGCTATAGTCAAAGTATCTATTCAAAACATGTAATTAGCGGGATGTCTTTAATGCATCTGAAATATGCTAGTGGAATCCTATTGAAGATATGTTAACCGCAATGAAATTCAAATATTCGCTAAGCTTGTACTGCACCCGGTGTAGTTTCTGCAGTATGCGGTTAATATTAAAACAGAACGTGCCTCTGACAACATATCTCGTTAGTTAAAAGCTCCAGATGTTAACAACGTAAAAGCTTTCATTTTACCGTTTGAACTTATATGCGAGGTTAACAGCTATTTTATTCGGTAATGTTCTTGTTACACTTTGGCATTTCAGCAACAAAGTGTTGGATTTGTTTACGATGCTCATTTGTGTATTGTGCGTCTTAAATTAAACTCTAAATTATATATATATATATATATATATATATATATATATATATATATATATATATATATATATATATGTTGTATAATTATACTCGTAAAATTGTAGAAAACGTTTAAAACCACAGTTAATTTTATATAAATTTCATCATCGATATATTCTACAGTGTTTATAATGATACGATATATAAATTTGTACCGAAAATTCATACAGATTCGTCGTCAATGATCAAAAACGAACTCGTGCGTGCGGTTCGTTTATACACGATTTGCACGTGCGTTTTTCGATCATCAAAAGAATGGATACCGGTTTACATTCGAAGAATTTATTCATGAACACGCAACAAAATTTCATGTCAGATTACTTATATTTGTTTTCAATTTGTATTTAAATCGTTCACTCAAAATAAATAATATTAGTTATGTTTGAACCGCCTGACCCGCGTTTGATATTTATGTAAATAGAAAAAGGTCATGACAAAGTCGTCAGAACGACAGATTGGTTTAGAAATAAGTAATGACTTTCAATATAAACTTACAGTTGTATGATTTCATATTAATAAAATGATTTGCTAGAACGTTAAATTTATTTAAAGAAGCGTCTCGGTGAACCAATCTTAATTGAAAATAAATAAGTGTTTTTTTTTTTTATATTTAACAGAATTACAAAGTCTAGGAAATTTACTGGGTAAATTTTCTTCTAATAAAGTCTAACGATTTCTTATTTATACAATCTGTTTCAAAATGTTTCAGATTTATTTACAAAAATTTTCATTGTTCTAAATATGTTTTATCTACAGAACTAGACTTAATATAACTATTATAATTTTTCGAAACCTAAATAAAAGTCGTTTTTAATGATAGTCTCTAGAATATAAATTATATTATCCATAAATTAATTCGGTGCCATCTTTATAGAAAATGAATGTTTACGGAAAAATGAAATACATTTCAATCTTCAAAATATCCCCCATTATTTTATAATACTTTTCTCTAACTCCTGGGTAATTTATGAACTCTTCGATTTAGAAAATAGATTTTTGAGTGAAAATATTGTCATGAGCGACCAATTGCATTTTCTCAATACTGTAGACGAATTATTCAAACTCTTGTCGTTAGACATGTTAAAAGTGTCAAGTTGTAATTTATATAGATAGTTGTGTCCAGACTGATAAATTATTTACTTGTAATAGCTTTTGAATTGAAGAAATTGAGCACTTTTTTAATATAAGACTTTTGTATACTAGTTTTTTGGGTTGTTGTGAACTTGGAACTTTCTCTAAAGAACTATATCGTTTTATTCTAAGCTTGTATTGAAATCAGTATCTTGAAACTTATATATATAAATTCGTAATCGTTATTTACTATTGAAATCATGGTTATTTCTTGTTTTTGATTATCATTCAGTAAACATATCACGAAACGTGCACATATTCTTTTCTTATTTAAATTTTCCGTCAATATTTGATGAACTGTGCTTCTACCATTGGCAATGATGTCCTTGATAAATATTATGGATTTGCAATAATAAGATTTTAAGTTACTATTTTAAGAAAAATTAAATTATCCCCAAGAATTTTGAAACAGTACATATAATTATTATATTTCTATTTATTTAGTGAACTGAAAATTAAGTAAATAGTTGAACATGTTTAATAAATAATTATAAACTGAAAATAGGACTAATTTCGTAGTTTTAAGAGACAATAAATTTTAACATTGTCTAAGATTTAGGATTTTTGTCTGATATTTCTGATAAAGATTAATAAAAGTAATATTAATTAAAACTTTATGTAAAAACCAATTTCAATCACAGACATTCACCGACCGAATGTTAGCAAATCTCTAATACATTTCACTCTCCACACTCCGTCGACGTAATCAGAACAAATCTGTTACACAAATAACAATATATACGAGTTGATATGTTCGTCTTACAAGTAATCATTTTGTAATTAAGTTTCTGTTCGACCCCCTACTAAAATATGACAACGTAATCTCTTTTGTAAATGATGTAGCATGCAATACCCAACAACAAACCTATATAATATCACATGAAAACCAACTTCGATTATGAATATGAATAATAATGAGTGAAGTTTCCTTTCTATGTGTACGATTATATCAAAATATATTATCGTACGTACTATCGCATCATTTGTGATGTGATGACAGGCTAGGTGTAGTGCCGTGATGTTACAGTTCCTAGGTAATTTTAGTGGCAACAATCATTGTTACTAATAACAGGATATGCATATATGTATGTATGTTTATGCAAATATTTGTATATATATATATATATAGATGGATATAGATATGTGCATATATATATGTTATTTGTAAAATTACTACGAAATACAAGCGAATAGAAAATAGTATTTTAATCAGAAATGAACACGTTTGTTTCTATCATTATATTAAAATAAAGTTGAATGGATATTTTTATAATTCATATATCTTATTGAGATAATTTCTTAATCTGTCTTGAATTATATTCAAAACCTCTTTAGAACCAAGTTTTGTACTTACAATTCATGACGATTGTTTAATAATTATCAGTTTAGAAAAATTATACCAAGTAAAATGTTCATTTAAGTTCCAAGAATATGCTTTTTTATACTTTCTTGTAATTATAACATTTATCAAATATTCTTGTGTAGTAAAAATTTTAAATGGCGTTCATAAATTGATATTTTATATAATATATATTTCTTAATCTGATTTTTATGAAATCTCAAGTAACATATTTTTTTCCTCTTATACAAATAAATATATGTTATCACAAGCGGGGGACTTCAAAGCGATTTATATATACTTTTGTAAATTCTGGTTAAAAAAAAGTTATTCAAGGATTCAGTTTAAAATCAATAACCGAGGAACAAGTCAAATCTAGGTACATTGATATGAAATAAATTATAATTAGAAAAATCCATTTATCCATTTATTAAGAGAGTTTCTTATATATTTTCCTGTTGGTCTTCTGTCTTTTGTATTATCTAAAAGTTTATTATCTACTAATAGTTTCGGCATGAGTATCAAAATTAGACAGATGTTGAAGATTTTTTTTATTCTTTATAAGTTTTTTTATAATTGTTCTGTTGCAATTGGTTCTATAGACTTACTCATCTACTTATTATAAATAAACATTTTTTGCTGTAATTGTTCTTCGATTAGATCTATTTTTAGATAGCTTGCTAAATATTTAAAGCATACACAAAGCTACCTGAGGGTAGCTTAAGAGTCGAAATTATTTGTAGTAAAATACTACACTCATGATGTAGTAAAATACTATAAATGTAGTAAAATACTACACTCATGATTCAATGGGATAAAAATCAATAGAAAAACATTCTGACGGAATCACAATTATAAAAATCTACATCTATTTAATTATATATATTAATTATACATCAATTACATAACCTCAAAGAATACTCGAATGATTTTTTTATTTGTAAAATTAAAAATAAAAAAAATCCTCATATCATCACTAAGGTTATAAATTTATTAAGTGTGCAAATTAATTTGGTTCCATTTTATATAAAATAAATGTTTACCGAAAAATGGAATACATTTCAATCCTTAAAATATCCCTATTATTTTGTATAACTTTTCTTCATCTTTCGGGTAATTGACGAATCCCTTGTAGAAAAAAAGATGGCGGCTTTGAGTCGATGAAATTGTAATGCATTTTCAGATCCCTTCGTATTTTAAAAGAGTTATGATTGATTCAGTTTATTCAGAAAGTAAAAGAATATATATCAACAATGTACCCAAATACATTTTTTGCGAGAAAAAAAGTTGTGGATTGAAAAATAAAATTATTTATTCATGTCGAATAGAACTGTTTAAACACTACTGACAATATCATCATGTAAATGGGTAACGTTTTATGATAAACATTATGATTCCATTCTCTCATCTGCAGAAAGTTGATAAATAATTCATTGAATTACAAATAAATAATCCTGCGAGCGTACCTGTACATTTTTTTAATTTACAGGTAAATAACGTCTAAATTATTAATTGTTTAATTAAACTATGGTTTAAAGAATACATTTCTGCGTTATGTTCGTTTATAAAAATATCGTTATAAAACTTGATTATATAAATACACACACAAGTATACATATATATATATATATATATATATATATATATATGTGAATATATTGCTGGTTACTGGTAATGTTATTGTATAATAATAAGTTTAATTTTCAGCTGATACAGAATTTATTTTAATTTACTGAAATGAGAAAAACAATATTTATTTTTGAAATTACATTTAAAAATGAATGATGTTGACATACGGACGTTTTCATAAAAGTTTTCCTTTTTAATTTCTCAAAGTTCGGATTAAAATATTTCCTACGTACATTGATTAAAAAAATGTATTCACCGAAACACTGTTTTACTTTCTCTACGTTAAATATCATTAATTGTGTTCTTAATGAAAGATGACACTAGTTATAAGCCAAGTTTCCAACTCATAATTGTATGTAACACGTTGTAACAATGAATAGAATTCTCAGGTCTTGTTTTCATTTCTCTGTGTCGTATGTTTTATTATTAAAAACTTATTAATTATTTACTAACGTTCTTCAGAATTGAAACACTATTTAGATAATGTTTTAGGTGTACTTTGTAATTTCAGAACACAAACTAGATATCAAATCATTTTTCGTTTGTTTTAATTAAAACCGGTTTTTATATTTTTTTTCATAAAATATACAAATTATTATTTAAATTAAAAACTTACATTTTATACACGTGTTTGTAAAATAAACATAGTGGATAAATTTATGTCTGATCAAATTGTTATACAGGTTTTCATTAAAAACATTATTAGACTTTTTATTAAAACTAAAATCAACAGATTTTAAATAAAATAAGAATTTAATTTTCAATTCAAAATATAAAAGATTCGATCTTTAAGAAAACCGATAAGAAATATATTATTTTTAGATATAGGTCTTTTTAGATATTGTTCTCAATAATTTTATATACATTTTTAAAAATGCTAATTTCGTGTAAAAAAATCAATAAAGTGATTTTTAAATTTTATTATATTATGAAATCGTTTAACCTTTAGGAAATACCTTAAAAATGTGTACTCCATAGGGAAGATATTTGACAAATATGGAGAGTGAGATAAAATCTTCTAATTTAATTTGTGTTTCTTTTACGGTTGATTTTTTTCTGTGTGAAGATATGCATTGTCAGGACAAAATTTTAAATCGAAAAATTTGGTTATTAAATAAATGTATCGAGAGAAATATATAAGAACATTTTAGCACTTAAAGTATTGAAACAAGTATATTCTTATATACAGAATGATCTATGTGTGTAAATCTAATAGGTGAATGTATTATCATTCATGCCATTCATGTCTTGACTTATTAATATTCAAACATGATATGAAGTTGTACGCCGTTGTATAGATTCCTCATACCGAGCAAGATGTGATTTCTGCTCTCGGTTATTTTGGCGTAAATAGATTCGTTGGGAATTATTATAAGGAAATGTGTAGACAATAAGACTGAATACAAATTAAATTTAGTAAAAATTATTACAAATTAAATTTGATTATATAATTCTCTTTTATTATGGAAAAAATATAATTATTATTTTGATACAAGCAAAGGAGTTTCTAATACTGAAATATATTTATTTTAATTTGAAATTTTTTTCGAGATGTTTTTTAAAACATTAATAATTTAACAATAAGTTTTTAAAGCACTTCTTTCAACACAATATCTGGTTCGATCAATCCATTTATTCGTATAAAAGTCACGTTTAAAAATAAGAAAAAAAAGCACGACAGAGGTGTTACGTGCAATTTCGTAGAAGAAAATCTTCACATGAAATGTTAATATGACACATTGGGATACTTTTCTGAAAAAGTGTACAAGAAAAAAAGTACACTGGACTCGAGGGAATATCAATTTATATACTTAGCTGTATGGGACCCGAATCCGTGATCTTCTAAATTACAAGTGAGCAATAATACTGTCAGATACTACGACACTTTAAATGCATACATTTTTCATGAGACAGTATGTCATCCATTACTGAAAACAGCTTGTAATATTAAAAACTGAAAAAGTATTCTCGATCTCGATGGAAAATTTGTAAATTATTGAGTTGTTTTCGAGCATTCTATACAGGACAAAATATCGGAATTTTTGATATTATATATATATATATATATATGCGTCTGTATTTTATTAAAAAAATATACATAAAAATATTTCTAACAAATTAAATGCGTAATAATCATTAACATTTTTTTTGTTATTCTAAAACATTTTATTTATTTATTTTGAGTTTATTTATGTAATAAACAAAGTACTAAACATTCTGAATTTAAATAATTAAGTAAAATAAATTCGAGACAAAGTTTTGAAAAGAAATATTTGATTAAGTTTATATAAACATTTTAAAATTTCAGCAAAACTTATTTTAATACATTTTTTAATGAAACAGGATATGCTTAAAGTTAAGAATAATTTTTTAAAAAAAGATTTTTATTTTTTCAACGTTTTTTGTGTTTTTGTATCACTTGATATACGCTAGGCTACGTATATATTTATTTAATATTCTGTTTCACATTTCAAATAATACGAGTTTGTCTTTTTTATTTTAATTAATGATAATAAAACTGAATATGAATAAAGTGTATAAAGTAAAATATTATATTCATATATTCACATATGAATTTAAATTAAAATCTAAGTAAATTATATTAATTTATATTTATAGGACTTTTGTAAAAAATCTCTCGAATTGAATTTTATTCATTAATATGATTAAAAGATATTCTTAATATAATTTCCAACCGAATTTATAGTTTTTGATATTTATTTGCGTTTTTCTATATTTATTATGCTTTAAATATGATGATAATGCTATAGAAATGCATTTAAGTGATAATCCAAATGAATGATAAACAACTGCTGAATATTTTGATAAGAAACTATTTTTATAACATATGGAGAATGAGACCTGCGCGAAAGATAATTTCTAATTTACATAAATTAATTAATAGTTTAACTTTAGTTTTAGTTCTTAACTGTAAGAAGATTAATAATTGCAATATTTTCAATTTGCAAGATTACTTACAAAATGAATTAAAAGATGTTCTATATTGGTAAAATAGAGCAAACCATATCTATTTTATAAAAATATTTATTTCATAAAATAGATACATAAATAGTTATACTTCAATAGATTGAAATGTCTATAAAATATTTTTATTATGAATTATATAAATGGAAAGGTGGGCTAAATGGCAAGACGTTCTTCTACATTATTAATTATTTACAATCGAAAAAGTCGTTAAAATAAAGAAAATAGTGCAAAAAGATCAAAATAAATATCCTATAATTAATATTATTATAAATTTGTTACACATTATGAAGTGTTTTTTATAAGTTCACTCGGGTTATCAGATCATCTATAAAAATTAGATTTTACATTTTATTAAACTAATCTAGACATGAAATTGTTATAAACTGTGTACTGTTATAAAAATATCAACAATGTATATACATTTTATTACAAAGATTCAATTAGAACTGATAACATCGAATTTAATATGAACGAATCCACGCTTCAATAAAGCTCTTGTAAATGTTATAGCGCACATTAAAGTCTAAAGTATTATAACTTGGTGCGCTTTTTGCTCGTCGATACCGATTATTTTCTTCACTCGGTAAACAACTATATTCATAATATATACAAGTACGTATTATATATAACACTTACAGTAACTTTACTGTTGTTTCAGTAACATTAAATACTAACGGGCGAGATTTTCTCAGCGCTACCACCATCCGGTTTTGCTCTACAGCTATTTCGAACAATAACTCCGTGTATAATGCAAGACACTTACTGCACTTCAGTGTAACATTTGACGTGTTTTATGATACTGCAGTTACACGTACTCCGTTACATATATTTGGAATTGCTAGTGGAAATAGTGTGGCGGAAAATTTTTGGGCTGGTTAATATTAAATAAATGATGTAAATAACTGAAATTGTATCAATCATAAAATGGAAACGTATACAGATCGAAGTAAATATCGATATTATTATTCGAGAGATGTGCACGTACTTTAATACATATTCTTGTATATGAATGTAAACTGACATAAAATTTTTATAACTGCATAAAAGTATGAGTAAACCATATAGCAATGAAATAAATGTACAAATTATGGAGAACGTGGAAAGATAAAATTTTCGATATCTAAATCATTGAAGAAAGAGTAAAACGGAATAAATTAACCTATAATTCTTACATACACACACACAGATATATATGTATACACTATATATATATATATATATATATATATATATATATATATATATATATATATATATAGCTTTCCCTGAGTAAGGAGGTCAGAATACTTTCACGGTATTCCTGCCTATCGTAAGAGACGACTAAAAGGAAAATCAGTTATCTCTTAGCTAAATGTTGAAATCCCTTGTCTATGTTATCTATAAGCTCTTGGAAGAGTATACGGGCTTTTAAAGAACAGAAAAATATATTATTTTGCAATTCGAAATTTTTTTAAACCCAAATCAATCACTTAATGGGTCGAGTTTACGAGGAAAAACATAATGGATAACTGTAGTTAACTGAATTAATTAAAATGCAAAAATAGAGCAATGTAATCATTGATTAAAAGTATTTGAAATGCTTAGATAATTAGAGTTTATATGAAAAATTTGAATATACAACTATGGATTGATAAAGACAATGATTCAGATTTACGCACCGATACACACTTACGTTTCATATCAAGCGATAATTAAAAGACAAAGATACAGTGCATGATCGTACATATTCGTGCAGTTTGTGTCCATTCTGTTCTCGTATAAAAGTAACATCGATTTTCTGATCTCAAACAAAAAAAAGCAAACTACATTTACAGAATGTGTTTGAACAGTTGATCGTCCATTTAAATGGAATGAATGAAATGTTTTTAAATTTTATTTAATTGAATTTTATATTTTAAATGTTAGTTTGATATTTATATTATTCTATACGTGCGACTAAAAGGTCAGTTTTGAGTATAAACATAAAAGTTTGTTTAGTTTTTTTGATACATTTGGAAATGTTTATTTTTTTATTAACCGTGCACAGTATTAAACTTTTAAAATAATACTTTTTTTAAATCTCAACATCGATGTGTTCTATACGAACATTTTTATTAATTCTAGAAGTGATTTGGGTTTTACACAAATTAAAAAAAATTAAAATTAACATTTCGTCCATGATAGATATTCAATATGAGGTCAAATTTAGTTTGTATCTCGTTACTTTTCATACTGAAAAAATGAAATATCGTACTGAATTAAATACTGATTGAAATATTTTTTGTTAAGAATTTTGAGAATGTTTGTAATAAAAGAATTTATTTCATATTTATGAAATAATTAGATATATATCATATAATTGTCTCTGGAACTGTAGATAAATTCACATTCATAATTAAAATTTTGGTTTTAGTATTTGATTATATTTTCTATACTAGCAATAATATTTTTATTAAAGATTTTTACAAGTTGAGATTAAAATTTAGAATTTTCTTTAATAATTTCAGTAACTCTTTGATTATTTGCTATGTGAAGAGTCTTTTTTCGAGTTGTAGCACATAAAATATGCAAAAATTGTAAAAGCAGTGGAATACGTTCGAAAATGCATTACGACTTCATCATCTCAAACCCACCATCTTTTTGCAATAAGAGATTCGTTAGTTACCTGGCAGATAACAAAATTATATACAATAATAGAGGATATATCTATTTTTCTATAAACATTCATTTTCTATAAAAGGGTATCAAATTAATTTGTACACCTAATAATTATAAAAGTGAAAAATAATCACTTATTGTTTTCGATCGAAGGAAAGCTTGTTTTATGGAGTGGTAGAAACATTGTTTATTATTTATTGTTTTTATATACCTATCTTGTTTAATTATTGATTCGTCTTCTTTAAAGTTAATTGAAATATAAAAATAGACTTTTTCAAGTAAACATAACAGTTTTTTTTTGTTTAATTAAATGTATACTTTGAATGGAAAAAATGTCAATTTGAAACAATTCGACATAGTTTTTCTTCTTTTAAATAAATAATTAACGAATTTGTCAAATAAATATCTCTCGAAGTTAATTAAAACGTAGAGGATGAGCGACGGGGTTGTCGGAGGTATGCGTTCCGATTTTCATCGAGGTCATGAGCACAATAGTAGAATGAAATATTATTACAGTGCAGTAATTTAATTATGAAGAGAGTCTTTTTGCCAGCGTGATATATGAAGTAGACACGACACGTCTGTCGAGAAAATAAAAACACCGTGGAACAAAGGGAACTTTCGCAGAGACGCCTGTAACGCCTTGTAACAGATTTTCAGCCCGTTGCAAATTTGTCTTGCATTTATATCGCGTGGATCGTGACAGCGCTCATTAAAATTTAAAGGAAGGTTATTACACGTTGCATTTGTTTAAATTAGTATGTTTAATCATACACATTGCGCATTATTTCGAAATGTTATTGTGACGTTTATTATTATTAAGTATGTAAATGTGAAATTATATTAGTAATGCATATCGCAAGCTGTACGGAACAATGTAATGCGTGAATGGTACGTCGTGTTCCGAAATTGGATTGCGACGCAACAATTTAATTGAAATTTTTCACAAAGGCTTTCGGAATTCGTGAAATAGTATCTTATATATCAACTGTAGTGCGGATTTTCTTCATTTAAACTGATTTTTTTGTAATATTTTACTTACAAATATATTCTGAAAATTACAGTAGATGACATTTATAAAAACAAGATGTGATATTTTTAAAAATATACAAACGGTGAACCAAATGTCAATAAATTATTATTGACAAATAAGTTTTTTAATTATAAACCTTACAAAAGTTATTTAAAATAGTTCTTTTTATATTCAGTATACAAATTAATAGTTTTGACCTTTTTCCATAAATTAATTGACAGAAATGTATCTATTCACCCAATCCTCTAAATAACTTAATTAAATTAATTTAGCGAATCGAAATTTCTCTTTCTCTTTCTAGAAATTCTAAGAATGAAATTTTCTTACAAAGAAGGCGTAGACAATGGAACTTTTTTCATATTGTCTAACTAAAATTATGCCATGTACTAAATTACATATTTTAGAAAAAAAAACAAAATTTTACAATTACTTAAAATTATGTAATTACTTTTTAATTTAAACATTTAATAGAAACATTTTGTTTCTAAAAAGTTGATTCGAAAATAATTATTGTTATGCTACAGTTTAATATGAGGTACATTTTTAAAATAAATAATAATAGAGTGGACGATAAAGAAATTATTCAGCTGAATAATAGTGAAATAAAGAAAATATACTATTAAAAATTAACAAATCTATTAATTAAAAAAAATAAAAATTCCATTAAATAAATATCGCAATCTTACTTTATAACAAAGGTTTTAGATTGGTAATACTTTTAGTACATTAGTTTTATTTTTAGAGAAAAAAATTATCTCTAGAACCAATTATATAAGTTTTATAGCAATGATTGTTAGTAGTTATAGTGAAATTTAAATATTCAAATCAACTTTAAAGACACTACAAGTGTTAATGATTTGTCTTTTTTCTTGACTAGTTTAATACAATTACTGTATGTATTTCTCAAGAGACGCACAGAAGTGTAAGAAGAAAAAAAACTATTTCAATTATCAGACAAATAAGAATCGTAATAAATGAAATATGAATAAAGATGAACAATATTTAAAGAAAAGAAAACAAGATTTATACGGTCCCAAAACGAAATTTAATAATATCAACAACGAGACGGCACAATGCTTCGAATATTTCATTTTTAAACAGAAAAAAAATGCCCCGAACTTTTACATTCAGTTCTAATTTCATTACTGTTGTTACCAACACAATTCAGTGTTGATTAAATTTAGTTTTGAAACTTTCACAATTACAACGCTTATGTTAAAGTTATCAACAAGTGGGTTTATCGTGGGTGTACGTCACTTGGGATGTAAACAAATTATTATTTAGCTGTATTATTCACAGCGGAGAAGTCAGATTTAAACAAGATTATAACAATTTTAAAAGATTATGATTAAATAATAGATTCATTTGTATCAGCGAAATTCAATTTTGATGATAATATTCTAATAGTTATTTCGTATAAAAAAAATGTAACGATTAAACAGTTTGTACTGCATTGCGTTGTACATACAAAATCGTTTTTATGTACTGAGTGATTTATTTTCATGAGTTTTTTTTTTTTTTTGAACAGACACACTAGCACGATTCTATTGAGACATGAACATTTATTAATTACAGTTTTATAAGCAGTGGTTTTGAAATTATATTCTGGGAGTAGTTTAATTTATGAATATCAATGAAAATGATTTATGTATGTGTATACGATACAAAAATAGGAAACAAAACTCTAGATTTATTCATTATGGATTATTATATAAATCAAAAATGCTATTAGAAGTATATCTATGTCAGTTTAATTCAGGTATATAATAATAAAAAGGATTACAGTTCAGTTTTGATAATTTAGCTAAATAATTTTCACAAATATTTTTTTTTCATCATAGAAAGTAAAAAAAATGTTCAATAAATCATTTTTGGTTGTGGCTTATAAGCATTTCGATGGGGATTGTATCCATATTCAATGCAATGTTAAGGTACATAAATATCTCTTAAATTTTTCTGTAATTTATTTATTAATCAATAATGATTTTTATTTATTTATTTTTTGACTAGAAACACTTTTCGTAGTTTGTGGGATGAAAAAAGAATTTATTTGCGAAAATGAAAATAAATTTTAAAAAAATAATAACTGTTCAGTTATCATTGTAATAACTTAAAATTAAGATCGTTTATTATTAATCATTATTATTTATTATTCTAGATTAATATTCAATCGTTTTCACGGTCTCACGTCTCTTTTTCTTCTAGATATATATTTAAATGTTTGTTTTGGTACAGGCTAATTACTCACTCTGTTTAGATATTCTTTATCAGAATATTATCCGCATATATATTTAATCTTTTCCAATTTCTTCTTTTCTAATCTGAACGCAAATGTGCACATTCTAATCAGATTTAATCAATGTGCTTCCCTTTCACTCGATTTTTGGCTAATTTCCGATACTTTAAACCCCAGCTAGTGGTCGGTTGTTAATTTGGTTGCATATTTGTAATGGCACGGGCGGGTTTTTAGAAATAGTTGATTTGTCTTTTAATCACTTTGATAAGAATTTAATGTATTTCTAAGTAATTACAATGTTTTACAGATTCTGGATTTTCTTTTTTGAAACTAAATATTTGTTATTATATTTTCTTCTTTCATTTACTAAATATGAAGACTTTTGCTAGTTATTATTTGTAACAGAATTATTTATAGAGATTAGCGTATTTAAGATATTTTATGTCAGTATATTTTTATATTATAACCGGTAGATTTTCTAAAAATCATTTTCTTAATAAATTTATACGTAGATATATTATATTACAATGTGTATACATTTCAATGGCACAAATATAGAGAGTGTCAGTAAATTTTGAAACTCTATCGAAGTCAGTACGTTGAATGTATAAATTATACGCCATTTCTATAAAATATAAAATTACAACGAAAGTATTATTATCGAAACGCACTCATCGATAAATGGACTAACGACATAAATCTGAAAATCAATAAAATCGCAACACCCCCTCGACGATTATTATAACAATTCGAGTGTCGAGCACTTTCTTCACGTCGAAATGTCTAAAACTATCGAACTGTTTAACGCACAATACACGCCCCGTTTAGAAATGATGTGTCAGCCCAACCTGGGGTCACTCAATTTACTCTAGGAACACTGATATAATCCATAGGCTCGATTCGATGCCGGGGGTTCGGTGCGTGGCCGTATTAAAATTCCGACCGTGTCGCAATTCAAACGCACACCGTCTGGAATATCTGATCTCTGCAACCCAATATGGTCGAGATTAGCATAGGTAGAGAATATGCTGTCAAATAGATATTATTAGCTGATTATTCGTCCGACGATGACTGTATGTTTCGTTTTGTGTAACAAGTTCATTTACATTATCAATGGTGTTTCGGACTCGGTGTCGTCTTATGTATTATCCTCAAAGGATGTCTGCATTACCATAATACAAGGACAGGTTCGGGGATTCTTTTTTATTCCGACTCTATCTTCAATAGAAGAAAAACGAAACAAATATCTTTACAATAAATTCCTACAGAGTTCAATAAGACATTCAAAAGAGATTTTATATTTCATGTTATAATTACAAGAAAATTTACAATGACGATCTCCTTTTATTCCAAAATGTAATTGTATAATTTTAGTTACAATCCATTAGTGTATTTAAAGTAGATGGTATAAAAATGATTTAGTGTTTTATGGAAATTCCGTTTTTACTTTATGTAACATAAATATTCATTTTTTAAATTAACATTTTCATAGACATGCTGAATTTGATGAAATTTCCTATATAGATTTCTATAGTAATTTTAAACATTTTTATTTAGGATAATTATTCGTGAAGTTAAATTACTTCTCATTATTATTTATTGTATATATTATGTAAATATTTTCAATTAGCGTTAAGGCTTTAATTAGTTTTGTTCTCCATTTAGAAAATTGGCGAAGTTTAAATTATCTATTAGTTAAAACATTACCGTTATTCAGTAATACATTTTTCATTTTCATTCATGGCAATGGGATTTTAAAGTTTTACAAATAAAATATTCCTCGCGAAAATATGGCTTTTAAATAAATAATTGATTATTGTTGATTTCGGTACACTTATTTATATAATTAAATGTTTCACTAAAACCATTAAATGAACGAAAATATGTGAGGTTTTAATAACAGAAATATAAACATTCGTGGGCACCTATGACAATGAATTTTAACTCTCGTGTCATTTTACTTATGAATTATATCCATTATCAGTTGAAAAAAAATAAAAATTGAAACATTATATGGAATAATTAACTGTCTAAATTAAAAATCACTTTGCAAAATATATGGCAGTGTAACTTTAAATTATGAAACATATCAAGTTACCCAATTCAAAATAAATATATTTGAATTTTGAAAAGGTTAGATACATTTTTATTTAAAGAATATATTTCACTTTTTTTCTAAACATCACAAGAGCAACTATTTTAAATAATTTTACCCGTATTTGTAAAACTTATAAATATGTTCTTTTGAATTTTAAAAAGAATACAGTTCGAATATTAGTTTTAAATAGGCTTAAAATTGAAACAGTTTTAATAAATGTATCATTCTCGTATTTCAAATTAATTCAGTCCAGTTTTATAGCCGAATGAACAATGAATTACTTCAGAGAAGTTCAGTAACACTTTTCATTCCTTTGATTCAATTAATTATTGTTTCTAAAACTAAACCATTTGAACATCCGAAGGTCTTGTTGGGTATCTATAATTAAATCCATTAATAAATGATTCAATTTCGAGAAACTAGTCCGGCATTTGTAATGACAGTCCTCTCTTTTGAAAAAGATACAGAATACAATATGATTAATTTCTAGTTTAGTGGATCCTAATGACAGGTCTTTTCTAATGTGATAATTTTATCGTTCTGAATCTCATTAAATATTAAAAGAGTTGCATGTGTCGTATATGAATATAAATTAAGTTGAATGAACAATAAACTGGTTTTGATTGAGGTAGTTAATTACTTGTATTCACGTATTCATTACACAAAGCACAGCGGCTCAAAGGTAGTTAGTGTGAAGATTTGAAATAGAAAAACATTTAATTGGAAAGGAATTTATTTGTATTATTTCGAGTTTTAATTTGAAATAAGTTATTCTGTCTGTAAATTTTCTAATTAAATATTTGAGACTTTAACCGTACCTATCATCTTTCATTCGTATGTCAAAGATCAGAATATTACTTTTTAAATAAAAACTTTATTTCATTATAAAAAGACTATAAACATATACCGTCGACGAGAAAATTGTAAGCTTGAATCCGTGTTGCACTGACGTTCGACAAACACGTCGTTTAAACAAACTTCATTACTTTTTCTCTGAAGTGCTGGCGTCAAAACTCGAACAAGTTCTCTGAAACGTCATAATCTGAACTTCACATTGACGTATTCCTGTGTGCATAGACATCGGTCAAACTGTTCAACACTGCTCTTTCTGTTGTATACACAACAAAAGGTATCGAACTTCGGCACTAAACTTTTATTCACGATTTTTCTACAGAGTTCGCATCGATTATGTGCATTCTATTGCAACGGACGTACAGGCTGAGTTCGAAAACGTGTAGGCAGATGATGTATTTGACAGATATTTATTTTTGCTTGTTGGATAAATTGACTTTATCGCTTATATAAATTGATGTTTTGACTCTATTTTTCAACAACAAGAATACAGTGATGTATGTATACTTTTTCTTTAGGTACGAAATTAATTTTTGGAAACTTCCTTGAAGGTTTTTTTAGAAAAATGACAGGATAGAAATCGATAAATGTTCAAGGTAGTCATATAATAAATTCTTTTTGAAACCACTTAGAATTTACTAATTGACTGACAGAGTTTAAAAAAAATATATTTTTAATTATATATACAAATAACAGAAATTAGACTAAAGAGCCGTTAATAAATATTTGCAACATGGTTATCATTTTTTCAATTTAGGAAAATTTTGAAAATAAACACAGATAATTAAATACAAAGGAATACTCGTATGTGTGTATATCTAATTACCAATATATCCAATATAGAAAACGCGATCGTTTCATGTAATTCACGGAGCGTAAATAATAGATACTTAAATGGAACACTGGAAAAAAATTGAAATTAATATACAACGACGATTATTACCGTCCTACATATATAACCAAAAATATCATTAGCTTAATCGATCTAATTGAGCATGATGCCATTATGAGAAAGGGCGTCTGTGCGGATTCCGCGAGAACGGTGTCGGTGTTGACGGGGGTGGTTCGGGCTCAAAGTGCGGTTTAATGATCAGGTATACGCGTTTACTTCAATTAGCGGAGGAAGTGAGCCGTTATGACGCTGATAGTAGTTAATTGCCCCACTGTCAAACTGTTGTTTAAACAATCGATATTTTGGATGAAGAAATTATTAAAATTGATTCAATTAAAAACGAAAGTTGCGAGTTTTAAAAACTCCCCGGTTGTTTTTAATCGCGCCGTATTATTATCACAGAGTTGATGTCGGTGAAATTGTAGGAAATATTGATTAGATTTTTGGAATTGTAATACAATTATCATTCTTATAAACATGTATTTTTATTCTATTGAACCGGGATATTTTTTCATATTTATTTTTTAATTTCAATAAAAGATTTCTTTGTTATACCGAAAAAGCTTAAAAGTGCATTAACCAAATGGAATCGAATATGGAAATGTGTGTATGCATACATGTATTTCATACAACGTATGTGTACGGCATGTTTCTGCATTTAAACTAGGACTTTTACTTATAAAAATACGGATCGAACATGCGACAATTCTTAGTATAATGTACCGCAAACAACAGTTCAGCAGAGATAAATATTTGGTCCAAAAAAAAAACGTTTACATATAAAACACAAAACGAATGTATGAAGATAAAAATGTAACAGAAAACGAATACACTGAACAAATTTATAGGCCGAAACACCGCCCATTCCATTCTCATGTCCACTTTATATGTGCACACACTCGCAAACAACAAACCCGCAAATGGGTTCAGTATAGCCTTTTTCCCTCTATATCATTCTTTGACATTTCACACACTTTGTGCGTGCTCCTTCCTATCCACTCGCCGATGTATCTGGGTCAGATTTTATCCCGAAGTAATCCATTTATTTATGACGCGGCGTGCGACGCCTGGTCTGATGAATGGCTATGAGAACAATGTTCCATGATGCATTGGCTCTCCACTTGCGCAATACTCATTGATGATTGTGAGAGGCGCACTCCTCCGCAAGCTCTTGGCCCGTACCCGTTCTGTCTTTTCTACCTACGGGACGATGGGTAGGAAAAACAGTTTACTGCCGCGTCTTTAAAAAAGTACCGGGCCGCTCGTCTATCTGCCATCCTCTCAAACTACTGAACGATATTAACTTCGTTACGATAATATGCTTTTTTATTATATTCGTGCGAAATTGACATGACAACTTCATTGAGATTTTCATTTAAATACTTAAATTAGGTGGCATCTCTAATTACCATAATTAATGTATACTAGAATTTAGTTAGTAAAAAATAATTGTCCATATTTATATAGAACTGTGTAATACCATAAACAAAGTAAACATAATTATTTCGTTAATAATTTAAACGGGACCTTAGTTGTAATCACTAAACGTTTCTATTTAGATACTCTTTTTGTTTAATCTATATGAATATTATTTTTACTACCAAATTATATCACAAATTAATTTATTACAAACAAAAATCGAAAGTATATTGGTTCATTTTAATTTATTTACAAGATTTTTTTAAAAAAATGTTCTTTAAATTTGTGGTAAACACTTATGATGATTAACTTAAATAAAAACTTTTAATTATACGATAAATTTCTATAAATTAACAAAAGTACCGTTGATTTTAATAGAAATATTTTTTTCCGCAAATGTATTCTTTATATATTTATTTGTTAGCAACGATGATTGACTCAGAATCAATTCTTTAATTACTCAATTATACCGTTATAATGAATCGAATGATAAAAGAATTATATTAATCGATTAATTAAAAATATAAATCAATTAAAAATGAGAGTTTTAATCATTCAAGTGCATAATTGGTAATTTTTATTCTTAAGCTTCGTTTACTTATAAAAAAAAATTGTTTTGAACTTGTATTCGTTGTTTTATGAATATTTTCAATCAGAAAAAATACATCTAGTTAAAACTCAGTCAGCCCAGCATAGAAAAAACTTCATTTTTCTCTGTATGCATTTTTCTGTTTTCGACTATTAGAAAATGTGTGCTTTTTGATTTCACGCCCGTTTTGTTCTCACGGCATTCCACTAGAATGAGCGCATTATTGCAAATAACGACAAACAGTGCTCTGTTTTCCATACAGTTTCACAAGTTCTGATATTCGATTGATTCTGTGGCCCGCTAACAGTTTGTACGACCGGAACTATCCGATCTCGCACGGTGCATTGTTCAATAAAATATGATAATTTTCAATAAAGCGCTCGCCGGCATCAAACCGGAAACAAATTGCAGCGCTCGTATGGCACACATTCGCGCGACTTCGGCATTCCTTTCGGCGTTCGCAGCTCGCACAATATCCTCTGTTTGGAATTGCGCCACGTACACACGTCGTGCAGTGGAGGGCGAGCGACAACGTCGACCCCGGAAAGTAATGGCACAAAAACAATTTGTATAATGGAACTACTGGAAAAAATAAAATTATTTTTATGTCTTTACTTTTTTAAAACGCTCGCAGAACAATTCCTTTGCATGGAGCACATTACACCAAGATCAGACGCAAAATTATCCATTTAAATCCACGAGCTGTTTTTATAAGGTACTTTGTATTCAAATTAGCTAAGAGGAATCATTTCTGTGTGCTGCAATGTTGTAAACTTATAATTTATCGTGTGACGTATCGTTGGTAGTTTTGTACTGTGTATATACATATTTTGATGTTGTTTTAAGTTTTATGATCTTTTTTCGTTTTTATGTGTTTGAAACTAACTCGTTCGATGGATTATGTGCGTGTTACGGGTAACTTAAGTACTTCATTATGTTTTTAACAACTTTTTTAATTTGGTTAGATTGAACAGTACGCACAAGCTTTCAATTTTACAACATCTGATGCAAAATAATGTCCATTCGCCGCATTGTATATTATTACGCATGCACGCTATGTAATATCATCTCATACACACACACACACACACAAATATATACATAAATTTTAATATAGTTATTTGAAAACGAACATTTCTGTTTTAATCTTTAAACAGCTATGATATATTTCATTCGAAATGTTTGTTTCTACCATTGAGATATTTATTTTCTTCTGTTATTATAATTAATATACATATTTTCTGATTTGGATATAAACTTTTACTGCTGTAATAAACGTCTTGAGAATAAAATGAATTTAATGAGGATAATATTTTTTTTTATATTTATGTACAGATGTTATACGCTATTCATCAGGAATAACAATAAACATTGATTCATTCATTTAATAAAAATGAATTAAATTATAAAATTAAATATTTTTTCTTGAAAGAAAGTAATATTAATTTAGGAAATAATTGTTTGGTTTGTACGATGTTTATAGTTAAAAATTGTTATTTTAATATCTTTTTACCCGTTAGTATTATCTTTTATTCGTTTTTCTCCATTGAAATCTTTGCTGAAATGCGTATACTTACATAATATAAAACAATTTAGCGAATGATTCAATGGATAAACATTGAAATCATCGTATTTATAATCTGAATAAGTGCGTTTTAAATGAAAGAGAATACCACAAACGAATTTAGCCCGAATACTATGAAATATTCATAATATTATTAAAATAATTTAAGCATAATAAAAATATACCGTTTTTATTTTCAAATCAATTTTATAATCGGAAAAATGATCAATAAAATGTTATATTTTCCTCAGAAATGTTTCATTGTCTTGTAGACAGTCACTTTATTTCAAAATGTGTTTCTATTTACGGCATATTTTTTTTATAAAAACTGTTCCCATGAGCTGAATAAATGATAACTAGATAGATTAATAACTTCAAGATCTGAAGTGCGTAGTAAAATGTCACATGTTTTATTTACTTTTCATCGCTTTCTATTCTGTGTATAAATTTGGATTTTATAATATTATATTCTAATATAGGACACTTTTTCTGTAAATAAACACTTATATTTTCTACACTAGTTATTGGTACATTTGATATAATTGGTGAAATCGACGTAAAATCAATATATTTATTTATTCGCGTTTTTGAATTTAAAATCAATCATTCTAGCACAGTACCATATGCACAAAATAACTTTTTTCTACTTTAAATTCGGCTCAATCGTTGAATTTTGGTTGTAATAGAGATATGGTGTATATCTTACATATTTCGTTAACACAACTTGACAGTTTTAAAAAAATGTCTGTAATATTGACTGTCTAGACCAGAATTTGTTTCATAATTTACGAATAGATTAATCTTAGACTAGAATTTTCCTGGAATTTTAAAATATCATTATGAAAATCCATAATTTTTATTTTTCGATGAAAATAAGTCAATTTAAAGTTTTATTATAAAAATAATAAATCCATTCTTTATTTAATAATAAAATATTGAGAATTTTGTTCATATGTTCTGATATTTATCTAAAATAATAGGAGTACCTCCAATTTTGACATCGAATAATTATTATATTATTTTCAATATTTGAGTTATAATTCTCATTATTTGAGTTATAATTTAATAAAACAAGAAAAAGAATACAAATCAATAATTCGATTCAAAAAAAAATATTTTTTCAGTAATATTTATTTTTTGATATAGATTTTTAGGTAAATATATTGTAACTACTCAATGAGTTGAATTATTCAATGAAATATTTATTCTTATAGTTAAATTTTCTTTCTAGAAATTTATGTAAATATCTGAATGTGTATTTATAGTATTTATAATTACGATATAGTCATCGATTAGTTGGAATAGCTTTGAAACTTGTAATTAATACAACGAATGTTGAAATCTAACTCTAACTAGATTATCTATTAGAAAGCAGTTTATGCTAACCTTGAGATGTGATTAATCTTAATATTGACGTTCGCTAACCAAGAAAACAAGGATGATGAAACTCAACATAAACTATGACATAAAGTGGATAATTGGGTAGACAAGACATTGCCATTTAAAAATTAACTTTATACTGTGTACTGATTTTCTTATTAGTTTTTGTTTATGTCGATTTTTTGCTACTCTTTTCTTTATTTCTCTTTGTATATATATGTATATATGTATATATATATATATATGTATATATATATTTATATATATATATATATATATATATATATATATATATATATATATATGTGTGTGTGTGTGTGTATCGGATTTTTCCAATATGAGCTAATATTTCATTATAGTATAATGAAAAAAACATGTTTATTCAATGAAAACTAAAATTGTTATAAATATATATATATATATATATATATATATATATATATATATATATATATATATATAATTCCTGAACATTTTTCACAAAATGAGATGATACATCAATTTTCAAGAATGAAAAAACATGTTTACTCAACGCATACATAGAAAAATGGCAGACATTGAAATTTATACAGTTTTATATAAATATATATCATATATAGCTATTTATTAAAAATTATATAAGAATTGAAATATGTGTATAAAAATTTGGAAAGACAATAGAAACGAGGTTATTTTTTAAGGAGATGTTTTTGATAAAACAATTTTCATAGCGACAGTTGATGAAATAAAATTTGGATAATACTATCATTATTTATTATTTATTTTAGTTTGTTAATAAATATTAAGTTGGTGTAAAAATAATAGTTGATTTAAACCCAAAAATTAACGAGTCATAACTCAGATTATATTAATTTTTATTAATCTAAATAGAAACAAGTATCCCAATCTATACACGTTTACTATTTAGAAACAGATTTATTTATGCTATTTCCATAAAAATTCGGATTTCATAATTAAGTTAACAAATTTCATTTGATGATCGTTCTAAATTAGAGGAATCAAATAAATAACTAAATTTATTTTAACTGAATTGATTAAATACGTTGTTACAAATAAATTGTAACTATTGATTGCATTTAATTGTATTCTAAAGTCTAAAGCATTCAAGTAGGATATTACTAGAAGACTGTAATATTAAGAAAAAATCAAATATACTAGTGTATGACATATGCGACGAATAGTCGAATAATATATGAAAAATATATTAATTTTTTATTAAAAATGTAGTACTATACTTAATGATTAATGGAAATAACTAATTTATAATGCAAATATTTCATGAAATTTAAATTATCTTCATTGTATGAGCAAATATAATTCAAAAATTAAAATAAGCGTTGTGAAATATATCACAGTTCAAATTTGTCAACTAAAATGGGTTAAAATTAAGATTCGGTTATTTAATATTTTAATAAAGCATTAAAAACAATCACATATAATTTAAAAAAAGAAATAATTGCGAAAATTCACACGAGTGGATAAATACTCTATCAACAAGTTGAAAATTCTTATATTGCGTAAATGCAGACAACCATCTAAATAATTGGAAAAAATCGCTTCTTCTTGGTGACAAACGGAAAAAAAATGTCATCGGACAACTTGATTAATTCGGACGTTAGATTTATTTCCTCTCTTATAAGGTTCTTTTCTGCCCACTGTCATGTGCATTGATCTCCAATTACTTTTAGTTCAAGTCTGACTGAATCGTAGAGGCGGCTGCCTTTTCAGATATTTTTTCTTCCATTTCGACGGCGTACGGTTTTCCGCCATTGTGAATGGAACATTCAAATAATTCGAAAGATGAAAAGAATTATTCAAACCGTGAAAATAGTTATACGGTTTTCATATGCTTTTTTGTAAATTATATTCGGTTTAATTCAAATATCGATAGGTTTTAGTTTTAATTATTATTTTAGATATTTATTTCAGAATACCAATTTAATTCAGGGCAACAAAATAAACTTTCTTGTTTCAGAATTAGAAATTGGATTTTTTTTGATATTTTTCTGTTTATTATATCAGACAGTTCATTAAATTACAACTAAAAATATATGATTTGGTTTATAAGAACCACGACACAATAAATATATGAGAGTGTAGTCAAATTTATTGTCACAAATAAATAATTTTTTCACCTACAAACCAGACAACAATTTTCTGAAAAATAATATACAATAAATGATTATTGATCATTTTCGATTGTTGCTTAAACGTGGTTCTCTGGTGATGTCATCACTCTCAGAGCATTAAAGTATAGAAAAATCTGCTCGTTATTTTACTGTTACTATCACTAGATGATTTTGATGTTAAAATTTGAATTAATGTCCCTATCTTTTCCCTAGCTCAGTACAAATAATTATTCTATTTATATTTTATAATTTATTTATCTTTGAATCCATTATGAACTATTTTTTTAGGGTCTGTGGATCATTGTTCTTGTTTCTTAATCTAGATATTTTTGTTTCATTTGGTAAATTTTGGAGAAGTTTGAAATGAGATCTTTAATAAGAAAAAAAATATAATTAATTCAAGAATGTTAAAAATTAAGCCATGGACACCAGAAAAAATCTGATCGTAAAAATACAGTGGTGAAATAATTATATAAATTACCGAGAGTAAAATTTTGTTTTTTTTTCTATAAATAAAAAAGTATTCTGAACTTTTTTTGTGAATTATGCCGATATAACTACACGTCATATTATGTATACATGTACAGACTTCTCTGTTTACAAAGAGATTTTATCGAAAATGCAGTAGTGGTATGAGAGCGTATCTAGAGTAAAAATCACGACTCAACATTATTTTCGAGTCAACGTGCTGTACATTTGAGTCCAACCACCGTCGTGCCAGTCACGTCCTGATGGAATTTGCTGAGACGTAGTTAAAAGTTAAAGTTTGTCACCGGGACAGAAACAAAGATTCGTCGGTTTTCATGTACAATAACATAATGGCATCCGATCCACGTCGATTGAGACCGCTGTGTGTTAGGAATTCTTGACGCGTAGTTGACAACATTTCAACGACGAACGTCGTCGTCGTCGTGCGGTGGCCAACGGCGAATTGAGCAAATGCGGAGGACGAGACGGGAAGAGGAACCGAGAGGCGTGCAATCTTGTCGCAGTTAGTCGCGTTTAACGCGGCGCAAGGTTCCTCTTGTTCAACGTTCGACGACGACCGGTTATCCGTCGACGAATCTCGGAAAAATTGTACGTGAAAACGTCCGACTCTAGTTTAAGATAAAACTTTGTTCGCCCAAGCTGTCATTAACTTTTTTCGCGTGAATGTCTTATGCTGGTACTTTTTTTTTTGAACACTGCTTCGTATTTTCTGGTACAAAAAATAATTTCATTATTTTTGGAACTGAATTGATTTCAATCTGTTATGCTCTTTTTGTTATCGCTATTATAAAAAAAATATTTATTTATTTTTCATAATACTCACATTTGTTATCTAGTTAAACAAATGAGTTAGATAAAATCTGATTTTTTGTAAGTTACACAGTGTACTGTTCAAATTTACTTGTTCTTTTGTATGAATCAGTGCACATTTAATATATTTACACATGATTTTCTAATAATCTTTCTCAATCATATTATAAATATCCTATAAGATTATTAAGACATTTATTAAAAGAATTATTCAAACTGTAGAAATAGTTACACGCTTTTTATATGCTTTTTTATAAATTATATTCGATTTAATTTAAATATCGAAAGCATAATTGTAATTATGCTTTAAATATTTATTTTAGAATCAATTAAACAGTTTATCAATCAATTCAGGATATTACATTAAATTTGCTAGTAAACTAATTCTATTTGAGCAATTAATTAATTCTACCTTTGGAGTTAATAAAAAGTCAGGTACTTCTTTCAAACTTACACATAGCACAAATCCTCACATTTATGTATTTTTTTAATCTTCTATTGAAAGATAGAAAAATAAATTATATAAATTCCCGCCCCCCCATATATATATATATATATCTGTGTGGCGTTTTCGTGAAAATGTAAACTGTATTTATCAAATGGAGATGGCACAAAAGCGCTTCAGACTTACTAGAAAAAGTATTTAGAAAATTGTCGACAGTAAAATTACACCGCGACAAGCACACCGTTTAGAATATATTCGACTCCCTATTGTCCCGATAAATACTTTCAATGTACGAAACGATCTTATTAAGTGAAGCTAACGAACCTGGTAAGTGACCTCATCTTCGTCGTTGGTGGCGAACGACTGCGAATCAGCCAAGCGTGCATGTTTAAATTTACATAGGCCGCAGTCTTTCTCGGGTCAATAGCGAACATTGTTTGCGGAAGATGTGGGTTGGATGAACGCGCCGGTATTTGTGTTTTGTGAATATGGTGTTGCCTGTGCTCCTTATAAATTTTCTCCGGACGTCGAATAGGGCGCACGGGTATATTTTTCTTTGTGCGAATATTGTATAAGCATTCTTTAAATTCGTACGTACAATAGTAATTGTGTGATGGGTCAATGGGGCCGTTGACTAGAGATCTCTCGAGATATTTGATATACATGTTTTTCAAATTCTTACAACACGTTTATAATGTCAATAGATTTTCATATTGTAACTTTTTTACACACTTTAATTTATTACAAATATTTTTTTATCTGCAATAAAATACATTTAATAATTGTCGAATATTTTTTTTGTACTTTCTTATTTCTGAATAATATTTTAATAACAAGGACGTTATTTAGAAAATAAGTAACATCATTTTTAAAATGAATTTTCATTCTTCATATGTCACACACATTTCCTTGAATCAAAATGATCAATAATTGATTATTGGGCATTAATAATGACTTATTTGTATTTCATTAACAATTATATTGTTCTAAGACCCGTAAGGTATAAAAAAATCTGAATTTTAAAAATTAAACTAAGATTTATATTTTTATAAATGAATTTTTTTATTCTCTCCACAAACTATAATTTTTTTTCTAATCAAAAATATTCAATAATTGATTATTGATTTTTGATTGCTGCTTGTACTTATTTCAATGACTATGCCATCATTTTTAGAGTACTAAGCTATGGAAAATCTTTGAAGATCAAACATTTTTGTCTATCTTTTCATCTCAATAATATCATCATCGAAATGCACTCGAGAAAAAATCGCAAAAGATCAATAATCAGGTATTAAATATTATTTAATTTTTATGACTTTTGAGGTTGAAACATTGATTTCTGAGCATGAATACATCTACTATGTTTAAACCATATTTCAATAATACTTATATGTTTATGCTTCTATTTCTAATTATATTTATTTAATGCATTAACCACTGCCCACTTTTTCTTTTTCATATTAGTATTTATGTTGAGGTAATTTATTATTTCTAAAACGTGTCTATTACTGTTGTAATATTTTAATATTTTTTTAGATGATTAGTTTTAGTCTAGCCAGTTTTTTCAGATTATATTTTTTCATATATAATATTACACATTTAAATATATTTAAGTGTGCGATAACATGAATGGAAAAATAGATTATATGTAGATAACTCATTGATTAATTCATACAAATAATATAATTTATAATGTCATTTATTCTTGTAGCTTGAAAAATGAACGTTAATATTCACTAGGGAGCAATTTGTTTAATATTATTTAATATTTTCAAAACATAATATAATTCAAGGTTTAAAGTGAAATGTGTTTTATGTTTTTTGAACTTTTTTTAAGTATAGTTTCAAAAAGCCAAGAAAATGTATTCAATATAGTAGAGAATTTAGATATGAACGAACATAATAAACACTCTAATGTAGAATGAAAATTCTGTGTATTTTATTGGCTATTTTTTTTAAAAAAAACGTAAGAGAAGAGTATTAAATTTAAAAAATTTAATTCAAAATTATTAGTGTAAATGAATTTAATATAATATTAAAGCTTGGGAAAAATTATTGCCACCTGTAAGCAGAATATTCTAATCGATGGTTTGGTAAATGAGAAATTTATTACATTATATTCCTATAGGAGTTTTATAATATAAAAATAACAACTGTGATATGAAAAGTGAGAGTCAAATAGACAAAATATAATGATTGTCTATATTTAAAGTAATAAAAATTTATTTATTAAACTGTCGTTTACATTACTTTCTGTTTTATGCGATGGTGTCAGAAATTCTTTGTTAATTAAAAACGAATTGAAGCGATTTGTAGAAAAAAGCATTTGTTACAAAAACAGAAAAAAACGTTTTGAATAAAATAGGTTAAAAATATATCTACGTGCACAATATATGCAAAAACGATATTCCACATATTGACCGTGACACCAAACTACGAAAATAAAGTGTGAATTCTACACAGTGTCGTACGTCCTATATATATATTCAGTATACACAGACACTCTTACTCACACTCTCACTCACACTGTTACTCACACTCAGCTTGATATCCGTTGCTGTCCCGCTGCGAGAGCGATGGACACATACAAACGTGGCGTCGTTATACAAAGTGGTTGAGGCGACGGAAGCCACGTCGGACGCGCAGCTAACTTTATAGCCGACAGAGATGTACACAACGTCGTCATGGGGGGTATATCGCTGCCGCGGTTACCTCTTTACTTACTCGCTCGCCCATCCTCCGGACCGGGACCACATCTCTCCCGGCACTATGTATCTCTCAACCACGTCACATCACGATGTGCGCGTGCGAACGCTTAGTTTAAATATACAGTTGGAAGGGAATCGTGACCAGTGGCGGATTCGCAAGAAACCGAATTCGTGCGTAATTCGTACACAATTTAATCACACGTTCCTGCGAGTTGCGAGTTCGGCATTGTTATGAAAGTTACATGTGTGGATTTGTAAACGTTTGAACAGATATTTCAATCTGGTAATTATTAGAAGTATGTACTGAAATTGATAATTCAATTCATTTACGAAAAGCTATTTTTCTACAAAATCATAAGTGGTAAAATTCATATTTCATCTTACAAGTAAATAAATATTTCCACCAATTTTCAAACATTAAATAAATTCATAAACGTGTAACTCGTTGAATTCACAGTCAGAGAAGATTTTTTTTGAAACATGGAAACATTAATAAAACATCCAAATGAAACAAAAGACATAGACGATGAGGATGCAGGACGTATATCAATAAATTGAATAGTCATCAACTCTGCACAAAAGCTACAGAAATTGTTAGAAAAAAAAGGAAAAATATTAAATAGGGATATGTAAATATAGTGGATATCTAAAGAAAAACTTATGGAATTGTAAATTCAGAATAATAAAATATTTCTAGAAAATACATGAAAGATGATTATCATAAAATTTAATAGAAATATTACTATTAGAAATTAGAAATTTAGACAAAAAAAAACATTTGAACATTTCGTAAATTTGTTTTATAAACATTTTTGAATCGAAATTGTTTAATGTAAGAATGATCCAGTATTCAAATCATTCATATAAATTAAAATAAAAAAATAATTCAACAAAAAATATATACTTCAGTTACTTTTTTCGAAAACAAACAGTTAAAAGGATGATGCTTTTCACGATTTAATATGAATAATTTATACGATGAAGAATATAAAATTTTCAAATAGCACAGTTTTATTTTATAGCATTTGAAGTAATAGCAACATTCTATTTATAGTTCATATAACAACATAAATAGTCAAATAGTCTATGCAATTGCAGGCGAATAAATGAAAATTGCTTATAAACTTTTGAAACCTTTTTCCAGATATAAATATAGTTTTAAATACCTTTATATATTACGATATATATATATAGCATCAGTATTTTTCAAATTTTAATAATCCATTGCTATAAAAATGCTTCTTTTAATTTGTTCCAATTGGAACGATCCAGTGTTTTCTCTTCCTCGCACATTTTAAATTTATTTTCTGATACGATTATCATGTTTGTTTATCAACTGATACACACATACATGCATTAATAATATATATATATATATATATATATATATATATATATATATATACATATACATTTAAAACGAATATTGATTTTTTCAAATACTCTTTCACATCTGAATTCATTTGTCTCCAAATTACAAAAGATGGTTTTGCTCAAAAGTGGTCAATAATTATTTATTGATTATTTTCGATTGAAAACAACGGAATTATTCTGAGACTGAATAATACGATTGAATATAACGATTGAATAATAAGGCTGTGTATATATTTTTTTCCACGTGATAACTTTTGTAGAATGTCTAGACAATTCGAATAATTTGAATAGAAATATACTTTATGTTCTATACTATATGTGAACTTCTAGGTTTTATAGATAATTCTTTCATAGAATAAGATGAATGGTTAGAATACTTTTTATTTGTAAAGTGAATAAAAGATGTATTCAATACGTTCAACTTCATACTTTTACTTGATATTCAATCTAATACTTTATTTGTAAAATATTGACATTCTTGGCTGTCAATATAAATATATACAAAAGATACAGTAAAGCTAATAAAGATTTAAATAAACAGAACAATTGTCTTGTTAGAAACGAATTTGAAAACGTTTCAAAACAATTAAAATTAACATAATGTATTGTTTAATAATAATAAAATATAAAATAAAATTAATAAATTATCAATTATAAAAAAATATAATGTACAGAGTGATTCAAAAAGTATTTAAATGGACAAAACATGAAGTTCTCTTTGATGCAATCATAAAAGATGACATTTATTCATTGATCATGTTAAAACATTCCACTAATTAGTACCCAATATGAAATTAAAAAAAACGTATAAATTATTTATTACACATTTAAAAATAAATAAATTTGTAATTGATAATTCTGTACATTTCGGAAATAAGTGTGATCTTCAGAGTAGGAATTACCGTTTCATAATCGTACTGAAACATTTATAAGAATTGGAATAATTGATTCTACGCTTTTATGTTTACAAAAAATATACATAAAAACAGCTAAATAATTAATAATGAGTATCGAATACACTAAAAGCGTTATGTGTCATGAATACGTGCTACTGACAGGCGTTATTTCAAAAGTTATTCATGCATGAAAAACTTTCTGAGCGTTTATAATCGATATTACTTTGCCTTTTTTTATACTGGTGCTGTTATTACGGAAGATACGACTCGGATAAAAATCTAACTAGATGGAATCATTCATAGTAAAATATTATTTCTAATAATACTATAATTCTGAGTAGTTGATGAAAATCTATTAATGAATTAATGCGGTTTTAAAAACAATACTGTGTAATTAAAAAATATGTTTGCTATTAAACTTGAAAAAAAGAAGAATGTTATCTGAATTGTTTAATGTTTTTGCTTTATAGTTGAGTAATATTTATCAATTTATTTTTTTGTAGCATTTTTTTCCAGGATTAAAATCTAGTTAATATACTTAAATTTATTTCAAAATGTAACAAATGTAAATTAATTGTGACATTTTTCAATTCACGCCTACATTGTTTATATTGATTTTTTAATTTTTGATTGTATATAACCTGTTCATTAAATTGTTTTATAGATTTCTATACAGATGTGTTGCTTCTATGTTCTCACAGTAAAAATATTTTTTTTAGTTCATTTTATGTTAAATTAGTTTTGTTATTTTATTGAACTGAATTGATACGAGGTCATATTCTTACTCTCAGAGCTCTCCAGTTCAATAGTTTTCCCCATTTTTCTAAATTATAACATAGCTTTAAAATTATCCTCTTGAGATCTCTTATCGAAGAATGAGTCATGCATATATATGTGTTTGATATTCAGTTTAGCTGATCATTAAGACAAAACACATTTATTGTAGCTAATCAGTATGTTCAGAATGACCTTTTTTCAATTCTCACTATTTTTATTTTTGTTTGTTTACTTTTTGGTTATAAGATAGACACTCAATTACATGTGTACACAAATAGATTATAATCGAAATTAATCGATGTTAAAAGGAAAAAAAACATTTAAATTTTGTGTATGCACAAAAAAAAGCAAATACTAACCGAAAAATGTATTAATTTAGAGATTATAATGTTGTATTATCCTTCACGACCGGCATGAAACTATTATAAAGTTTTTATTGAATCAAAATACTTAATAATTATTTATTAAATATTTTGATTCAAAAAGGATTTTATGTTGTTAAGTGACTGGCAAATGCTATTGCATTTGGCAACGTTTTTCATTTATTAATACGATTCAAATATGATTTGTATTTTTTTATAAAAATAATATATATATATATATATATATATATATATATATATATGTATGTATAAGTATTGAGATATATTTTAATAAAATTAAATTTAAAATATCGGAGCACATTAACGACTCGTTTATGAATGGAATAATAGTTAAGTAATGTTTAAAAATATTAATAAAACAATAAAAAATGATACTGTGATTAGTAATTCGTGTGAAATCGGAAACAAATCGAGGTTATGTATAAAAAGAATTGAAAGATACTAATGATTTTAGAATGTTGATCAATGTATCAAATCATACAAAGTCAATTAGAGACAAATTGTTACATTTTTATTAGTTTCGTGCTGCTACGGGTATTTCTTAATTTAAGAAAGCACATCAAGTTCAATAAAGATGTTCGTGTAGCCGATCTATATTTTATTATAAGTTGACCTACTTTCAACTTTATTATTCAGGCAGCATGCAACAACACTATCTAAGAAATGAAATGATCTCAGATTGAACTTACTTTTTACACGATATTACATCTAAACTATGTTTATAATCGCATTTTGACTATTCGAATTTTCAGTTCCAATCGAATGTAAAATCGGTTGTAGAACTTTGTTTTGATGCGGTATAGAGATATTTTTTATATTATTGCAATCAAAAATGTTTTTGTATCAAAACCGTGTATATTTTACAATAAAAACGCGTATGTATGTGTGGACATTTGTATTCGACATTGATCTCAATGTCGACCGTGTCATACGATTTGATAGAGGATCTAATAAAAATCCTTGAATATTTGCGATTCTGTTGTTCGAACGAAATGTCCTCTGGCCATCGAGCACGATTGGTCGATTCGAATGCATCGACTCCTCATACCAGTCGCGTATTCAAAACCCGCGAGCATCATGACCCAAACATTGCAATGTGAAATTGTGACGGTAAACTGTAGACAAGTTGACACTAGGGACTGTCAATCAATATACACAAGGGAATATTATTTTTCCATGTATATGTTTTTTTTTGTAACTCGTTCATCATTATTAATTCTCATGCGGTTTATCTTAAAAAAATACTATTTTCAGATACTCGGTCATTGCAAAATGTCGTTTATAATTAACTGATATGGAAATAAATTCATTAAATTGATTTATGAAATTAATGAACATATTTACACACAAATAATTATATATATATATATATATATATATATATATATAAATGTTAAATAAATTTCACTTGACGGTTTATCTGTAAATTAAAAGAGTTCAAGATTACTTTCGATAGTTTTATTATTTCTATGATTTCAGTTTATTATTTTTATCAATTTTTATATTATAGTTATATTAAGATTTTTTTCTAAAAATATGATTACGTATTTCTTGAATATTTTCATCATAGATTTTTATTTAATAGCTTGATTTTTTTTGATTTCTTAAACACTTTTAAAATAAATTATGTTTTATTTGTTGAAATATTATATGAGTTATTTGATTAACATTATAGTTTTACTATTTATTAAATTCTCTATTTTTTATTTTTCATTTACGCTTTCTTCTTTTACATCAAATTTAATTTTAAGAAAAATATATTTTTTCAGATATTTAATTACGGTTATTAAATTCAATTTTCATTATAAAATGTGTGCAGGATATACACACTGTATTATTGTGTGTCTACGTTAGTTGATACTTAGTTAATATTTCTTCGAGCATCTAATTTTTCTTGTATGTTTTTATGATAACATTTAACTTAATGAAATTCACAAATAAAATACACATTTCCTGAAAACTACCTTGAATTTTATATCCTTGCCAATAATTAATTCACAAGACAAGCCAATTTAGTTCTCTTTTATGATACTATTGTAGTAAAAAAGATATAAATGTAAGAAAGTATATTTCAGTGTCACGATGTTATTAATAAAAAAAAATAAGACAAGACAAATCAAGCAAGTTTGTTTGAAATCGTATAAAATTATGTGATTAACTAGTTGAGTTTTTTTTCTGGTCTGTCGTTTATATCTAGTTATCAACTGACGTGTTTTGAATTGGATGACACGAAACAGTATTATAAAAAAAATTTAAACCGCTCGCTACGTACGATGTTAACGTTACAGAGCATTAAATATTAACACTGAAAAAAAATAACGTGTCGCGTGAGTTATAGGCACTTGCTCTTTGCACGTGTCCGACGAATTGATTTTATCTGTGGACTGGTTGACACATTACCCTGTCGATATATTCAGCTGATTAGGTCTGTTCCGCAATAAAAACGTATCTTTATAGTTGGAACATTAAAAAATACGCGTCGGGAAATTTATGGCTGTATTATCTGCTAATTTATAATAATTCTATTTGTGATCGATGTCGGACGAGGTGCGCACTTTTGTGAAGCACAGACTGGAAATTATTTACATTACTGCTGTTTCAAATGTAAACAAAAATTGAATTATTTTTTATATATTGAACAATACAATTCAGTGATTTGTTTATTTTTTTGTAGAGTGTATTTTTCTTATAATTTTATTTTAAAATCAGTATTTGAGTAATAAAGTTTGTATGAAATTTTAAAAAATAATAATTATTTCTTTATAAAATTGATATTTGAAGAATACATCAATATTTTAAATTGTAGCAAGCAAGCTTCACTTCAATGAAAAACATAAAATATTTCTATTCTAGAGATCACTATGTCTGTCTTTTATAACAATCTTAAATATTTTTACGAAGTGACAATCGTATAAATTTTCGAAATGTCTTCATTAATTTAAAAAGCACAAATATTTGTTTAGTAATTGAAGAAGTTCTCCACGAACTTGTAAACGCTATTATTTGAATAATTCATATTTTTTTTTGTTTATAAAGTATACTCGTGCATGTTGTAAACTGCACTCGTGTCTAAAATTCATAAGGCAAGCATGGAAATTATATCTGTAAATTACATTGTTCTGCTGCAGACGGTACTCATAGTTAGAAATATTTTATTAGCTGTTCTAGGAATATTGTAATAAACAATTAATGTTATTGTACGATACGACCAGTCAATGAATCAAAAATCAATTGTACGGCTTCTAAAAAGTTTCAAATAATATTTTTCAATTTGAGAGTTTAATAAGATAATTTTTATTCCGAAAGTTTGACTTATAGTAACCGTCCAGTAAAATATGTAATAAAAACATACAAGTTTTTATTATAGATTCTATTTACGGATCTCTATAAAAATATTTAAATGAACGATAAATCACTGCTGAATTTTAATTTCTGACATTATTCAAGCACTGTCTCAAAAAACAACAATGCATCAAAACATTGTTAGTCGTTCGAAATTTGTGAGTTCTATTTTGACGCTTCAGTGTCCCTCTTAAACGCAATGATCCATTCGATAATTTGCATCGAAATGATGGTTTGGTGGCGCGCAACAGTAGACAGATGAGACCAGTAAAGCTTTAGGATAATAAAGTAGCTAGTGACGTTATATAGGATGATGTAACCAGTTAGGGATATTACATTTTTTAGGGATTTTGTGATAAAATATATTGAGAAGTTATTCTCTTTCTCGTTTATATGTGTATATATACTCGTATACACAAATTTATATCTGTTTTCCTGCGACTTTTGTTAAAGTAGTCTAATTAAAGTAGAAATACTATTACAAATATATAAATATTATACACATCATTTAATAGCTACTAATAATTTTTTATTTTGTTAGTAATTGTTAAAAAATAACAAGGATAGTTTGTATATCAATCACAATGTGTTATTTCAGTTTCGGACAAGATCGAATAGTAATAAGTGATAATACTTATGATATTTCTAACCAATTAAGACATACAATCTAATAGAAAAAGTAAATAAAGATTGTTTTTATGATCTGTATCCTCGATCTAATCTTAAATTTATTGATAAAAAAATTGTGGTTTCAACAAGCAGGATATGTAATTTTTCAAGGTAAACCCTTTTCAAGGATTGATATTCAGTCAGGTTTTAGAATTCATCCAGTATGCAAAAACAAACGGTTGTATAAAATGGTAAAAACTAATTAATTGATTGAATAAATCATTTATTGTCTACATGAAGAAGTGATAGTTTGTTCAATCATCGGTCTAAAATATTAAATATAGAAATAAATATCAATCATTAAAACACTTATAGCTGTAAAAAAATCTAACCATCTCCAAGTTATAGACAAACTGTCTGACGAGCGAATGATACATTGCGTCTCATATCAGATTACACTCTCGTACAAATCATCGTGAAAAGAAAAATATATAAATTAATGTACGCATATGCGTTTAAGGATTCGAATGATATATTTTTCTAATAAAACGTTCAGGCACGACAAGTAGTATTTTCCCTTGACAGATGAACTAGCAGCTAAAATATTGTAATACAGAAGTGATATATTTTCGTAATATATTAACTTGTAGGTAAGCGAGTCATTTTTTGCGTTACAAGAAATATGTAATGTTGACAAGTTTATGGTTTGAAAAGGGTTGTACGGTTTTTGCGGCAATGTAATATTTTTTTTTATATATATTTAAATAATTGTAAAGTACACGGTATAGAAATTAATATATTATTTTAAAACAGATAAATAAGTTTTACAGAATAATTTTTATATCGGACTTTATTTCTTTATGTATCACATTTCTGTACAAATTTTCATTCCCTATTTTCCAAGAGTTGGATATTTCTACCGAATTGATACTAGAAAATGCATAGAAAACAATGAATGTCAATGAGAATGTTGTCTATTTTGTAATTTCTAACAGCATATGTATAAAAATATACATTGGATATAAAATGATGTTTCTATTCATGAAACTGTTCTCAAAGTTTATTTTATCGATTATGTCTAAACGTGCGCATATATATATATATATATATATATATATATCAAACTTGTATCGTATGTAAATTTTCTTGGACCGTCTCCAATTGGCATGCAAATGCATTTATTTCTATCAATATTATAGTGCATATTATTCCATTTTATATTCATTACTTGAGCACAGTGATACTTTCCAGTTAATTATTTAACTAATTTATTCGTTTTTAGTATTTTTCTCATATCAAATTTGAATCAAGAAATTAAATCACAATTAAGTCGTGTTTAATGGAATTTGAAACGTTAATTTTTCGAAAATACTGTTTTGGCCACCACAGATAAATTCATTTCCACTCGTCCATAAAATATTTTATATTTTCAGATCTAAAAGTTTAATAATTGATTACTAATCCTTTTTGTTTGTTACTTTTGCATATTTTAATGGAGGTGCCTTTCTTTTTAAAACATTAAACTACAGTGTAGATTTTTTCTGTACTTTAGTGTTCTGAAGATTATATGGACACCGAAGTGTGAATAAGAAACAATAAAAAATTATTAAGAATCAATTATTAGACAGTTTTGGTCTGAAAATTTTTTGTGATTTGCGAGAAGTGACAAAATAATTTGAAACATTCTAATTATCGAATCACAAAAGAATATTTCGAATAAATTTATTAGCAGAAAGATATACGTCATATTTGAATTGTTGATTAATAATTATAAAATATGTTACTATACTTTCTTGGAATATCTGGTTTGTAAATCTCACTGTGACCACCTTTGTCATATAATTTATTATAAACATATCTTTAAGTAATAGGCAAATTAATAAAATATTGTCATAATTATTAACTGTTTAATGCTAAACATTTATTTAAAATTTTTATGGTAATTTTCTGGACAATTATCAATTATTGATATTTTATTTTAAAATAACTTTTATTCTGTATAAGAAGATAACTTTATTCTAGTAAGGACAAATAATATAAGTATTCACTCGTGAATAAAAATATAATATTGGAAAAATACTATAAAATCGTCAATATATTTGATAGGAAAATGTAATTTAAATAATTTTTCAACATAAATTTCGAATAACATGAATATATTCTTATCGTAGCAAAAAATAAAAATTATTACTAAATTTCAGAGATACGACATTTTTAAAAATCAATAGACATATTCTATAAATCGTTTTTTAAATTAGTTTATGAGATAAAATATGTTTCGTATAACTAGTTTTTTTTAACAATGTCGAAGATATTTATTCCATCTTGTAGAAAATGTAATATTTCTCAAAGTGGATATTTATTATTAGTTATAAATTGATATAAGTGCGAATAAACAAGCAAACGTACTGGAAAATGATATTCGGTGTAATATTTCATATAAGAATTTTATAAAAACAATATTAGATTTTTGTAAACACTTGTCAAAAATTGCAGACGGCTTATTTATATTTTCTTTCGAAATTGTCTCCGTTCAAGTCTATTCAGTACGGCCATAGATTTTAAACCGTGAATGTGAACCGTTTACTATATCCTGTTACATATATATATATATATATATATATATATATATATATATATATATATATATATATATATATATTTCGTCGGGCTTCAGACGCAAAATAATTTTTCTCATCCGTATAAAAAAGAACCCTCCTCCCGAAAGATTCAGCCGTAGATCGAGACGTGTACAATACTGTGTACGTCTTGTATTTTCTTTATTCAATCCCGTGACGTCTTGACAGATTTAAAATATGACTACGTTAAACTTTCGTCATTGTTGCTAGAATACTAGTCCCCGGCGCTGTGTGATTTTATATTCGCGTATCTGTTGAAAAAGGCATGTCTACGTTGATACGAGGTTGACATCCGCTTGTGATTTGAATTGGAATCAACAAGAGCGTCGCTACTACTAATGGGCGATATTTTTGTTTTTCATTCCAGATTGCCGGCGTTCGTCTCTTGACATTTGTAATTAAATATTGAATAGTTCTCGATTCGCGTCACATTCTAGTAGTTGAATTCATTAGTCGTTAAGTTTTACTCTTTTTTATTATTGCTTTTGATCGACTTTCAGGTTTGAATAAATTAAAAGCTTTATTCGCGTAGTAATTGTTTTAATTAACTGGATGTGAACTTTTCGATAAAACATAAAACACTAAGTGATAAAGAAGTGTGTCTTGGTTGTTCTCAGAAATAGATTACGTTAAAGTTAAGATGATGTATGATATTAGAAGACTGTGGGTTGATTTCATCAATCAGTTTTAAAGAAATGATGATAATAATTTGTCATAATAATTTGAAATATGTCTGCCAAGGACAACAAAAACAATATCGTGAGTTCAGGTAATCGACAGGGTTTAGTTCACAACGATTTCCTTTTTATTCTATTCTGCACAGAATTTACTGAAGAGAGTAATGATTTTATCATGCAGAATTACAACAGTTTTTATATAAGAAGACACAATCACTCTTATATAAAATTGTATATTAGAAATCCGTTTATTATAATATTTAATTTTGTTTTTAATCCATGGAAATATATAATTTTATATTGCAATATGAAAAAACACTAAATCTTTAAAGAAAAAATAAGAAATTGAACGACTTAGAACAAGAACACCGCTATTAATTTTATAAAACTTCTAATTTAAATAAAAAATGTAATTTGTTTGAAGAATCTATGAGATTATTAAACACTTTTGGTTTCAACTTATTTCTTGAAATTAGATAATAGCTAATTAAATATTTTTTCTTTAATATCTACGAACCCGCTTTTTTATAATTTTAAAAGTTATTTCTATTATATGCTCATTATTGTCACAAAAAGAATTTATTCTTTAATTAAATTCCTCTCACGTTGAATACAGCTTAAGTAATATACTCTTCAATTTTAAATTACGATTTTTCTTCCCTTAATGTTCACCATAGGAGTTTTTTATATCTTTCTACATATTTCAAAGAATAAGAACATAGAGTGAACGATTATTAAAGAGGTTTTTCTTTCGAACAATCTTGAAAATAAGAGTTTAATTTAATTTTCTTATTTAGAAAACGAGTCGGAACTAAGTTGAAAAGCTGATTAACACAGATGATCTGTTGTAAAGCTCATAATGTTTTCATGAATATTGCAATTCGCACACAAAGTCTTTTTGAATGAATTCAAAACGATTATCGCTGAACTTACTTGAAAACAGTTCCGATGAACTACAATCTATAATATTTTCTTCTTACCTATAACATAGCGGTTTCGTAAGACTAATGATACAGCCAGTACCTGAAAGTTTTATTGTAATTTCGTCAACGTTTGTGTGCCCTGAGCCCAGTACACTGGCCGGAATGAATATTTAACGAGGGAAGTCGGATGATGAGCATGCATATTTCACAACAATGCGTGGGTCGGTTAATTACGCGACCGCAAGAATGTAATTGTCCACGTGTTGAAACTTGCGGCAGTAAAGTATTTGTGGTTCAGTGGCCAGATATTTTTATTACCTCGACGGTGTCTTTTCGTCGTGAACTAAAACATAATTTGAATATCACTGTAAAACTCTTATAAAGTGTACTTTTTTTTTAATATTGTTGATTCTACGACTAATTTTCAACTACATAAATTAATTTGTACCGTGGAACGACTTGATTTTTATCGTGAGTTCTTGATTTTGAAAAAAAGTGTAAATATCATATTAAATAATAACACAATTTGAAAAAAACAAACGTAAACAACTCTCAGAGAAGCAAATTATTTGATTATTCAGACGTGAATTTATTAATAAATCAGTAAGTTATAATTGAAGAAGATATTTAAAACGAAATCTAAAAAAACAACATAGTTTAAAAATGTAAGACTTAATTTAAAAAGATGATTAAACACAATGAAAAGTCATAGTTCAAAAACAAATTCGACAGTTTCTCTTTTATCAGACGTAATGAACGCCAGTGTCTTCTTGAAAAAAGTTTCAAATATGTCTCGCAATTTCGGTCATAGCCTTGACTAAATCAGAACGACCTATAATCGATAACAGTGAGTAACTTGAGCCATAAGTTAAACTTCTTATAGGAAAAGTTTCAGACGCTATAAAACGACTCACTTTTTAACATTCATTTGAGCGTACATTGAGAATTTGTTATTTTGATATTCTTATAAGTTTACTTCAATGTTCTGTTCACGTCATATTCATTATATGGTACATAAAAATCATTCATTAAAAAACTGATATAATGTCTTACTAGTTGTTTCTAAGAATATGATTTATTTAAAGAATTTTTTTTCATCTATTAATGTTAATTAAATACAGTTTTCTAAAATTAATTATAAAACTATTACTTATTAATAAAAACATGATATTGAACGTTGTCATATCTTACATTTAATATCAATATTTCAAATTAAAATATTGTTTCTTTATACGAATTAAAAAATGAAGCAATAAATTAAAATATTTTATAAATTAACAACAATAAATTAAGGTCAATCACTAAAATTTCTCATCATTGTTGTCTAAAGTTTTTCAATGTAATTTCAATATATGCTCTTTTCATCTTGATGACTTTAACTGCAAAATTAAAACGAAAATGAAATGAAAACTTCTTTTACCTTGTAGAAAAATAACAGTTTAGGAAAATGCGATTACTTTTTTTTCAAAAAAATACTCTTTGAATAGAATTAAAATTTCCTACAAAAAAAATGGTAACAGTTTCAATTCTTAAAAGTAAACTCTCAATATAAGACTTCATTGATATTCAATTTTATCATTAAACAAATTAGAAAAATTGTATGTTTTTTTCTAAAATCAATCAAAATTCAGAACATTGCTTAAAACATTCCATGAAAAGAAATTTAAATTTTTTTTTAAATCAATTCAAAACATTTTCAATTCTTATACAGCGAACATGAATAAAAACTAGTCTATCGTACTATTATTCGAAACAATTTTATTTCCTTCATAGATTTTATTTATCAGAGTTTCAAAAGTCTTTTCCAGTTTCACTCAACAACAATTCATTCACGAGAATTTCCAATATTGCTCCAGTGATCAGTAATCGGAATGCTTCTGTTTTCCATTCGAATGAATCTGTTTGCACTTACACTATGTCTTTCAAGAGTATTTTTTTACTGTACGCTCTTACTATTACTCGCTAGCTATTGAAAGAATGTAATATGATTATACGAAAATTGTTACACATCTGTAGGATACACTCATTTGTCTATCTATCTATTTATCTATCTATCTATCTATCTATCTATCTATCTATCTATCTATCTATCTATCTATCTATCTATATATATATATATATATATATATATATATATATATATATATATATATATATTCGTAGATGTGTATGTATAACGTAATAACATCCACTATTTATTTCATTTACAATGCTGTTTGACAACATACCACAAGTGTTTCGAATACGCAACATTTCAAAGTCGAATAGTTTCATTTGCTTTAGAATATACAACGCTACTAGATGTATATTCTCAACAGTGAAATATTAATTTATGGTGAAAACAGTAACGAAGATATTTCAAATTATTTTTGAATGATGGATGATGTTTTCATGAAAAATCAACTATTTCTTCTTTATATACGCGTAATGATTATTAATGACATTTACAACATTAATTATAAACGCTCGTTGAAATTACAGAATATAATCAGACCAGAACTTGAATCAAAAACATTCATCTTTCATGCTGGATCGTTTTTTCTACGATTGAATGATTTATTCGTAGACTAATCGTCGTGTATAGTTGATAAATTGGAATTTATATAGAATATATATATATATATATATATATATATATATATATATATATATATATATATATATATATATGTTTCTGTCTGCTGTATGAACTTAGTTGTACAAGACGTTTGCATTAATTAATTGAGCTATTGAATGTAAATGTATTTGAAGATTGTACTCGACATTGACGATGAACTTTAATCTTTGGTGTTTACGTTCAAATAATTCTGTTTGGAGATCACTGACCCACAAACATTAGATAAAAGATCTTGTTCTGTTTATGCAAACGCAAACACGAAAATCTCATTGATTTAGCCACTGCCTGCTACACATTATCGACGTATAAAACATTAATTAATTATCTATACTATTACAAAACACAGCATGTTATTACCCGACCACAAATTGTACAAGCCTGTAAAATATAGGTCGTCGTGTGCGCCTCCCTAACATATTTTGCAGGCTCGTTTATTTCATGAGGTGAGGAACGCGGCCGGGCACATAAATACTTGAACGGCGGGTGTGAGTGAACATGTGAGTTTCGGTGGATGGAGGTAAGCATGGCGGTGTCCTGCAGCACCGTGTTCCTGAACACATATACATATGCGTTTGTGTGTTGGTACAGTTTCATTGGCAGCCTGTTGTGAATATTGGTTCACCTGTAATAAATGAATCGGTTACGTCATTGGGTCATTGTCCAGACCATTAAAATGTGCGGTTGGCTTATTGCAGTGGGGCGGTTTTATTGTCTACTTTCCGTCGTTGTTTTCTCAATAAATAATTATCCTTACTGTAATATTCACGGTCTTGTTTTTGGTATTAATACGTTGTATCGAAATTCGATGGAATATGTGCGGTTTAACAGCACACAAGATTGAATATACGGTTTTTAAATACTGTGCATGATTGCAAAAATATCGATTTTAATTACTTGGTTGCAAGTTTAATTTAAAATTTGTAATATTTAATTTAAAACGATCCTGAAAACAAACGAAAAATGTATAGAGAAAACATAGTTAGTTGTGTATGTTTTATGAGAAAAAATTGTAAGGGATTATTTATAGAAAAGTTTAAATAGAAACTCGAAAAACATGGTATACTTTAAATATAAAAAGAAGGCATGGATTTATATTATGTTTATTTTTATAGATATTTATTATTATCATTCAGAGAACATGACTCTATAGTAAATTATACGAAAATATTCTTCATATTTTCGTAACATATTTAATTAATAGTCGAAAGTAATACATCGTTATTTTATATAATAATTAATCGACACTAAATACATTTGCAATACCGTCATTATATTTAATTCTTAACTACTTGAATCCAGATTCGTTCTATCCAAATATCCGCTTTAATTTCGTTTTTAATTTCAAATATCGATCAAACTTTCCACAATTTTTTCCTGATCTCATTATTTCAAATGTAATCTAAGATGGTGCGGTAATTAACGCTCGCTGAAAAATGATAAATTATTCAGTAGCAATGTGAATAGGGTCTTCTAAAAATAATAAATCGATTAGAGCTCGTTATTAAAATGTTCACTTACATTTTCTGAAAGTCATTTAAATGCCTTTTTCATGAATTGTGAAGTTTTAATATGTATGTCAGTTCATGATTATGTTATGTTTATATATTCAGTTTTAATTTAAAATTTATTCGTACTTAATTATGTATATATTTTGAATTTCAATTTAAAAAACTATGATATTTCTACATAAATTCACTACGTAAAAGAAATTAAAACTAAAGACTCGATCAACAAAAAAAGGAACAAAGACATTTTCATTAAAATCGGGTTAACTAAAAAATATTTGCCGTGCACGTATAAACAAATGGAACGATAAGTGAACAGATAGATTTCGATAATCGTTATTTATTGTTTCAAAACATCATCGAATTGAAAATTGACGATATATTTCAATACAACATAAAAGATAATAAAACAACAGAAAATTTAATAAACGCGAATATTAAAATAGTCAATATTGGCTTCAGATTTGATACAATTGAGCTTAAATTAGATCCGTTTTAACAAATGAGAGTGAGTAATGATGAATTGTTGACAGACGACATCGATGTTGATATATTTTTAAATAATATGAGCTGAAATGTTAAATAAATGAGAAAATATTTTTTATTTAAAACCGAGTAAGGATTGATTCAATTTAAAAGCACCGAATTAATTTTTACACCTAATATATTCTTTTTTTGGAAAGTTTGTATATTTTTTTCGAGATACCCGAATCATTTGTTCAATATATCATGTTATTGATTCACTGCTATTCGAAACCATCTCTATTAATTCTACCATTTTTGATTACTCATCTGAATATATATATATATATATATATATATATATATATATATATATATATGTATATATATATATATATATATGTATATGTCTGATGTTTAATATAAAGAGGAATTTGTGTACAATTTACAATATAACTGCCAAGAGCAGGTGGAAACGTTATGGATTGTAGACGGATTATCGGGTCACAGCTAGAGCCAGTCAGGACTTGTACAAGATTTAATATCATATGCAAATATTTACAACATCTTGTTATGCACCTGAATTATATTAGCGTACCAGGAATTATACTAAACTTCGTTGCGGTAGCACAATCCATTTACAGAAGAACGTGCTGTTTGAGTTTCACGTATACCTTATGTGTAGTCAAGTGAGATTAACCATAGAGTCCGCGGTCGCTGAGGTTTGATTATGTTTGTGTTGAACAGAAAGTGCATATCAATTATTTATATCACGTATACAACTTTCACTCGCTGTTTTCCGTATCATTTGCTACGAGCGCCGAGTTTATTTTTAAATGATTATTTATCCTTCCTCTTTATTCTGCCTCGTAGAAAAATAATTTAACGTCCAGTGTGTCGCCAAGGACTACTGTTACTTAATATTAATTTGTTTCTGTACGAAATGGTCTCGTATCGAACACACGAATGAGAAAATTTCGAATCGAAAAACAAAAATACACACATACGCATATACATATATACATTCTGTACATGATTTTCATATTCTGATGCAGAATTCGACTGAATTGCGCTTTAAATATAACACTGACAGGTGATATTGACAATATCTCAAATAAAAAATTAAAAATAATCAAATAGTGTATACACGCTGTGTGATTCACGCGACGTACAAAAGATAATGTGGAGTTGATAAATTAGCCGGCCATTAATAAATTTCGTTTTTGTGTTTAACTGTACTTTCTAAAACGTCAATACATCACAATTGTCCATTATTCAAAAAATATCACTAATGTCTGGAAATTTTTGATAATCAATTATGAATAACGTAATACAAAATTAATGTATTTCAAATTAGCATATATATATATATATATATATATATATATATATATATATATAAACATATATTTAATTATAAATATTGTATATAAATTAAACGAAACACATTTTTCATATATAATAAAATTGTGTGACTAGCTACATTATAATTGTTTTCATACAATTATATTTAATTAATTTGTGTTAATAAATGATTCATAAAGCTTTCGAATGTATGCTGAAAATATGTCAAATACATTAGTGTTTATACGAATTCAACAAGTAAAGCTTTATGGCAAAGTTTTATGATTTAAAATTAATTTATTTAATTAATATTTTACTCAAGATTTTTTTAATACTAATTTATCATTCGTTTTTATATAATAAACATGTGTATTAATTCCGTGCTGATAATTTTTTATCATAATTTTTTGAAGTCAATCGAAAAATATGTTAGATTATTTTTTTAAAAAAATTCAGGTATTAACTATGACATAGTAAAAGTTTATTATAAATGATTTTAAACTTGTATGAGGTAAGAGTTGTTTGAAAAACTCAATAAAATTGTTTATTCACATTTTAATAATTAATATTTCGAATATTTATTTTACGTGTCTGTAATATTTGGTTATAAACATTTCAAACAGTGATTTGTATATAAAATAATGTAATTTTAATTATAAAGAATTTACAATTTAAAAATAAATTATTATATTATAAAGAAACAATTCCAATCAAGTATTTTTAAATACAAGTTTTGATCAATAAACGCATATTTATTTTTTATTCTAATTTACATTTTATAATGGTTATAAATTGTTTATAAAATATTCTACTCTTGTTCCAGCTTAATAATCATGAAAGGTGTCAAACTGAATCCTGAAAGTTAATGTCTTCACACATTTGAAATTCGAGTGGTTGATACAACTTTGCAGTTATGAATTCGGCAGGTAAGTTTACATTTTATTTATTTATCTTTTCAAAAAATGCATTTTCGTTTAAAAAAGATTTATTCAAAATTGTAAAATTTTTAATCAAAGGCAAACTTCGTAAATATATTTATTAATGTCTATTATGTTTCATATAAAAACATTTTTTTTATTAGTTACAAAATAAATACATATAAATTTGTTGCCCTGATATTCTTTGACTTGGATCATCTGAGTATATTTTTTTCGCTAAAAATTTCGATTTGTGTCTCATCTTCGGGTACACATGGGAGCCTTTAATATCTATCTGAGGACGATACACGTGCTGAATTTAGTAGTGGAGAAAGACACTCATAGAATTCAAAAGGATTAAACCATCAGGAAAATAATTGTAAAAAAAATTCCTTCTTAAGAATGTAATATAATTGAAATAGCAAATTATTGAGTGATATATATATATATATATATATATATATAGAGAGAGAGAGAGAGAGAGAGAGAGAGAGATTTTTCGATTTTAATTTTTATTGTTATTTTGTATTAAAAAAATAAATCGTAATTTTTCCATGTTTTTCACGAATGAAATTTAACTGAAACATGAAAATTATTGAATTACAATCGAAATTGATTATAAGAAGCACCGCTGGATCAACTGTATTTTCTTGTTGTAATCCTTATTTGTTATATCAACAGTGAGTGAATGTTTGTATAGAGATATGTACAAATTGAAATTTATGTGAAACGCTTTTCACTCTAGCAGATAACTTTTTATATTCATGTTCGTTATAACCAAGTTCAATTGTATTATACACAGCTTTTCCATAACTGTTGTTTAACGAACTCTCTTTTTTTATTAAAAAAATATTCGAAATATTAATTATATATATATATATATATAAATATTTGAAATATTAATTATTCTTTTTTTATTCGATTTATTCAATTTAAATAATTGTTCTCTCATTTATATTTTGTTCAAATTATAGCGGAGTTATTTTTTTTTTAAAAGAATAACAAGTCTTTGTTGTAGTTACTTTACCAGTACTGTTCATCGACCTTAACTCGTTCGCTATATAGTTGCGAATCGCGCATAAAAATCCTATTTACTGCTTGTAACCCGTTTCAGAAACGATCAGAAAAGTGTTTTTAAAGAGCCCCGTATCGATTATCTCCCACACGCACATACGCGTACGTCCGATCGATCTCGCATTTCGGCTCATTCACGCATGATATTTATTCATAATGTGCACACGCGTTACACGTATGAAATTTCTTAAAATACACGATACGCGTTCATTAGCGATAGTGCGTGGCTCCCGTGTATTCATTTTAAGCACATAACCGTGTACGAATTTACTGCAGTCAATCTGCGTCCGTCAGTTTAATACAGTGTGCTTCGCTACACGTCAATCAGTCAGCAAGCGTTCAACATGAACAGGCCGCATACAGGAAACATCGCATTCAGCAAATTTCCTGTCAGTCCTTCCTGTCAATACAGTCAACGAGGCTTTAGCTCGATTCAATGACAATGTCTATGCATTTATAGACTAGCGCCGCGCTGCGAGAGGGGTCGAGAAAAATGCGAATAAAAAACTATTTATTTTCAACACATACATATTTCTTTCTCTCTCTCTCTAATATGTTTATATATATATATATATATATATATATATATATATATATATATATGTATTTGTATGTGTATGTGCAGCTTGATAATTGTGAATATGCTTCAGTTTATTTTGAATAGATTCGTATTGGAAAATGTTCCTGAATGGATATTTTCTCGACTGGCGTATTTATTTTCTACATGTATTCAGGAAAAAATAATCTTTTTTTCATTAATCAAAAGTGTATATAAAAAAAGCTGAAAATAATTCTGCAAACAGATTCTTTATTACTACTTTGTTGTAATTGTTTAAAAATGAATTCTAATTTCTTTATACTTCATCAGTACTTTACACTCAGAATCAGAAAATAGAAAAAACTGAGTTCGAAACAAGAATCTATTACGGATTTTAAGTCTAAGAAAAAGTTTATAAATTTTGGTTTGAGAGCAGTGGAATGATTTAATAGAGCATTTAACCATTTGTGTTTCACTAGTAAAGAGTGAATAATAAGAATAAAATCATCAAATTTAATTTGTATAATGTTTTAAATATTTTGTTTAATTTTGATTAAAATAAAAATTCAATCAATTATTGATTGAGAGCTTTCTTTTCTAAACGAATTAGTCGTTCAAATCTCTTCCCAAATGTTATTTTTAAATGTATCAGTAAGTTTCAATTATATTTAGATTTCTAGCTTCTGAAACGTTTTACGAATAGATATTTGTATGTTTTAAACAGTTAATAGTTTTTTTTCTCTTATTATACGATTTAATAATAATTTTATAATTTACCAACATTTAAACGAAATATAAAAACTGTCCATGATTTAAAAATTCTTTAGAAATCACACAAAATTTTATAATTATAATTTAAAAAATGTTTCACTGCATAAAATATTATTTATTTTTAATATATGTCGTAAATTACTTAACAGAATATTTGTTAAAAAAAGAATATTCAGCACTTAACATAATCATTCGTTTAGTTTATTCAATACTCAACATTTTTAAGAGAGATGAAAAGAATTTTTCGTCTTAGATTATTTTTTTGTATCATAATAACGTAATAACAGAATAGATTTTAGTGCTACACAAATTTGCGTAGTTCTAAATTCGTTTCATAGAACACCATGAAAAACTGATATTTTTATACCATCGTTCGAATTCTATCTATAGAGTCTGATAAGCTAAAACCCAGTCGGATGTTCGGCTTTCATATAAGACATTTCGGGAAAAATATAAAATCGAGAAAGTTCTATCCGAGCTATTTTTCTGAGAACTGGGGAAAAAGACTGCTACTACGTGTCTTCAGTGGCGGAGCATATTGATTTGAGATTATTAATATTTTACTGTAACATAGACAATTTGATATTTTCATAAATTTTGTACGATAGATAGAGGACACTTAAAGGACAGTTGTTGATATGAATATATTCGTGCGTGATTCAGTTTCAATATACCTATAGGAGAAAACATACATCGCTGATAACTCGAATTAAAAATTTAAACGTTTCCAAAACAAATAAAAAAACTATGTAATTAATCTACTGTTCATTCTCGTCTATTGTGTTCGCGTCCGATGTTTCATTAGCGTTCGGCTTGCTAAAAATGTTACGGATTTCGAATATGTGAGAGATAAGGGCGTGAAAAAAATATGTTGAACGCAGAAAGCAGACACACTGAACATGCGTTTATACGTATCGTCTACACGTCGATTTGTTGTCTCTCCTCTTTCACTCAGAAAGTGGATAGAAAACACGTCGCCTCGAGCGACAAGGGTACGATTACATGAAAAAAAGCAACCGATTCGAAAATCCAATCCGATAAGCTTAATTTTTTGTATAATGGAATTACATTATCGCGTTTATTACTTTATTGATTCGATCGAATGGAATTATGTAAAAGTAAGTGAATTACCTTGCCATTAAATGATATACATCACCTTTTTTACGTGTATTGTATGAAATAATTTATTTTTACTCGAGTTGACACACACACACACAAATACTACATAAACATATATTTACGAACCACTAATTGAATTTTATTTATTACCCAATTGGTAAAAGCATTAACATATCCGTTTAGTTATTTGTTACAATTTTTAATTGAGCGTCGATAAATAAAAACATTTTTCGCAATGCAGGCGTTACAAACAGGGACGCACTTAAAGTATTTGCATTTGGCATAATATTTTTTGATACCTGTCGCTTAAAACTGTTTTAAATTGTATATATTATAAGAAATTTTGTATTTGTAAGTAGGTTTTTAACAATGCAGGACTAGTGTAAGAAAACAGAAAGTAAGAATAATATATATGATAAAAATTCTAAGAATAGGTAATTTGTGTAAAGAAGAAAAACGCAGAAAATTCATTCGCAAAGCATAGATCATTCATTGAAGTTAAATAGAGAGAATGTGTATTCCTGTTTTGATGATCGCATCAAAATTCATTTTCTTTTATATCCATGTTCATTTGGAATTAAAGCTAGATTTGTGTGTTAAAGCTTAAATTATGGTAAAGCGAAATGTATTTTTTTCCAATTTTAATTTGTAAAAGTATATTCTATATTAAACAATAATTATATAGAGTTTCAAAATAATCTAAAACACAACAGAGATTATTCGACAAATATCTCACTTCACAATAAACTTTGTAAACTGCAATGATGTCTATTTTTTACTTCTTTATTTCAATTTTAGTTGCTTTCTTATTCTTTTTAAATCAATCAATTTTTGAATTAATATTTTTAATGGACCAGTCCAAAAATCTGAATAAAATTTACTGTTCTTTGAAATTATTGAAGTATGTATCAGAATAATAAAAAATTACATCTTTTTTCTATTGATTTAAAAACAATTTTTGATGCTCGCTAGAAAGGATTAACAAAATTAAATATATTTCATACATTATGCTTTTCTACATAATGTTTTAATCAGAACGAGCCAAAAGAATTGTAAATGTGGCAAATTTATTAAGTGTAAAAATATAATATACAGAATATATTTATTCCAACTATAAATAATTTCAGTATTATTATTTTATATCATGCTATTGAAATATAAAATTTTATTTCTCAAACAAGCCGAATTTGTGTAGAACGTATATTTTTAATGATACAGAAAAACGTACTGAATCTTTCAAGTACAAACAACGTCCTGAATAAAAACAACAATGGATAGTACGATAGTTTCCAGATGATTGTCTTTAAGTGGAAGTCGTGTTTTTCTAAGTTTTGAAATGTGAAACTATCATCGTAACGATTTAGTCAAGTGAACTGAATTGTGCGTGACAAGACGTTATTGGAAACGTCTCTCGGCAATATTGAAATGGACTTAACTTTTGCGGGATATTCGAAACAGTTGTCGACTGACCCTTTACTTATCTATACACGTTTGTCACAGAACACTTACAAGACATTTTTTTTTGTTTGTCTTCAACAGAGGATCAACTTTTCAATGTGTACGTGCATTTGTCGAGGTTGTAGCTTTGATTTGAGTATATTCTAAGGAAGTAGTACGATTTGTTTGAGTCAAACGTGCCATCAGCATTTCAAACAAACATTAGCCATATTTTAAATAGTTCTATTCAAGAATAGTGACTAATAACTAAATAATTTGAAATTATTTTCAATACTGAATTTATAATATAAAAAGTTTTATATAAAATTGACTAATTAATAAAATCAATTGTGTAATTTCGTGACAATTTATGAATTGCTAATAAATCTTTTCGTAATGCCATTTTAATAAGGATTACATTATAATTAATATCAGAATGAGCAGTTAATATATATTTTCAAAATTGACATATTTTTATACAAAAGTTCATTAATGTGAAAATATAATCTTCCAAAAATGTACAATTGTTAATATTTGACTTATGAGTATTTTAATTTAAAATATTTCTTTTCATCTACGAGCATTTATATGAATATATTTATTTGGAATTATATTATATAAAAAAATATTTTTAATTATATCATTCCCTTTTTTAATTTTTATATAATTAAATTAATATCTAAAACATAACATTTTATTTATCGAAAAAAACTATTCTTTGATTATTTGTTAAACTAGTAATGTGTATTATAACGACAATTCCAACATCTTCGGTGTATATTAATTATATATATATATATATATATATATATATATATATATATATATATATATATATATACATTTAATAGTTCTCATAAATTCCTTCATCTTTTCAAACAGCCAATTCTTTCGACCGTTGTGTCGTTCTGCTTTCATCCGCACATACATTTCTCAATAAACATTATTTCAACTACTTGTGTACACAATTAACTCTAAACTGGCAGTGCACTCTGTACAATACCAATTCAAGTGACATAAAAGTACATAACGTTTGGCACGGATTCAGGCTCTTGGCCCCGAGGTGACTATAGACACTAAAGTGGCAAGAGTTTCCGGATCACTTGGCCTGACTTGTTTCTGATCGTAACACTTAATGGTGCATGGCGCTAACATAATGTCCTACGGCTGTAGGACAGCTGACATTTGCAACATTGCCGCTGAAATAGACATCGCGCTACTTCGCACGTCATACATATAATACTGTCTCAATACATATAAATCAGTCAGCATATTTTCATTGGCTTGTACTTACATCGACGTTGACTATTGACACACGTCACGACGAGGCGACCGGAGTTCGTAGAGATAGTCCGGGCGAGACGTATCTACAGGTTGATACAAGAACTTTGCAGAATTATTCGATCATAGTTCGATGTCGTTATTTACGAACCATTTATTCCGTACTTTTTTAGGTTTCGAGATACACATGTTTTTTAAGACGAAAAGAGATATATCAATTGATTTAAAATTGAAAATGGAATAAATTTATAAAAGACGAATAAAATAATTAGACTGGATAAATGTATTCTTTTTTCTGTCACGTCACAATAATTAGATGAGAGTTATTAGGATTTCTGTTCAAAATTCAAATATGTATTCAGATTTTTTTAATCACCCAAGATTATTAAACGAATTATTGTGTTATCTTTAAATTTATTATATATTGTCATTCTATTATTTGAAATGTTAGCTGGTGTTGATTTTCTGCTGTATTTTGTTTGCGGAAGATTCTTCTTTAGTGTCCAGTGATAGTTTTATTTAGATTACACTCCCATTGGTATATATTTTTCATTATGAAAATATCTCAAAAGGAACTTTTTTTATGTATGTGACCAATCAAGTCTGGGGTTTTAGGATGAGTTTAAATTTTTTAAAAAATGTATTTTATTTGACATTTTAAAGATTATACTATTGTAGATTTGTAAAAAAATCAATTATTATTTTCTACTTTACATTTTTAAAAAAAAATTGATTCTCCTATTTCCAGACACAGTAATTCAGGATATTTGAACGCAGTTTACATAGCTATGTCGTTTTCATGACAGAAATATCTCGACGAAACCTTTTTTCGTGCATGTGATTGACCAGGTGTAATTTTTTAGTATAAAAGCTTAAATTTAAATCTAAAAAAATTTTTAAGTGATATATCAAAGTCCTAGATTCAGAAAAGAGCAATTATTTTTCTTTAAAATCAATCTGAATACTTTTCGGCTCTGTACTTCACAAATAGTTTTGGATCTGATCACCTTTCTGTATTGTATATCCATAGAGATTAAAAAAATCTCATAAACTAGAAAAGAACTTTTCATCGGAATGTTTATCGAACATTGTTATCAATCAATACAATAATTATCGAAAAATGTTAAAGTAAATTAATAAAACTCAAACAAATAAAACATTCAACAAAGAGATGATAGAACCCGAAAAGATACGAACGTTCTTTAACGCTAAACAAAGACTCAACGACGAATTGTTCGAGAAAATCTCTACTTTATTGCCTTATTTTTATATCATGTAAAACGATCGTATATTTCTATTTACGAATATTCTTCGAGAGATTCCCAAAGCGCGACAGCATGAAAATCGTAAATACGTCAATACGGACGACACGTTTACTCGAAAACAACATATAATGCCGCCCCAGAGTGAGTGCATCGTTAAACAAATTTAACAGTTTTTCTACATAATAATAAAAACGATCGTTACACTAGTCAACTCGAATACACGACCGGATGACGTCACTATTTATTGAGTTTATTGGTGCATAAATTTTATTTTAGCTGCGGCCCCAGTGCTTTTAATATGACGTTTAGTAGCCGCGAGCGATTTAATAATGTGCCGCTGTAATCAAATACGGGAGCCAGCAGTCGCACATGCAGAATTGCCTGTTTTATTGGCTGTTATATAGTCGTGCTATTGTTGCCCTGATTGGTGACTCTGGCGCCCCAGGACACTTCGCGCTGGCGGCGAACAGGAAATGATAAATGATTCAGCAAGAATATGTCCTGGTCAATTTCGATATCAATTATAAATATGTGTCTCAATATATATATATATATATATATATATATATATATATATATATATATATATATATATATATAAAGAGAGAGAGAAATGTCCCAAGCATACTTGTGTCTTGAATATACTTTGTGATAAATATTCAAAATTTTTAAAATACTTGAATAAATAATAACAGTTTATTATTATAAAACAAATAGCTGCTAATAAACAATTTTAGATATAAATTAAAGACGAAATTTAAAAAAAAATCGATGACACTCGAATGAATAAAGAAGTATACTGTTGTTAAAGAAATGATTGTGAAGAGATATTTGAAATATTACATGCATTTGAGTAAATTCTCACATTTTATTCAATGTACATACGAAACACTTCTAAACATGCACACAAGTATTTTATTTAAAAAGAAAAATCCTCACGAATCGAATTGATGTAACAGAAAATAGAACAATGTGTTTTGTGTATCGTAAATGGTTTGATGTATGATATTTGTTACTTCATGTAACAGAAATGTAGTAGAGAATTTGAATGTTATGTAGAAAACAATGTTTTATTCTTGTGAGATGCGATGACATTTTCTAAATTTGTTTATATGAATTAGTATTGCTATATTTTTCAACGCTTCTTCTTGAAATCATTCTTAATATAGTTTTATTTATTTTCTGTTTATTCTAAACTAATAGATTTTTCACTTTTTAGATCGGCATGTACTTTTAATGAATGTGTTGTTTAATTAGATATCATATTTACAACTTGATACAATAATTAATTTATACCAATTTATATCTCTACTGAAATATCCTTGGGCCATTTATTTTCCATGAAAGGGATAATCTATTTCTACTTCTGAAGTAGATATCTCTTAATTACCAGATCTTTTCTTCTTTCGAACTATTTATCTGATTATTTTCTCTTTAGATATGATAGCTATATCTAAAAAAATGAATAAATATGTGTATAAATCAAATCTATTGAGCATAATTAACTGTGATTGTTTATATTGATTTTTAAAAAATAGGACAATTTTTTTTTCTTAATTATCTTTGCATAAAATAACATTTTTAATGTTTAACATGGAAATATTATCCATAAAAAATTGCAAATAATACTTTTTTGATTTATCAACTTTCTTATTTAAAAAATGATTGTCTTATTATGTCATTTTATTTTTAAATTATATATCGATTTGTCTAAAATACATTAAAATATAAAAATGTTTACATGAAAAAAATGATTGATAATAAAGAGAATACACGAATAAAAAAATATCGTGAACGAATCACAAAAAAAAGTACAAACGTTTTGAAAGATTTATTTTCAGGAACAATGAAACAGAGATAAAAATTATATCAAAATATAAAAGACATAAAACGTTTCTGTTCTTAATTCAGTTCATTCTTTTCTAAAATTAATAAACGTAGAGGTATCGATATTTTCAGAAATATTGCATAACATCCATAGAAAAGATCTGTCAGCTCGTGCGTGAAATGGATATCACACGTTGTCAGAGCTAAAAATATATCAATTCTTATATAACATGTTCTGACGACCTATCATTGAACATACGAATGTACAACAATCCTGTTTTCCCTATGTGTCCCGAATGTCACATTGATCTGTAGCACAGGTTAGGATCTCATTCTTTTTTATGGCAGGACGACAACTTCCGTATTCCTTTCAAATACACACATATACTCCTACATACATAATACAAATATATATATATATATATATATATATATATATATATATATATATATACATGCTTGTATCTTCAAGTTTTCATCTGGTTAAAAATGAAACGTTGATGGAAGAAAAATAAAATCAGTTGAACGAAAAACACAATGGTATTTTCTGTAGGTTGTCTTGTGTGCAATTAAATTTATTTTTAGCGATTTGATTTTTATTTCATTTCAAAACTGTAACATATGTATATATATATATATATACATATATAATTTTAATTTTGTTATAATTTGATATTGTAATTGTAAATCGATTACTTTATTGAGCCTATTTACATGATATAGTTTTATCATGATATAGTTGTGTTTGAAAACTTTTAAATGAATTTTTGTTCTATTATGAGAATGGATTTTTAAAATGTGTAAGACTTCTTATTATGCATTGTATGTAGTTGGTTCCAAACTACTTTAATAAATTTTCATTAATTGATTGATTTTATATTAAATTTCTATAAATGAATTACTATTTGTCCACCATAACTGTTTTTAAAAAAGTGTTCAAAAATTACTTCGTGTTTATTTTGAATATCTTTGTACAATTTTTGATAATTTCATGATTTTCAAAGTACTAAACCACAGCAAATCTTAATATCTGGGAAATGACTTATTTGTACAAATAAATTTAATGCAGTATCAAAACTATATCTGTTTTGTATATTCTAAATAGTTAAATAATTAGTCTTAATTTATAAAAAAATGTTACTAAATTGAAGTACTTTTAAACAAATAGCAAAAGATTTTTTTTTGAAATATTCACAATATTTTTTGTAGAAAAAATATGTATGTATATATCTTGATATGAATTTTTAAAATTATTCACTTACTGTTGAAACAGTTGAAACATTTTCTTTTATATAAAACATACAGTACATAAATACTTAATACTCCAGTAATAATACTGAATGAAATATGCTATTCAAATTCATTTATATCGTCGTCAATAGAATCAGTGATCATTTGAACACGACTTTCAATAAAATGGAAAATGATTTCCGTACAGCTTTCAATGACGTCCGGGTCAACTTACCGGTTGGACGATTCACGTTGCCTATATATTGAAATCGGATATAAAAGGATTGCAACTGGTCGACATGCAATTTATTGAAATGTCTGGCAGATTTGCAATTTTACGTTTACTTAAAAATAAATGTTTCTGTACACGCGACTGTTCGAGAATAAAACGAAGTCATTTAAATATACTACATTGAATATTTAACTCCAGTAGTTGCACATGCATTTATTTAAAGTGGTCGTATGCATAAAACACATTGACATAAATTGGACATGTATTGAAAACGATTGTCTAGTAGGATAGTCATTGTTAAATTTTATTGGAAACTCTTAAATAAAAATCGGACATAAAGTAGATGATTTGTGTAGATTTTTTAGACACAGAGATGAAGAAGTACATAAATACCAACTCAATTTAAAATATAGTATAAAAGGCAATAAATGAATGATTATATGTATGTAGTCTCTGGTATCTTGTACAAAGAAGATGCCATTGTTGTAACAACTGTTGCAAGTAAAATATTCCACAAGTATAGAAATATCTCAACATAACAACAAGTAAAATGTTCAAGCAAGGTAGAAAATTAACAGAATGTACAGTCTTAATACAATTAGACTAACATACATAGATACGCAAATAGAAGACGAGTAATTAATTATTATTTCAACATATGAAATAATGAAGATGAAAAGCTATATCAAACTGCATGATGCAGATTTGAAATAAAAAGTTCTCAAAAGGAAAAGGAGATATAAACAAAAATATAAAAAGGCAATTTTATAAAGAGATATTATACAAACATTTTATATAAAATTACATATATTATACAGTTTTGTTTTTTACTTTAATATAAATATTAGAATTTATAAGAATGTCGAATGGGAAAAGTTTATTTTTGAATGAATTTTTTGATACGATTTACTCCTGAGATAACGTGTATAAAAATCAAAAAGACGGAAATTATGATCGATAGAGTTCAAAGATTTAAAAAGAAGGGCAGTGAAAATCGACGAGAGTAAGATTGATTTAAATATGTTGTCATGAAGAATAAAAGAAGCGAAAGTGTTCACTTATAGGTGGAGTGGCATTGATTAATTGATTTTGTTATAAATTTGTGTTATTACAGAAATCGATTTTCAGTCGAACTTTAACATCTAGGTCATTGTTTAAGAAATTCGCTGCACTGGTCCACCGTTCACTCTAAAAAGTATTTCGTATATCATCGAATTATTTTGTTAACCAATCCACGTATTGATCATTGTTTTACAAGAAAATTCAACTCGAAAAAATAAACTGTTATCTGAATATATGTGGTTGATTTAGAAAATTGAAGAAAGTAGATTAATTAAACAAATCTCTTAGAAATTATAATATTTTATCTAATCAGGATCAATGTATTTATTTTTATTTACTCGAATTTTGTTTATTTCTAAATTGCGTCAATCCGAAGCTTGAAAATAACAGAAAGTAATTTCAAAGTAATTAGTTAAGTACCAATTAAACAACGTAACAAATTTCTGCTGCAGAACTTTATAAAATGGATAATACAACATCACTGTGTTTGTTTATATTATGAAGTTACTTATTATTTGTTACGAACGCCGTTAGCAATTAAAATACAAACGTTTTATCTAGAACATCTCCCAGAAACTTTTTACTCAACAGTTATTGACTTACTACCGATTCTTTGATGTGAATTGTATTAAAAACAGATTTCGTGCACTGCCACAGTAAATTTAATGAGTATGATTAATTTTCCATGACATATTAAGTAATGAAGTAAATAAAATACTACGTATAAAGTTTTCAGAAGAGAGCAGCACATAAACGTTCCGATGACTTTTGTTGATTTTAATTAATTATTGAAAGAATTTCAAGACGTGTTGGCGGATTTAATATGTTAAATGGATGCTGTTTGTTTAAGTATTGTTGTTTATGGAATTTCTATAAATATTATTTTAATTAATGGAGTACTTATTCCTATTAAATTTTATACTGTTTTCGAGTAGTCGAAATGTACATTAGTACAGAAAATTTCACTGCTATCTAAATTCGCAAAATCAGTTATTAATAATGATCAACAATGATTTATTGAAGATTTTCGTCTAGAAAACTTTTTGTGATTTATGAGAAGAAAATATATCATTTGTGGAAGTGAATCAATCAGACCCACATTATATTAGATGCATCGTTTTCTTAAGTAGCTTTCTCTTTTAAAATTTAATTATTTTAAACGGCCATCTTTGAATAAAAATAATGTTAAAGTATATTCACTATTTTTTATTTTAAGTTTTGTTTAAAATTTCTCACTATTCTAATAACAGTTTTAATAAAAATATTATGTTAATACGAAAGTCAATGAAATAATTATATAAATAAATTAATTATTTTGTTTCTTCTCGATAGAATTTTCTGTTTAAACATACATTTTTATGCAGTTTGAATATTAAATGTGTATATTTTATAGATTATTCCACAATTTATTTTTACACAACTTATTTCTATGTGTATTTTCTCTATATAAACATATAAATGTGTATCGAAAGAAATGACCGTAATTGAGTTCAAATGTTGCGATGAAATCTTCACAACATTTTTTTTCTCGCAATTTCTTTTTTTCCAGTACATATGTAACTCATTTACACATTACATTTGGACTAGTTTTTACGTGAATCAGTCTGTAATTGCAGAATCAAAGCCAAATGTATGATTGGATCGTTAGTTCCACCTGCATGCTTCGACAACTTGCTAGCAGCTATTTGCTAGTACACTCTTTACTTGTTCGTATAGGAGCTCTTGTTTCCCAGCAGCAAAACGACGAAATAGAAACGTTTTTTTTTTAACGTAAATAACATGTATTCGTGAGTTACTGTGTAATGAATAATACATGTGTGTTACAGCTATACTAGTTATTTATATAACCTTTTCGGACGAGGAACGTTTGTTAGATTAATTAGTTTTAAAATTCGTAATTATGTTTTCTCCAATTGAACAATTACACATACGTGAAACAGTGGATAAGTACAATAATATATTTGTTGTAATTCTTAGAGAAATAAATTTTTAATATTTGATAAGTAATTTTTACCATAAATAATATAGAATTAACAGTAAAATTTTTAGTTGCTTGCTTCATAAAGGGAATTTGTTGAATAGAATGTTAATTTTATTTCCAATTACGGTATATTATAAAAGAGTTTGGAAAAAGTTTCTTTCATAAATACATTTTTCACTTCATAAACCATAAACTTTTTCAGATCAAAAATATTCAACAACTGATTAACGATCATTCTTGACTGTTGCTTATATATTTTGTCAATAATGCTTTCATCTTCAAAGCGTTAAGAAAAATCTGTACCTTTGTGGTTTCTTTGCATATTAATACTTGTAGAATGGTGGAATAACTGTCGAAAATCGGATAATCAATAATAGAAATTGATCTATAATAAATTATCGAACCTTTATTATTAGCACATTTTTAAAGGTCGTGGGGCGAGTCAAAAATTCATTTGAAAGAGTATTTAGTCACAGTTCTAGAAGTTTATTACAAAAAAAGTGTTATTCTTTCAATAAATCATTACAGAATCTCATCTATGAAAAAGAAACTAGTAAAAATTTAAACGTTCACCAATTACGGCAGCTCATTGTATAAAAAACGTATGTAAAAATAAATATTTCATTCCTTTAATCAGTGTATAGTTACATAGTGTACGTTTTTGTCATATCTACCACAGAATATGGAGTTAATTTATGGATTGCGTGATAAATGGATAACTCTGTATAAATGGTACTGGAATTGGTCATTCAGTATAGGAAAATGAATGTTATAGTAATTTTGAAACCAAATGCCAAACAGGCGTGGTAAACCAGAAATTCAGTAGGGGTTCATATTCAAATTAACCGATAGTTAAAATGTTTGCAATATTGTATTGTGAGATGGAAAAAAATATATTTAAAAGCAATTACTAACGTTTCACAGCGTTTTCAAATTTGGTTATTTGAAATTATTTTAAATGTGAAAATCAGAAATATTACAATAAATTTCTTAATGCCTTTTTATTGTTTAAAGTCGATAATTTTAATATTTTGTTCAATGATAATAGAACTCTCATTCAAAATAACTTATAGATAATTTAATTGTAATTAAAGTTTCATACTTAAAAAAATTAATACACTTGCAAATGATGAAATCCACTCGTTTTGAAAATATAAAATATTGAAAATGTTAAACCAGTCTCTTACATCCTTGAAAATTAGCACGCCTTCATACAAACGTACACAAAGTATTAAACAAAAGCATATAAATAGAAGTAAATAATAAACATTTCAACATATAAAATAGACCTGCATTATTCCAAAATAATGTATGATTTTATATTTCCTTGAAACATTACAACACAAGTAATATTTAATGGTGAACAAATACTTGTTTTCATCACGGTTAGGTTAACAAGATAAGAGCTAGACATACTTATTCTTTATAAAGTTCATTTTATGGTTCACGAGAAATAAAATTTATTTGAAAATCGCTGAACTGTTGTAAACACATTTACTGCAATACAACACGAGATACATTGCAATATAGTTATAATTCTCGAACGGTTAATAAAATATTTACTGAATAAAAAAGTTTTACAACTTGGAATTGTTTTAGCCTATATGTTATTTTTTATATAAAGTCATATATATATATATATATATATATATATATATATGTATATATATATATATATATATATATATACATGATTCAAAATTGTGGAAATAATATTAAGAAATATAATTCTCCTGGTTAGCTTAAATACTGTTATTACCAAACTAAAAAATATTGATAAACAAATATTTAAATCTATACTCATCTATAGAAATGTAAAAAACAGCACACTTTTAAATGAAAATTAAATAGAATATAATTAAATATTTAGCATATTGAATTTATGATAATGTTTCATTAATTTAAATGAGGTTTTAAAAAGTATTAAAGCACATTTAATCTCGAAATAATCAATCGAATCATTTAAAGCTTAAGCATATTTAATTTAGTAGAAGTCCTAAATTTACTAAATAAATAGATTTCAAATGGAAGGACGAGCTGTATTTTTATTTAAGTTCTATAAATAGTAAAAATAAGGTGCGATTCTAAAAAGATAATATACGAATAAAGAAAGAAGTAGTTGTGGTAAAATATAGAAAACTTAAAATATCAATCGGTTTGTTTAAGGGTGATGCAGATAATTATGTAATTAGAGAGGGTTTATATATATATATATATATATATATATATATATATATATATATTTACATATGATAAATGCAAGCATTTGAAATAATTAAATAAACTGAATTAAACCGACTGCATATCAACAAACACACGAGAATAATTATTATTCCCTCACGTATACAAATATAAAAAGGGATATATGTGCATAGTAATGTCAATAAAACGCCCTGTTTTAACAATTTTCTATTGCGTACACCATCAAACGAATTTCTATACACTACACACGCACTCATACACTCGAACGTTTCACTGTGTGTGTGTGTTTGTGTGTGTGTAATTTTCTTTTATACATCGTGTGAATAGAAGTGCTTTTTTCTTCTTATCGCATTGATAAAACTACCACCTTTGTACTTAACTCGTACTCTTTGTATCATTGCGAAAAACACAAATGAAAACATCTATGCGGATCGTTCGAGTGGAAACAGTACAAATGTAATGATATTTATTCACTGCATTTTATATTTGTTTACTTTTGTGCTTGGTAACTCGCTGAAAGCAAATAATATCCGATAGTTTATTTTGGAATTGAATTAATAATCGTTTTCAGTAATTATTCGTATTATAGGAGGAATTATTTTTATGCGTCGATAATTGATTCCGAATACTGCCAAATATATTCATATATGATTGTTTATGTATGTGTGTGTGTCTGTGCTTATATATATATCCATATTAAAATGGAAATATATTTTTTTACTTATAATAAAAATATTTAATTTCACTATATCAAAGCTAATAGATTTTTAATAAATTTCTGGTAACATCAACAGATCTATTAGTAATTAATATAGAAACATGTTTATATTCATTTAAATCTTTTTTAATATTTGAAATTTAAATCTTTTATTTTTAAATATTTTTTTCAATATCAAATAAAACCTTAATAAATTGGACTAGTGATAGAATATGGTGTTTAACAATCAATATATTTTCTAAAAGTTATTTCACGAATGAAAATGGATGTTAAATAAAATTTATTACACAAGTCAATTAAAAAAAACGTCAAAATATTAATTTAATTTGACCCATAGCAATTACGGAACATATTATGCATGAAATTTAAACTGATTAAATAAACCATACTTCTCATATCGAGAACGTGTAGAAAGTTGAACGGATGAGAAAGGAACGCGCGATAGAGAAAATTATCAATAATGTACAATAAATGTTCGAGAAGTGTGAAAAGTGTGACGTGGGAACATATCTGGTTTCTTGTATATATCTGTGCGTGATGCTAGAGCTGGCGTTCAATGCCGGAGCCTGGCAGTCCTCTGTCAACATGCAACATAAACAACCCCCAACGTTGTAGATGTGTTGTCATTCTCCTGTAAAATCGTCGGGCTACATATGCTCGAATTTACGTACTGCCTGGTGAGATCGCGTTCAAGAGGAAATCAATATCTGCTTTATATATCGCGCACCTAATTTAATTTTATGATGAATTTTTTTCACTTCGTTATTACATTGTATCACTGAGAATGAATATTAAATTATTTGTACGCTGGATATATTTTTAATATTTATATAAAGCATGTTCACAGAAATATATTCTCAGTCAGAACATTTATAAGGAATTTTTCTAACAAGCGAGGGAGAGAAACTGATACTCTGCGAAACATGATTACTCTTGTTCTCATGAAATATTAAACGGCGTTACAACATGTATATCATATAATAAGAATAATTAAAACAAGAACAATATACAGTCTTAATACACTGTTTCGAATAAATACTTTTTTCAAATTTAGATTTAGATATAATTCTTAGGTTAAGTTCTCTTTAAGTAATATAAAAATTCATTAAATTAATTTTTTTAAGTGATTATAATTTATTAAAAAAAATTTTTTCAAAATGTTTTCGTAGTCAGTCAAACATTGATAGTAACTTAGCTTTCTGTAACAAAAACTTCAACTAATTTTTATATTTATATTCGAGTTTAATGTTTATAAATAGATGTATGAAAAAGTTTATGGTATAACCATCTCAGTTATTTGATCTAAATCATTATTGCGAATTGTTGTGTGTTTTTTTCGCAAAATAGTAGGTCTATAATTATCTAAGTTGTTTAAGAACTTTTGAACCGGTTTTAACATGTCTAAACTTTTATAACTACCAAAGAATCTCAATTTAACATATTGTTTCTATCATTTTGACTAAATTACTTCTCAAAAATAAATTATCTACTCTCTCAAAATCTACAAAAAAATCCGATAAAAAGTGTTTGATAATTAATTATTAATTATTTCTATAACCGTTTTGCACATTTCTATGACAGTTTTATTATTATTAAATTACTAAAATACAGGAAAATCTCAAAAATGCACAACCGACAATTAAAAATGATCAATTATCAGTTATCTTTCAATTAAAATAAAAGGTAGACTAATCGAAAAAGCTTTGAAATATGTTTATTTACATCAACTTGGTAACAAGAATTGATCATTTGAGAAAGTGAACGAAAATAAAAATTATTTACGAACCATATAGAAAAAACAACTATGTCAACACCGATTTAAATCAAAAAGCCAATAATTAATGACTCAATCAAAATTTTGACGACTTAATCAATACTTTCGTAACTAGTCATAGATTATACTTTGAATATATTTCGATCAATCAAGTACTAAATTCTATAGTAAATGTATCACAAAAAGTGTGTTTTTTAAATATAGTATTAAAAATAATAAATTTTAATTAGAATTTTATCATAAAAGTTTGTTTATAAAGCATGTTAGTGGTTTGTACAATAATGTAAAATCATTTCTGAAAATGTAATTAAAAGTATGCGAATATAAAATATAGTTAATGAAACTATATAGAGTGAAAATATTTATAATTAAAAATTTTATTAGAAGATGTAAATAGAGGAAATTAAATTTAACATATTGTTTTGAATATATTAATCATACAAGTATACTTGTATGATCGATAAATGTTTAATCATCATTTTAAAATGCACATAAGGCGAATAAAAAAGATCAATAAGTATTTATTTAATATTTTTAGTCTGCATTTTTTGTATGGTGGTATTTCTGAAGATGAATTTAGCCATTGTGGCAGAACTATGCACTGTGTTTAAATATAGATTATTTATATATATATTTGTAAATACATTGTTATAATAATATAAGTCAGCCAACGTTTTATTTCTACTGTTTTATACCTAAACATATGTACGTATTTTAAAATAAATTTCTCCATCGATGACATCAAGATGTTCGACATTCGTCTCAGCATCAATCATACGTGCAAGATACATTTATGTATATTTTATTTCGTCAGAATAATCATCAAAGATAATATTATGTAGTCGTGTACGGCTGATATTTTTCGTTTACGACACAACAGGATAAGCGTGTAGTAGTTCGCGTAGACAGCATACATTAAACTGTATGATATTTTCCTTTCAACTCGTTCTGTATATGTGACGAGGGGAGAAAGCACCGACAAGGGAAACGTTATTTCATCGAAATCACAAAATGAAAGCGCATTTCAAGTAGCTTGAGGGTTCTGAATGATATTCAAATACAGGCTTATTGAGAGATATCTAGAGAAAACAGTATAGGACTTCTAACCATCATTACGATTCTTTTTTTTTCAATGATATGGATGTGAAATAAGTAGCAGGACTTTTCATGTATGAGAGATATGTTCTTGATAAAAATAGACTTTAATTATAAAAGTTTATTTTTATTTTTTATATTGAAAATATTTTTATTCAAATAAATATTTGGTTATGTTTATGATGATTTAATCTTTAAATTGTTCCAAATATATAGTAAGTGTAAAAAATAACTGGGAGACCTTTAAATTGTATCAGTCATAATTCTGTTTTGAATTAAATACTTTTCTGTTTTAAATATTTTGAAGTACTAGTATTAAGATTTAAAAACATTATATATCTTGGTCAAGCAGTTGGCATAACTTCAGAAAATAGTAGCAAACATGGTGGCTTCCGAAAAGCAGCATATTAGGCATTACATTCTTTTCGCATTCCAGTTAAAAAAATGCTACAGAAGCCACTGGAATGATTTGTTCAGTTTTGAGGGAAGGTGTTGTGATGCATAAAACATGCAAAAAAATACTAAAACAATGGAAGAGTTTTAAAAATGTATAACTATTTCATCGACCTGAAGCTGTAATCTATTTTTTTACAAGTGATTCGTCCATTATCCGACAGATGAATCAAAATTACACAAAATAATGGAAGATATTTAGTGGATTGACATATATTTCATTTTTCCATAAACATTCATTTTCTAAAAAAGACACCGAATTAATTTGTAATATATATATATATATATGAGTGTGTATGTGTATTAATATAAATTTGAATATATAACATCACTTGTCATACCGCAACTAGATGAAGGTTTCAATAACGGATTACTATCTTGTCGTTACGACGGGATATATTTGTTTTACATTTTAGAACGATGTTGGTCCGGAAGCATCAAAATCAAAAGTAGACCAAAGGCAATAGATGTATCTTAATGGAACTACTGTAAAACGGTCTCTCTAGAGAAACGGTTTAATATAAATCCATGAGTAGCTACATAATACTATCCTTACTGTTAAGAACATAGCAGTGAGAAAATGGTTCTTAATGTGTATATATATATATATATATATATATATATATATATATATATATATATATATATATATATATATAATCTAATGTTCTTAATTTTAATAGGGTTGTTACAATTATGAACATAATTTATTACAATCTGAGATTTTATTTATCGGAAGAAACTGTGAAATTTTGTAATCATTATGAGTGGATTTTATTATTTAATGGTCTGTTGAAATTTTAATATTTGAAATTTATCTTTGAGAATGTAATATAAAATAATAATTGATCATTTTTAACAGGAACATACATATAATATAGTGTAATATATAATATAGGAAAAATATTAGTTTTATTTCACAAATTAGTTAACATTCTACATACAATGAATGTCTCTTTATCAAAATATCTTATAGTTTAGTATCGTATAAATTTAGTATTAAATTTTTTGTATAAGTGTGTATATATATATATATATATATATATATATATATATATATGTATATATATATACAAAATATTACATTTAAAACTATTTTGTTGTTTATTCCTCTGATACAGCACTTAAAAAAGTTTTATAGACCTTAAGAATGAAATTAAAATAGATTAAAATCATAAAACTTATATAGTGTTGCAATAACTTATTACTCGCTGGTAAAATCTAGCAGCTATATATATATATATATATATATATATATATATATATATATATATATATATATATATATGCAATGTACTTACAAACTTTATACACGTATAATTGAACTGAACTTCATTTCAAAAAGCTTTATTTATAACCAAGTGTTATAGTTGTAACGAAATATTCCTATTTTATTAGTTTGTACATTTGAAGCTTTCTTAATTTTACTCGTACTGGCAACTAACTTTTTTCTTGTGAGAATATGAGAAGTGTAATGCGGGTCTGAGTACTTTTCTTTTTGAAATTGATATATATATATATATATATATATATATATATATATATTTCAGGGATTCACTTTTATTTAAGACAATAGTTAAGAAATTGAATGAGAAGTATGGATTAAAATTTTAATAAAGTAAAGATTTAAACTGTTTGAATTTTAAATGTATTTTTGAGTAAGTTTATGACTGTAAATTTAAACTGTTTAAATTTATATTAAAGGAAATGACACTGTTAATCATTACTGTTAATCATTATTTATCTGATGGTAGTTTCTTTTAATATCTGGCAATCATATTTGACTAACTGAAAAGTTCAAAATTAGAAAATTGGAATTATGTGTAAATAATTTTTGATGATATAAAAAATAAAATTTGATATTAATAAAACATAAAACATTATTTAGAAAGAAAAATGAGTGGGAATGTCTTTATCAAGTGAAATAATTTAGTCGTATGCTTTTTTTTCAAATTGATACATTTGTTTGATATTTTCTTATCAGTCTGGTACTTCATCTTATCATCTCCTGATATATTTTTTATGTTTTAAAACTTCAAATGTAGTTTTAAAATAAGTTAAAGTTAATTTTTATATACCTGAACGTAACTATAAAATTATGAAATCAATAATAAAATGCAACAAAAAATAAATCAATTCAAAGTAAAAACGTTGATAACATTATTAATAATGGCCTGAACGTATTAAATCTACCAAAAATGATTGTAGTAATTCCATTTTAAAATATTTTAAAAGCTTGAATTAATTTTCCGTGTAGAAAACAGACATTAAAAAATATAACATTAATAAAGAAAATTTTTTATCTCAGTCACAATAAATATATATATATATCTTCTTCATAATCAATATTTGATGATTCTTTTCTAAATAAAGACTTTTTCTAACATTTTACAATCTGAACGATCTGGTTGTTTTTTCTCTCATACATTTCTTAATATATCTTTATTTAGTAAGATTGATATCTTTTTGAATCTCTTTATATATTTTCACTCTGTGTTAATAATTTTCTTCATTTATTTATTATCAATTTTTCTTCAAATATATCCGTCCCAATTCTGTTTCAAATTGTTTATTGTTATTATTATTATTAGAAATCTAGTTTTTTATCTTCGTATCCATGCTATTCTTCTTATATCTTTTTTATTACAAATAATAGTATCATTATAAGCTTTTATGTACCATTTGAATTTTTAAATTATTTATATAGAAAAAATATTTGTTTATAAATATTTAAATTGGCTATTAATATTTAGAATCCAATTTTTCCGCTGCATTGTTTTATCACGCTTGATACAAAAAATCGCCATGCTAAACCTTTATTATATAAAGGGGAACTCAAAAGTTACGCCCCGTGGGAATCTTATTTATGTTTTCCCTCCATTTTACATTTAGATACCCGATGGTTGTAAAATTAACACGTGAAGATAGGAAAGGGTGCTTAAATTTATGAAAAAGGGATTTTTCTAGATAGACCTTTTAAAATAAACGAACGAGTTTTTATCGCCAATTACTGAACATTCGTGCATATAATTTATGTCTGTGTTTGATGATATGTTTCTGATAATGAGTTTTTTCTTTTAATTCTTATCTATTATTTTTAGAATTGTCCAATAAGAATAATTGATTATTTTGTAAATAATATCTGTTTGCTTGATTTTAAAAACGGATTACTAACCGAATGCAACATTTATTAAAAATTTAAAAGATTTTTTCTTGTGACTATAATGACTACAACCCTAATTTGTGTTTTCTTTTTCAGAATCGTTAAATAGGACGACTCGACTATTCACAACTAACACATATTAAGTGAGTAAAAATATTTTGATATTAATCAATTTAAAATTCATCTAGAGAACTGAAACAAATTTTTAAATCACATTTTATATTCCCTACTTTTATAGTCGCATTAACATTTTAAATAAAGCATTCTAATAAAATTTTGATTAATAGTAATGGAAAATGCTTTTAATACTTTTGAGTACTAAAAGAATCATTAAAGTATTTTTCAACGCTTTTATTATCCATTCTGACTGATTTTTATTTCCTGTGTAATTTAATATTTCAACTTAAAACTAAATTTCAAAAGTATTCGCTTCCAACAATCCCAGCACTATTTTTTTATTTCAAGATTATTTCTTAACAACTGAGAATATTTTATTCGTTTCATATTTTATACAAGTACTCATGCAAAGCGTTTATGCTTCATATTATGTAATTTATGTTTTTTTTCATATTATCCATAAAATTATAATTGAATGAAAAATTGCAGATTTGCTGAAACATATACAATCTCAGTTATTTATTATAAATAATTTTATTTAACATCTTGTTTACTGGATTATACAACATATAAAAATAGAAGAGTTTAATTTTTATTTTAAAAAGAATAAAATTGAAAAACACAAAAAAGATAGATTTTGTTGCAAAATGTAAATTGTAGGATAATTTTTTTATTTTGTACATAAAAATCCTGTGATATGATTGATGAATCATCGAATATTTAATATCAGTTTTTATTTATGTTATATGAAAATCTTACCAGTAGATAAAACGTTAAATATATTATTAAATATTCGTTTAATATATTAAATTTATTTGCATGAAATAAGATTTTATGAAGGTTGAGATATTTATAAACGAACTAATAAGTAAAACGTCATGAATAATTAATCTCATAGATAATTATTCATGATAGAACTAATAAGTAAAACATCATGAGATTAGAGTGTTTCAATTCAGTGTTTAATTTTACCAATAGCCAAAAAAGTAATTTTAGATTTTTTTTTATCAACTTGGTGGTATTGTGCAACCACTCCATTCATTCTTAATTGTTTAATTAATTGAGAGACCATTGGTTTAATATTTTTTCTACTTTAATTCTTTTATAACTCGTTGCTACAAATTTTAATTAACTTTGAAATTGAAATTCTGTTTGAATAGGTTTGAACGATTGATTTTCAAACAAACACTTTAATTCTACAGATTTATTTTTAATAGACATTTATAAAATATGAGTTTATTTTTTATTGTTAAATTGAATTTGATTATTTGATTTTAGTATTATTTTATTTTAATTATATTTGAAACGAGGATTTAAACTGCAAATTATATAAATCAAAAAATGCCGATTGACTTCATAAAGTGCCATTAAATCCAATTAGTTTTCTTTCTTGTACTTCAAAGTCATAAAATTCACTAAAATAGTGTCACGACATTCAACCCATTTGAAAATATTCGATCGTTCATTGTGTTTTATTTTTCATTTTACATTTACATCCAGCAGACCGATATTCGAAACACTAAAAAGCATGTCTGTACATGCTTTTATAAAGGATGGTTCATTTAATATCCATAAAAATATAGACATACATCAAGATACGAGCGCTGTAACGTTATTTAAAGATCGTGTTTATTGGCATCATTATATACTGTACTCATTCGTTTATTGTCACACGATCAACGATTCTGTCAACGTTATAATGGCGTTCGCTGCGGAAAAAGCATACGCGATTGCCAATGAATGTATCATTTAAATCGTGTCATCAGGTTGTTTCGGTGTCGTTTCGAATGTCGAACTGTACCATTAAAATTTGTTGTTATGAAGTCAACGGACCGGCTGCGAAAATCAAACGGGAACCAATAACATTTTGACATGTATGTACGTGCCAATTGACAGTGATGCATAACAAAGTATCTTTGTAGTTTGAAATTAACAGTTTGAATACCTGTTAGGTATTAAACTGAAACTGACGATTGAAATTCTAATTAGTTTTATATTCACTGGGTGTGTAATTCGATCAATTCGTTGATTATTATTAAATTCAATTGTCCTAGCGATAAAAAACCGTATGTGTATTTTTATGAAATTTATGTTCTGATATAAAAAACAGTGTTATTCGAAATTCTTAAATGAACGAAACAATTGATTCACTTTACTATCAAAATTTCCAATTCGAATCTTCAGTTTGCATGCAGCTAACTGAGTAATTAGATAAAAAATAACTTTACTCCTCTTTTTATAATTCAAGTGTTCGGTTATTATAACATCCCACTTATTTTCATACATATATACATTTTATTTGATTAACCTTTGTCTGTTGAAGTACTGTCCTAAATAAACATAATCAATGTATATCAGTTATTGACCATCAATATTAATTTCGCATTCTCGTATTAATTGATTGAGAACTGTTTACTTAGCTTAATTTTCAATCCATGATCTTTTAGTTTAAGTTCAACAGATGCTGATTACAGATTTACACATACATTTGTATTGTTTACGCACACTTTTCTCACATTTCCATTCATATCATTGGAAGCATATTTGTATAATCTTTCTGTTATTAAAGTCTTATACTATTTTAGCGTTTAGTATTTATTTCAAATCTATTGTATCGTATACATTGTGTAGAGGGAGTATATATTGAAATATTTAATCAATGATTTCATAAAGATTCCACTTAAACATAAGTGTTCGGTTTTTCTTAACGTACATTTCTGTTAAAATCAAACATCATATATGAGAAAAAAAGACGAAACATATACTTTCAATCATTCTTTATCGAGCCAAAGTATTTCTGTAAAAGTAAGAGCACTAACATTCCTATATAGCGAATATAAATGCGTACAGGAAATATAATGTATAATAGGAGATATTTTATCCGTTCGGTGTATCATCAACCTTTTCCAGTCAACGAACTATAATACTCGTGATTTTTTTTACAATTCTCCCCGTTTTATCATCAGAAATACAAAACAACATCTGAATAAATGGTACAAGAATCCGGCGCTCTCATACCGCACGTGACCCCATCGCTTTGCCGCCTATCGAAATGTATATATTATATAAGTCTGGTCCCGACAAACTCGGTTCCATATTTCATGATTATATACCCTGTTCATATTTTAATTCGGATATTCATGTAAAAAGCTTTATCGTAAGCCGGCACATAAAATGTAAGAGTAAACGACCGTTTATCGACACTATTTGCGGTTTTTACAAGCATCATTTACGAACGTCGAGCCTTTTTGCGTGTGCGTGCGTGCAGCATCCCCGAGGACACATAAAAGCCTACGCGTAATGACAAATCGACATGAAAGTAGAACTGAGTCAGTATCAAGTTAAATGATCCGCTTCCACTGTAATCTATGTATTCTGTGCAAGACTGACTTTACGACGGATTGACTGATGCCTGAGAGAGATGTCTTTCCAAATATGTTCGAAAAATTGTTGGTGCAAAACGGATTTCTTTCTGGCGCGTTTATTATTATCAACATGATTCTTAAAATACGTTTGCTCGCTTCAAATCGGAACGTACATTCAGTCTCACTCATTTCCTTTTCAGTCGTCTTATTAAAAATAGTTTTATTTTTTCTATATATGAATATGCACAAATACTCTTCTAAAAATGCCACTTAAATTATATGTAAGGACAATGAAACATGTTGAAAGAATAATTAGAATTTAATAGAAATTATTTCAATAATAATCCATGATTTGAATCATAATAATAAAAGATTTATAATTGAAAATTCCAGAAAGTTGTTATTCATTTTATATAACAACCTTACAATATGCGAATAATAAAATTAAATAAACTTGTGATAGAGCGTACGACAGAGTTTTATATGAACTGGATATACGTTTCTGATATTATTTAAACAGAAAGAATTGTAATACAGTAGATACATAGGTTGGTAAGATAATTGAAGAGAGAATGTATCTAATATTTATGAATATTTCTTATATCTAAATGCTCTTAAAGTATCGTATTTATGGAACCAAAAACCAGTTAAATAACAAATATATTTTTGAACTACAATATATATATATATATATATATATATATATATATATATATATATATATATATATATTAAAAAGAGTGTGTTGCCATATATCTGCATAATAAATTATATATATGCATATATATATAAATATATATATATATATATATATATGTAATTTATAGTCTATTTGCTTCTTTAGTATATTCTTTATCTATCATTGAAATACACATGAAATATTCTATAACGACCAGTTTTGGATCTTAAGTCGTTTTCCAGTAGCTTGATGTATAGTTTATTTTACGGAATGAATCCAAAGACAAACAAATATACAAACTGACAAGTATAGAAATAAATAAAGAGAAATTTATATAAAACGTGTGAAATAAATAGCAAAAGAGTTGAATACGATAAACAGTTTCAAACAGTAAAATGTTTCAATATCCGTTCAGTTTGTTTGATACGAAATAAAATAAAATACATTTCGTTTTTTTTTTAAAAAAATAAAAATAGTTTTAACATAAAAAAGACAATTGATTCACGTGAATTCAAAACCAATTGAAATTGTTTGGTTTTTTTATTTTGAAGGAAATTTTATGTTATTTAAAATGATTTTAGTACATTGTTTATGTTCTACCCTAAATCTGTATTGTTTAGAATCAAAAAAAATTACACCAGGTGTTATTAATTTGTATATTATTGAAATATTTTATATATATTTTTTTAGTTCAAAATAGAATTTGAATAAATTTAATTTCAATCTCTAAAAAGGTATCACTTACTTGCCACTGTAAATATTTCAATTTAAATTTCTCCGATTAATTTTAAATACAAATCTAAATAAAACGTAAACGAAATAAAATATTCCAAACTATAAAATAAACTAATATAGGTTCTATTTAAAAAAATATACTTAAATGTTAATGTAATCTTCTGAGTTATCGTAAGACTGCAACTAGAATTCGTTGCCGAGTCAAGATAAGAAGTAAAGCAGTTTCGTTACAGACAGGGGGGTTTGGCCGGACTACGATGGTGTCTGGTATTTAGTACTTTCCACATGAGTTCATCGCTTCGTAATAATTAACCACTTCTTTATCTAACTTCTATGACATTTTGTACTTTGTCACTTCGTCTTTATTAACAAATGTATATATATATATATATATATATATATATATATATATATATATATATATATATATCATTCCAGATGTATGTAAAAAGATAATGCGCTAGATGGTAACAAGATTTTAGATGAAGACGTTTCTCTGAAATTGATGTATTTTTCAAATAGCTGTTTATAATGAAACCCGTAAAGATGTAATTAACAGTTTGTCTGTTAGATACGTGTTTTTTTAAAATTTAATTTACATTTTTTTAAATTAAACTTCAGGGATGAAAAATAAACCGTACAGACGAAAAATTCTAAAGTGTGATGAAAATTTTATTACTTAATCTTGAATTAAAGATTTACAGATTACAGACACTATTTTCTTTTATACAAGAATAAATCTGTTAAGTTAAAAAATAACAAAACAATATAATTATTTTTTTAACTTGAAATTAATATAGACAATTTATTTTTTTAAAAACCAAAGTTATTGATATTTTAAAAATATTAACCTCTTTTTAAAATTCGAACTTTTAATCTGTTCCCATCAACATTGTTTTAATATAAGAGAACACATGTTCTTGAATGATCAGAGAGTTTCGACGATTTAAATTCAACTTAAATTTAAAATATTGTAATGTACGCAAATAGAAAATAAAAAACAAACTATATTGAAAAAACTTATCTGCATACAAATACACACACACATACTCACAAGCTTAATCTATATAAAAAGAGGGTCGCACCAACTTGTTATTACAGCATCGTTAGTTTAAATTTTCAATTTTGAACTGTACGTTTTTTTAATTAAAAAACCTGACTGTTTTAGACATTTACATATTGTATTCAAATAAAAAGTTGATGAAAATAGTTTTAAAGAGCTTTCAAAAAAAATTGTATCTCATCTAATAATAAATACGAGTGCAGGTAATAAATGAAAATGATATTTTTAGAAACGTTTATACACGAACGTATCCTGTGAAGCAGACTTTTTATATCTAAATAAACATCGAAAATTATTTTCGTTTCGTCGTAAAAAGAGAACAGCGAAAACAACAAATATGCCAGATAAAAACACAAACAGTGCTCATAAAACACGGAACGTCGTGAATAGAAAATCTTGAAAATAATTGGTGCGTCTAAGATCATGACAGTGTTGGTATGACCAGTGTGAAGAGAATTTAATTACAAACGACGTGCTCTGGGAATAAGGACTCTAGTGAGAAAGGTGTGTTCTAATGAATAAAGCATTACCTGCGTACACAAACGCCTCGAATTGTTAATCTCGAGAGTGGTGTGTTGTCCGGGATTCCGGGCAATGAAATAATTGTAGAATTATTCGCAACTTCATCCGTGCAAAATGTAAAACATGTCTCGCAGATTTATTTATGGCCTTTTACAATATTTAATTGGGAAACAAAGCTGTTCGCCGGCTAGTTTACAAGAACGATACTATTGTACTGTTTGTCATTGCGTTGAGAAAGAATTGATTTACGATTTAATTATATGCACATTTTTTGTTCTGTCGACTGAACGAGTGTTTCAGTTTGAAATTAATTAGATTTTTATCGGGATTTAAGACTATGTATGCAGAATAAGCAACTACTTATTTTTCTATAAAATTCTGATTAATAAAACTTCAACGAATTCCACTTTTTTATTTACTTTTAAACAAAGCTGTAATTACAGAAGTATAAAAGCATGAAACATTTTTTTATTAAAATCATTTTAAATCCTTATAAATATTCATGGATCTGTAGCCTTACAGGTACTTTACTTTTTTCTGGAAAAAAAACACGACTTGAAACTTTACTCAAATTTTGTAGAGATTGTCGTGAATAAAAAGTATGTTTTTCTTTAACATTCGTTTAATATTTAATGTCATATTTTTCTGCGAAACAATTTACAAACTAAAGTATAAAACAATTTTTTTTCGAATACAAAAACAAGAAAATTACAATATCGTTCCTGCATATTTAGAAATTAAAATTGGGATAGTAGTCCGGATAATACTTGTTGATATTAATTTATAATTGAGTTTTAAAAATTAATACATGTATTCTTTTTTAAAACAATACTATATATAAAATGATGACATTCAATTACCATTAAACACATCCCAAAAAAAAAAACAATAATCCAGTTCAAACACATTAAATAATCTCACTGATTTTTTAACGTAGATTCAATTAAAAAAAGACGTCCAGCGGCATTCATCATTCCATCTGTTTGATTCGTTTCGTCCTTTTATAAAAATTCCTATCGATTCTTTTTGAGTTACGATTCATGTTAGATTGACGCTTGAATGTTCAACTCGGCATGTTCCTTTTTTAGTCTGATCTCACCCTTTCGGCCCGCTCGCCTTGACAGTATCTGAAAGCTACGGTATTGTAGTGCTTTCAAGGCCGCAGAGACACTCAGACCTCGTCGCAACGATAAAGTGAGAACACCTGCGACGAGATAAAAATACTAGTGGTATTAAAATTTATACACACTTTCCATGCATTACGAAACATTTTTTCAGGCTTACAGTATATGAATTGATTCGAGTGGTCTGGAATTTGCAATAAACAATTCTTTTTTGTGTTACATCTTTACATACAAACATATATATGTATATATATATATATATATATATATATATATATATATATGTGTGTTTGTGTGTGTGTGTGTGTCTTTCGTGAAAATATTTCAAAACGTTCTATTATTGCGATAAACAATATTGTGTTAGATTTTGTTGAAGAATTCAAACCATTAACTAATATTTATGTACTAATTTTGTATTAACAATACAGTTTAAAATGAAAGCTGATTATAAAGCATTACAGAATAGACCATAGAATATTATATTTCTCATTGACGACTTGTAAGAGTATTTTATTATACTCTAAATTATAAATACGATTTAAATAAACAATTTCCTATAATAAAGACATACTATAAAAGGTCCTTGTAACTAGAAAATCTTTATCATAGTAATATATATATTAGTTAGTGTTAGTAAAATGAGACTTCTTGAGAAAAAGGATACATAAAAATACCTATGTATGCTTTCTTTGTAGTAAGGATTGATATATAGTCATATTTCCTTTTTATTTCTATTTTATTTCACTTATTATATCAATAATTTTATCGAATATCTTTTTTTTAAATTTGAATATTTTTTAAAAAATTTGATATTACAACGATGCCACAACGAACCCATATAATCATATAAATTACTCATAGACTTTGAAATTTTACTCCCTCAAATTATCCATTTTGACAAACATGTATATATATATATATCTACTCAAGCGTTTTCTTTTTCTTATGTTAATTATTTGGTACTACTTGTTACTTTTTTACTCGTATTAAATTTAAAATAATGTTACTTCTAAAGATATTTTTTCTTAAGAGATTCATTTTTAGAATAAAATATTATAAAAATTCCACAGTTTTTTATTCTTATATAAATTTAATATACATTTTAAAAATCCCCCTGATGCAATTATACATTTTGGTATGAGTGATTACAAATACTTCCTTTATATTTCATCATTATGTTAATTATTTTGTCAGTCCCTAGTAAATTTCAAATTCTTTAATTTTTTAAATTGTTAACGTTAGTTTTTGTTAAGTGATGCTCTTTTATAATTGGATATTATAATAATAACACAATTAGATATTCATAAATTAATTAATTATACACTTCAATATTTCATCCTCTGAAATAATACTTCATGGATATACAATAATTGTACTTTTATTTATAGATTTTCAATTTTTTTATAGTTTTGTGAGATTATAGTTTACTTATTAGCGACATTCTGCGTATTTTGATTTACTCTATTGGAATATTTATTTCTTAATATTTTCTTACTTTGCCATTTCATATCTTTGTGAGATATATTTTAACAAGAGTACGGGAAGGACAGAATCATTAATAATCTATTAATTACATTATTTTCAATCTCTTCTGGACATTGAATTAATCTACAACGATTGTATAGATTAACTCACTATTATATCAATTTTTATTGAAAGATTTATTGATTCAGTGCAATAAGATTAATGTATTTTAATAAAATGGTTGTTTTTTTCCAACTTTTTGATTATCATAAACAAAATATAAAGATTTGGCTTGATTGTGCTTTATTTAAGATACAATAGATTAAAATTATATATATATATATATATTTTTATGATAAAATTATCTTTATATTTTTAACGAGGAATAATCCATACACTCGTTTGTTAAATAAAAATAACAAAAGGATAACCCAGAAACTTAAAAGAATATAAAATGGGTATTAATGTTATAGTAAAATTTGACATTTTTAATTGGTCTAATATATATATATATATATATATATATATATATATATATATATATATATATATAATTCTGTTCAGTGGAATGTTCAATGAGTGTGTATAATATGTATATATGTCTACATGTAAATGTATGTACACACACACACACCGAACGATGTGTATGTAACATACACGAATTAATAAAGAGTTGGGATTATGTTGCCTTCGGGTGGTTTGCCCCAGTACAAGCTTAGGGCGCTATTTCCAGTACTAGGATGACACTAATCCAGAGATTTATCGCCGCAGAAAATAGTAGCCTCGCCGACGGTCTCCAAACATGCTGTACACTGGTTGGCAAACACTCGCCTTGTGCTGCAGGCAGCCGGCGATGTTGTATGTCTGCCATCGCACGAGTTACTGATTCCCATCCCGCGCACTAGTGAATATTTTAAAATGAATTGCTGTAACGTTTTGTTGCGTCGGCTAATTATTTTATTTATGTATTTCGCGTCCACGCTTTTTTCCTTCTTCTAACGTTATTCGTGTGTGATGTTTTTTGTCGACTTCCTAGTCAGTTCTTTGGAGAATACACACACGCACACACAGATACACACACACATACATATATATATATATATATATATATATATATATATATATATATATATATATATAATAGAAAATATATTAAAATATACATTTATTAGTTTTTTTAGTATCAATAACATTTCGATAACATAAAACATAGTTTTATATTTCAAACAGTAAAATAAAATGTAAATGATATTAATCTTCTATTATTTTCTTTGAAAATTTTATATTTTACGGATTAAGATTGAATTATGGCTATCATTTAATTGCAAAACTGTAATTTAAATTTATAATATCGAATGAATGCATATTTTTAAATTTAGTAAAAAGTAAAACGTGGAAAAGATCGAAGCACAATTTCCTTGAAACTCGAATCCGTTACGTTCTTAACGATTCCACGATATTATTTCACGTATTCGAGCGAGGAAGTCATCAGAATATTTGTCTATCTATCTGTACGTCGAAGTCATGCAGTCTGCATGGCAGGAGATTACCAGTTTGAGTAACATCGGTGCACGAACTAATGACGGCGCTATCAGAAACTCATTTCAGAATAAATTCTCGAACCGGACGTAATATCATGATAGTGCATCCGTTTTTAAATAAGGCGTAGCTGTAAATAGTGGTATGTGTTGTTTTACAAGCGTTGTTAACGTTAAATCGTATGTTGCTAGTTCATAAAATAACCACAACAAGTCAGTACCTCGAAATGTGTGAACTATGATACGCGGTCATGCAAAGCTGTTGATTTCCGAATAGCGGCTTCGATATTCAATCTCTGACGGCGGTTTGTGCATTTTCTTTCATTTTAATGTACATAGAAGTTTTTCAGACCGTGAATTAATTCATTTTGTTCAAGCAGTTAGTTTCAGTTCTGTTTCTTCTTAATGAAATAAAATTATATTTAAATGTGAATGATTTAGTTGGAAATTCAATGTATTGTTTCCTGTCAAAAATCCAATTGGTATCAATTAGACACTAACTTTTTTTAATTACACAATTAATATATATCGTATTGTTTTCCCGTGTATCTCTTCATTGTTCTGAGTATTGGGAAATTGATCATTGGATTATTGGTTAAAGTAGATTTTATGATGATAATTTTTATATGAAAATAAATTTAGTCACGCTCAAACAATAATTTTGAACTATTACACTAAAACATTAAAATTTCCATTATTCATTTATCTTCTAGTATGTCCATTACACAAGTAGAATCCTTGGACTCGTTATGATTCATTTCAAGATATTAAAGTTATTCCATTAGACTAATCAATGGGGATCTCTTGAGCTCTTAATTTCTGCGATCAATTTTGACATATGTTAATGTCAAGTTGATTGTTTTAACTCTTCAAAACTATCCACTTAATTATTAAACAATTCGAAACTAGTCAACGAGACAAGCATTAAAAAGAGTTCTTAAGAAGTTTAGTTGAAAAACTAATTTCGATGGTTATTCGAATTATTGAGGCAGAAATTTGAAATATAATTTAATTCATATGTAAATTTATCAACTAATTTTGTCCTAATCTCTTATTAAACAATTTTTATGTATTTGTTTTTAATACATTAAGGTAACTGCCTTTATTTTCTTTAAGACACTCAGACTCTTAAAGAATTTAATTTATTTTCTCAACAATGAAAACCTGAACGTTGAAAAGGATTTCATATCAATTATTTATAAAGTAGTAAAATTATTTTTCATTTATGATTGTTCATTTTTCAGAATATATTATATATCTATGTGTCTTATTTAATATGTATTATTCATTTTCATATAAATACATATAATTAATTATTCATTCTTATATTCGTATTATACATGATTATGTGTTTCGTTTTGAATTATATTTATTTTTTTGTATTTCATACACACACACACACATATATACGTATATGTATGTACGTATGTGTTTTTGTAAAATGAATATTCTCTACATGAAATGCGTTCGAGTAAATATCGTCTATTTATATAAACACGGACTGAAAGGAAAACAAATAAAATAAATCAAATCTTTATTCATGTTATATTCTGTTCACCATATCTGAAGAATAACGTTATTCTAGTGGAAATTTTAGTGGCCATAGCATCTGTGCTACCACCATTGCTGCTCGCATTACATTAGACCACCAAGCATTGTACTCGTTGAGCGAAAGAAATGCTTGTACGAATGGCTAGTGAAAGTTATAATATTTTGTATCGTTGCAGGGGAGAGAAAATAAGCAACCGACGGAGAGATATTGTGTACAAGGAAACGAATAAAAAAAGTGTATACACTCGTATGATATACGGGTCGGTTTTAAATTCAACCAAAAAAAAAGATATTTATATATTTAAATAAGCTATTTGTTGTGATTGGATTGAATCCAAGAAGTTTATTTTGCGGATTTCGTGTGTATGTGTGGGTAAATAATTTCTAAGATAATGAATAGTTGTGAGACGAGAGTATCGGATACGTGTAACGAGTTTGAAGTATGTTCTTTAGTTTTTACAAGCATTATATAAAAACGTAATTGAAAAATATAAAAAGCTGACTGGCAATAGTTCAGTTTTTAATAAAAACTCAACTGGTTAGAATAACTTACAAATGTCTTTAAGATTTCAATAATAGATTATAGAATGAAATAAAGTAGATATTTGTAATAAATTTTATTTTTTCAAAGTATCCTTACAGTAATTTTCGCTCTCTCTCTCTCTTCTTATATATATATATATATATATATATATATATAAAGAACCTTCCTTTTTTCAAGACATTTTATATGGGAGTCAAAAAACAACTAATAATTGTTTATATTCTAAAAGTCTCTAAATGTAATAACTAGCAATAATCTACTTAAAGCTTTTAGATAAAAAGTAAGATAAAAATATCATTAATATTTCAAATCTAAAGCAATTATATGTATGTAGAAAAATGATTTATATAACGACTAGAATATTATTTACATATATATTAACTTTTTTAAATTTATAATAATTAATCGTGAAATATTAAGGTGCTAGTTTTTCAAACAGTTTTTAAATAAAATTTTAAAAGCATATTAATATTTTAATAACTATAAATAATAATTTGGTATAAAATAAATAAGTATTAATGAAATTTTGAATTAAAGAATTTTGAGAAAGAAAAATAATGAAAGATGTTTTACTAATGAATTAACGTTCATCTAATAAAATTTATTTTAAGACAATGTTGAATTATTAATTATTTTATGTTTCTATATATATATATATATATAATTAATAATAATGATAATTTTTTAAAAGCGAATTGTCTAAATAGTTCAAACAGGAATTTCAATTCCAATTCGACTAAATAAGACTTCGTATCAAACAACTCGACGACATGTCTCAAAAGCACCAATTAAACAGAACGTCCACGTTAATTACTATATTTTAATTTGACAAAACTAATATCAAAACATTTTATTATAAAACATGTGATATAAACATTCAGAAAGCGTTCTGTGTGTAAGTTATAAGTTTTACTTAAAATTAGCGCTTGTCTTATGGCCGGTTAATTGATAACAGTCACGCGAATGTAAAATATCACTGAAGAGCATGAGGCCGATGCATTTGTTAAATTGAAAATCGGATGCTTTACGCCGCTCGCTTTAGGGGCTGTAAACAGGAGGGGGTTGTTTATATAGCGTCGGTCACTATAAATGGTCTACTGACCGTGTTATCGATGAAAAATAACTTGAAATTAAAGTATTCGTGCGCTCATGCGTGACTGCGTAGATATGTTTTCAGTAGCTTCGAATATTATGATTATTGTTTTTAAGCACAATTTACAATTTAAATGAGATCAAAAGCTTTTCTGCCCACACACATATACACACAAGTATATATATATATATATATATACATATATAGATAAAACTTTTATATTTATCTATAATGATATGTTTTCCCTATGATGAACTAATCAATAGCAGTAATTTATGTTCTATACATGAATGGTTAGTTTAGAGGTTAATTTATTGTTTCAATAATACTATAATGAACTATAATATAACCGTTTATCCAGTGACGAACTTAGTAAAAAAAGTTATTTATAAAAATGCTCGATAAAATTGTGTAGCTTCAATTTTTAAAAGTACGTTTCTACTTATGGTATTCAGTATTGTAAAAATCGTGTCAGGAAAATTGTAAAATCGAATCAAATTATTCGCGACAAAATTGTTATAATAATTAGACACATTAAAACCTATCTATTGTAATTTGGATAATAATTTTGAAATCACCAGTATAAAGCGGAAATAAAAGAAGAATCAAATATTGAAGACTATTATTTATTCATTATACAGTAAGTAAATAAGTACAGATTCGTATCCATAAATTATTTAAAGTATAAATGACATTAAAACATACTATTTTCCATTATATATATATATATATATATATATATATATATATATATTTATATATATATATATATATATATTATGAATAAGGGAAAAAATTAAATAAACAAGCAATATTTTGTACATCAACGTAAGCACAAACTATGGATTTTTTTACATTTAAAATTGTGTGATACGAAACCGAGCAGAAAAACCGACGTTAAGAAACCTGTCGTTTTTTTTTAGTTTCGTTTTGTTCCGTTCCGTTTCTACTACGGATAAAAGTAAATATGTACGACAGCTCATTGTTTTGTACATTTTTTTATTAGCTCATAATGTTTTAACTTTTTAAACTTGAACGTTTTACTGGTTGAGTGTGAGTCTTAGAAAGAAAATATAGTTGTTTTAATTTTTAATTAAATATTTTTATATGAAATTATATATTTACATATACATATATATTGAGAGTAAAAGAGAGATAAAGATAACGTATATAGTCGAAGTTTTCTACAAAACGTAATATGAGTTTTATTTGTCATTTAGTACCGAATTGTTTTTACTTTGAAGTTGTATTGTTAATTTACAAAAAATGAGACCCTCTCCTAAAAATGTATATGAGAATAAAATATTTGAAACATATATGTCGTAATAAAAATATAAGTTTGCTTTTAAATTCGTAACTGTCAAGAATATATTCTGATTGCAAATTAATTAATATAAAAATTGGTCTCCATTTATATTTTACTTCAGTATTAGTAATTTTTGATGAGTTTTATTCCATATCTATTAATTTATCAAATATTAAGAGTGTAAAATTGTATCTAAATCAAAAAACTTCCTGAAATTTCCGGAAAAATATTTTATAAATTTAATTTCGAAATGAATTGAAATAAATGTACAGAAATATTACCGTAAAATGATATTCAATTTTCAGTTCTCGTCAAAAGAATTTTAAAAGAATATTATAGTTCAAAAATTATTTATGAACAAAAGAAACGTTTCATTTTATATATTTTTATTTATAAAAATATTTAGAACCAAATACTACTGAGCTTAAAAAATATCAAAGCATGTAAAATATTTTGACTGCATGTAATTTGATTAAAATACAAGTTATCATTCAGGCCATGTATTGACTGTTAAAAAAATGTTTATTTTGATACTTCCACGCCTATTAAAATGGGATGCATTTATTTTAAGAATATTGTAATGTTATTTTAAGATATGTTTTGTTTATATTTTTTTACAACGAGTTTTTGCAGAATTACACGTTGAACACATTCCAAATATCGATTGTCTCGATGCTTATAAACGTTCTCATTGGCACGATTCCAAATGAAAAAGAGACACAGATTACATAAGAACATTAAAAGAACCTTGGCAAATGCTCACAGTGTTTTCTGAAAGAAAACTAAAACAATGTACCAATAGCACATTAATATTTCATGACCGGTAAATGAAGCAGAAGACTGCGATTTTTTCATCCTGTCGTCCTTATAACTAGGTTAATTAGAAATGTTATACTCACTTCCAATAATGTTTAGAGTAGCTGTTGCACAAGTGCAACGGTTTGTGGGTCAGAAATGTGACTTATTTATCTTATAAATTTAATATTATAGACCACATGGTGTGACTGTACGTGAACAAACCCCTGTAGTACAACAGCCATGTTGTCTAACGCACGAGATAAATGGTCCATAATTCAACACTGATATTGTCGCAGTCTGTGTTGAAAGGATATCCCTTTCATTCGAAAACATTAGTTGCGCTGTTCTGTTTTCATATACTTTTTGTACTAAAGATATTTGTTAGCATATCTATGTGAAATGCACACACGACACAACCACAAAAATAAATACATATGTGCTCACTGTTGATTCGATTATGTGTCTTAATAAAAAAATCAACAGCACAACTATGATAGATGTATAATTTAGAAAAATAAATGATTAATAACAACGATGACGTCGATGCTGGGAACTTGCGAGGATATAAAATGATAAGACGAATGAGGTAGACGTAACACGAATAAAAGTTCATTTATTGGTTATAATTCTATTGTCGGTCATTTATTGCTTTGGATGTTGATGCGTTCTCGAACAGTAAATAATCAATCAATCGATTCCATTGTTATAAATAAATCGTTAAGTGCACAGGCAATGATGATATTTACGGTTCGTTTTTATTGTCTTTGTTATTGATACTATCATTAAATATAAATTATGGTCTGAAGAATATTCAAAACTAATGGTTTATTCATAAAAAATACAACCATTAAAAATACATAGAGCACATAAACGAAGACGTGTACAGATATATGCACACTAGTGCGTATTCAGGTCATATTTGATAAAGATTTAGATATTTTGGAATTCGATAAGTCTATATAGGTTGCCTCAATGTATAATATCCTGGATTCAAATCAGTTATATAATCTTTATAAAACAATTTGATTGATTTTATTTGAAAAAAATATATAAATAACACTGTAAAGGTGTTTAAAAATTCATCAGTTGAGTCATAGAGTTAAACGAAGAAGATTAATAGCAAGCTCTTTTATAAGTCATTAGTTTTATTTAAAAAAATACCGAGACTTTATATTCATTTTATATTTATTTATATCACTTGAAGAATTTAATATATCAAATATTGAATTGTTTTATAGAAAATTCCTAAAAATAAATTGTCGAAAATTGTATAATACTCGATAATATTAAAATTGAAATTTAGAAATCATAATCAAATATTTGGAAATAGATAATAATTTATGAGATTGGGATCGTACAAGACTTGCAAAATATTTTACAATTTTTATTACATAAACAGCTTGTTTCTTTTTTTGTAAATATTGTTAGATATTTTTTCATTTTAAAATTATGATCTGGTGAACTTAGTTTAATTTCGTTAAAGTTTGTAATCTGCTGGTTTTATAACATGATCTGCCATCTGAATAATTGGGAAGTAACATAATATTAATATAGATTTTTAATTTTCACAAATGAATTCTTTTTCACCTCACAAAGCGTACAAAAAAGTTTTCTGATTAAAAATGTTCAATGAATCATTATTGACTGGTGGAGAAAAAATAATTCATTTGTAAAACTGAATTCAGTCATAGTGTCAGAACGGTATTGTAATATTTTTGTATATTACAACGATTTGAATATTTAAATTTCTGTTTTGTTTATGGAAAAACGGAAAACATTTTATTCTTCAATGTATCTCCCATTATTTTATATAGCTTTGTTTGATTTGTCGGATAATTGACGAATTCCTTGTCAAAAAATATGGCGACTTTAAGTCGATGAATTCATAACGCATTTTCGGATCTCTTGTACTTTTTTTTATCAATTTTTGAATATTTTATGCATCACATCTTTTTTCCTCCAAAGCCTGAAAAAATCATTCCCGTAGCTTTGGTAGCATTTTTTGCAACTGGAATGTGAAAAGTATGCAGTACTTAATGTGCTGCTTTTCGGACGCCATCGAATTCACTGCTGTTTTGTGTGCTTATAGTAACTGTTGAAATTTGTTCGATTTTACAGATTCAATACATCCTTAAGGAATGTCGTTTTAGATTGTGTGCTTTTTCTATGCTTATTTACATATTTCACTTTCATAAATGAATTATTCTCTAACTTCAAAAATAACAAAAACGTTTTCCGATCAAATTGATTGTTGCTTATGTGCAATTCGATAAAGATGCCATCCTTCTCAAAGCGGTTAGATGTGTCTTTAAAATAATTTTGGAATAAAATCGTATTGTTTATAAAATGATTTTGAAATTAAAATTAATTAATCAAATAATTATCAATTTATTAAATGGAGTGAAATAAATAATGTATCACGATTCGGCACTAATTTACACATACAAAACGTAGAGCGACCGTTCCAAGAGACAGTTATAGCAATCCACGTTCTAAGATTTATAATATGATTTGTTAATAAATTCTCAGCTAACAAGAATTCTGCACAGTCCTAGCCGATTGTACAAACGTTAAACATAATTTATTAACGTATCGTCGATTTTATATGATACGTGGTTTATATTCAACGACTGTACAATTTGTCGGGCCCTAAAACGTCCGTACGTTTATTTCACGTGCGCCGTTTAAAAATACATACTCTTTAAACAGCGTCCATTAAAAGATGTATTATTGAAAACATGCTAGCGTGTTGTTACATACCTTGAGGAATCTAAAATGTGTGACGCAAATAATTAATTTTGCGTGTAATATGCAAACTGAGTTGTGCAAAACGAGCCGTATAGATGAGAAAGTAGATTCATATCTAAATTAGTACGTGGTTTAATTATAACGTCACACAAATGCTTTATGATGTGTCGCCCACACGATGGAAATCTTGTATACTCCCAAGGGTTGAATTTGTGATTTAATCTGATCGTCGAGGTCGTTATGGTCTAAAAATAGGAAACACTAATAAATCACACGTACTATAAACAAGGAAGTGAAAATAATTGTTGATAATATGGGTAATAAATTATATACTAACCGTCTAGTTTTCTAAAATTGCAATGTTAAATGCTCTATGTATGTTATTTACAAACATACGTAATGTATTCATTTACATATATATATATATATATACATATACATATATGTAAATATGAATATAAAAATTAAAAAGCTTTTATTTCCTCCGAATTTATTTCGAAAATAATAAATCTTGCCACTGTGTTCGAGTTACTTTTTTCTTAATAATATATGATTTTATACCGATATGATTGTTCGTACAAGTACAATTGTAAGAATTCTCAAGTATATTATTACACTTTTTACAATTTTCACTTCTACTTATATGAAATAACAGATTGAAGAATTTTGTATGAATTGTGTACTATAGTATTTAATTTTTTAAAACGATACCGTAACTGTTATATGATTATTATTTAAAGTGTATAATTTTTAAATAAATTAAGTTCTGGAAAATAAAATTAACGAAGGAAAAGGGATTATTATTCTTAATTAGTTTGATATATTTAAGCAGTTGATTCGCAGTACAATTGTGATACGTGTCAAGTTCCTTGTTTATGAAACGTTCTCATTCTCTTCATCCTCTTAACATAGAAACAACAATTTCAATTAGTATTTTTAATAATTTCAAATCTTTAAAATAATCATTCAATCACAACGATGTAATCTAAAGTGAAAGATTGATTTGAATTTTCAAATCTGCATCAGAAATTGTTTAATAACTATGTCTTTTTATTAGATTTTTTATTCTTTTAGAATTAAAGATTGTCGTTGTGAGAAATTGATTTTAGATTATACTTTCAGAACATATGTAAAAAAAATCTGTTGACATTTTAATTTAATATGTTATTTCTCAATTTAAAGTTGAGTTCAAGGTATATTGCTCTAGTGGTATTAATCCTTTCAAATCACCGAGTTCCTGCCTGTATAGAAGGCAGAAATTCAAGAAATACAAAACCATGAAAATGAATCAAATTTTTCTCAGGTGTCATTAAAAGAAATCATTAGTTTCAAATCAAATTTTCTTTATATTTGAATAACTATTAGATGTACAAATTAATTCTAGCCACTACGACCAATTTGATTTTCGCAATTGAATTATTTTTTTACCCTATAAACAACAAAAAAAATTTCTCATCAATTTACATATATATATATATATATATATATATATATATATATATATATAGAGAGAGAGAGAGAGAGATAGATATAAAGATAGATGGATTTATAGATACGTTTGTTGTATTTAGAGATACGTTTGTGTGTGTGTGTAACAGAAAAGAAACGAAAACCATAACAGTTATCGATAAATGAAAATATGTTAAAACAGTGAAAGAATTGTGAAGTTTGAATACAAATTTCTGTTTGCTCTGCTGTTATCTTTCGAGTAGTTAAAAAAATGCAAAGATAAAACAAAGAAGAGAAAATAAGATTTTATTTTACGTCGAATCAATATTTTGTTTGCTTTAATATTCTCGGAGCGATATTTTCGCAACTATATATCACACTGAAGTACCTTTATGGTAGACTGTTTACATTATCGACGGAACGTTAAACAACAAAAACACCGGAGGACATTAACAATACGCGTTTTTCGTTTTGTTTTATGTATCATGACGGATTTTATCGCGGCCGCGACGAGCGAAGGAAATTTTTGTATATTACAGAACCGTGGTCGCGTGCTCGCGGTTCTTTTTTTCTTTAAATTATTCAGTACGTGTCCTTCTGTGTGTGTGTGTTTTCAATCAGGACGGTTTCGTATGTAGGGAATGTGTAGGTGAAGAGTTTTTGACACACTTTTCATGATCTCTTCAGACTGGTTTTTGTTTGAAATTTGAATAAAGTTTGATTCAATATTAAAATCAAATTTTATACACACACAAACACGAATATATATATATATATATATATATATATATATATATATATATATATAACAAGAAATAACTTATTAAAACGTACTTCAAAGATTTAGTTTTTCAATTCAACCAATCGTTTTATTTTTAATTTCAAAAAGTGTATCATTTTTAAAGAAGAAGAAATGAGTTTTTTTATTATCTAAGCGATCTACCTTTTTTGGTATCACTGGATGTTTGTTTTATATTAAATTGAAATGAAAAATAAGCATTCAGATGATCTAAAAAGACAAAGATCATTAGAAAAACGTGTAAACACAGGATCACAGTTACAAAAACATCAATTATAATTTTATCTTTTAATTATTGTACAGCAAAGTAAATAACTAAGTAAATTTGAGGTTTTGTTTATTCTATAGAGGAATAATTTTATTTAATTTATCTGGCTTGCATGCCTACAAAAATTTAATTTTCTGATGATTTAAGAGATTGAACATTTCTAAATTTTTTCTTATGAAATGTCTTTGTGAACTCATCTTATTAATTTTTTTACAGAGCCAAATATTAAATCTATCCTCAATTTACATACACTATATAATAAGGAATGAAAATCTCATTAAAACAGATCGATTTTCTTACAGATTTCCCGTTCGCCGAAACGAATCCGCCTCTGGTCAAGTAACTGTATGATACTATTGCGGTTGTTTTTTGCTTATTTATGACTTCCTTCCCGAAACAGTGGGTTTTCAACCTGCCACAGGCATTGAGCGCGCATCGGGTGAGTAACTAGCATCCTATTCTATATTGTTTTCAAGATTCTTGCACCTGCCATACGAACTAGTTTATTTTGTTCTGTTACGTTCGCTCTTTAAAATTAATTTACTAAACTGTCAATGTTGATTTTGTTTCCCCTTATTTAATTTGCACGTTGAACAAGAATTATGTATTCGGTATTTAATTAAATTTATGGCTGATATTTTACAATGTTTTAATTGTGTACTTTATTGTAATCTGTTTTTTAACATAAAAATCAATTTTGTTTTCCCAGTGTCAGGTATCGAAAACCGATATTATAACCATGACAAAGATGATGAATGGTTCATTGTGTTTTAGATTGTATAGTTTTTTTTTTATTATTTTGATCCAAAGGCTTGAGATCTCTCTCTCTCTCTCTATCTATGTATATAAAGATTTTTATTTATTTACATTAGAAATAAGCTAAACCATTAATAAAAAAACTACAAGCAGAAAAGTTGAATTATAGATATAATCATTTGGGAATAGAACGTTTTTATAAAAAGAATACATTGTGCAATATTGAAACAGTCTATTCTCTAGAATATAAATTATCTTAGAACATAGAACAAGAAAAACAATATAATTAATTAATCTTCAGATTATTTATTAAAACACTTTTCGTTACTAATTCTTTTTAATTGAATAAAGTGAAAAATAAACAAAACCAGAATATTATTCATAATTAGATAATTAATTTATGCTAAAATTTTTTGACTCCTACATAAAACAAAATTTAAATTGAAAAAATGATTATAGGTAGAATTCTATAATAATATAAAACTATTTATGAAATAAGCTATTATTCTTTTACTAATTTTATAATAGTTTAAATTGAAAAATTAATAAAATTTAGCTTTCATTTAAAATTAGATAACGTTTTTTTTCTAAAATTGGTGCTAAAGAAAAAAATTCGAATTAAAAAAAATTATAAACAGAATTTTTCAATAATCGACAACTTATTTTGAAATTAAATATCGGTTCCTTATTGAAAGACCGTGTTTAAATGATTTTATAATGGTTTAGATTCGAAAATAAAAAAACAATATTACATTTAACATTAGATAATGAATATATTCTAAAATCGTAACAAATCTATAATCATAGCTTTTTTTCAAATCAAGCATCATCCGTTTATAGAAAGAGTGTTTAACATAAAACGTTAATAATGGTTTAAAGATCAAATAAGAAAAACCACACGTTGTGTGTGTTGAAAAATACTTTGTTTATAATTAGGCTAAAAAATTATCCTAAATTCTCTCTTTATGAAAAATTCAAATTAAAAAGATAATTCTAGAAATAATCGTATCTTTATTGAAAAACCGTGGTTTACATTAATGGTTTTATAACGATTTCTTAACTTATCCTCTCTTTGAACCCACAACGTGACTTTCAACTTTATTATTGGTATCAGCTTATTGAAATTCCCCTATAGTATTAAGGCATATCCTATTATCTCAAAAATTCAGTAATATCTCAGAAATTCTCCCTAAATATATCCGAAGTGGCGAAAATGTATGTTTTCTTCTATTCAAATCTATTTAAATATTGCTAATGATCTCTTAACAAATTCATTATTATATTTTTGAAAAAAAGAATCATTAATTAATAGAACCATAATATTATTCCTTACTAAATATTGATCTAAACATATATTACTAAATATTTATATACATTTTATATTCAAATCCATTAAAATACTTTCAATCCAAGTAAGATTCGTGTTACTACTTACTCTTTAGTTACTGGCACATTCTTCTAAATACAATAACTCAGTTTACAGCAAAAATGTTCTTCAAATAATTACTTGAAACATCGTCTCATTTCCAGGAATAAATCCTGATTAAAGACCAGAATTTGATTGTAATACACACAGATTATATATATATATATATATATATATATATATATATATATATAATTATTTATATTTATTCATATTGCTATAGTTATCGAACATATGCCTGGTAGCTTTTCCGTAACATGTGTTATATATATATATATATATATATATATATATATATATATATATATCCTGGAGGTAAGATTTACCAAACTAAAGCGGTTTACATAGTAGATGAAATAATCATAGGGAAGATGGTATTAATACACGAAACATCGTTATTAAGATTAATCGATCATTGAATGGTATGAGGCCTATTGAATACTCTACATAGCTGATAATAATTGTTCGTTAGATATGTAATAACCCATTTATTATTGATTTAATCTTACATATATGATTAATAATAAGTTACAATATATATATATATATATATATATATATATATATATATGTATATATGTTTCTTGATATTCATTGAAGTCGAACCACATCAATATATGTGTTTAATTAATCTCGTATGAAATGAAATATAGATTCTGAATAATGTTTAATGAGTGAATTTAATGAAAAAATAATATTATAAACATGAAAATCATGAGCAGCTTTTGGTATTTAAAAAAGTAATGTTTATATGGAAAAATAAATATTTTAATAAAATAGTATTTACTAGATCTACAAATTAAGTCGGTGCCTTTTTATAGATAAGAAATGTTTACAGAAAAATCGAATATATTTTAATCCTCTCAATATCGCCCATTATTTTCTATCACTACTTTGCTTCATCCGTCAGATTAGATAAGCATTTTATCTAGTCTGTTTTAATATTCATATCATTCTAAAATATATGAGTTGTAAATGTCTTAGTAAATATTTCTCTAAGAAAAACATCCTTAAACTGAATGTAGATAAATCTATTCAAATGAATCTGAAAGAGAATAAAAGAATAACGCACAAATTTATATAACAATAACTCCATATAACACTCTAGAGTATACAATATCGTATATTTATATTACACTTCAGTCTCTACTGCAACTTTTGAGCTCCGTTCGCAAATATTTCAATTATATATAAATGACATATTAACTAGTGAACTCTGTCGTTCTCTTTATTAGATTTATTATTTATTGATTCGTTTAACTAAAAACAATCTCATTGTAATATTATTTTTCGGCAAACAAATATATATATATATATATATATATATATATTTATAAATAATTAAAAATAAAAATTGAAATTATAATAAAATTATTATTAATTTTCTTTAAAAGAGCGATTTCATTTTTCAAGTTTACTTGTAGAAATCTGTACAAGTTTCCTTTTAATTTGAATAAGTCTATACATTTTTCAATTCTACGAAGTTATACGTCTTTTAATTATAAAATAACAGTTTGAAAAGAACAGAATCAAAGAATTATTCAGTTGAATTAATTTTCAGTATGTCATTAAATCAAAAATGTATTTGTCAATACTAATACTTTGACTGCTTTGATATCATTTCACTCTGAAGAACATGAAAGAATGTTTTTCATAATTATTAACTTACAGAAATTACCTTAATTTAAATGAAAAATGAGTAAAATTTTATATAGATATACAATATGAAATTTATTCATTTTAAGTTATAAATCAGCGAATAAAATTATTTAATATTTGTACAAAAAATATATAGTAAACGAGAATTTTGAAATTTAAATTCTGTGCTCTGAAACAGTATTAAATTATTAAACGGTTTAATTACATTGGACAAATAAAGTTAACTAAATTATAAAGAAGGTATCTTTTACAAATTATTTCGTCAATTTTGAATTTAACTCCAGGCTGTATTTAATAAATGTGATTATAAAAAACAGATATTCGTCAAACTATTATTTTTTGTAATAGATGTCTACCTCAATGAAGATAAATATAAATAAAGCAATCTTATAAACATAACTTACTGATAAAGTATAATAAATCAACAAACTTTATATCAATTTACCAAAATGTATAAAACGTGTGGACTTTTTTATATAACTTAAAATGTTGACCATTCTTCCTTATAAATCTAAAATTAATGTTATTTACATTTGAACTGTAGTTTATCACAACTAATTAATTTTAATTAAGAAAATTTTACATAATAATACCAACATGAAAGACATAATTGGCAGCATACAAGAACTAATTAGTAATGAGGCATATTTAAAAATATTCGGGTATTTATGATTAATAATATTCTGTACTTTTTCATAATTAATTTTAAAAAATATTTCTGTTGAGTTTGAACTTCAATAGTATTTTTAGAAATGTTGAATTACTAGTTTATTTTTAGAAAGAGTTTTGATAACTTTTCTTAAATATTATAGTTGTTGATAACAAAAAGATACAAAAAATACATTGGTTTATAAAAGTATACATTGGATTTTTTTGAAAAATGTGCCTTTTAAGATTGAAATAGTTAGCATATATATATATATATATATATATGAAAGTAATAATCGTCATAAAATCTTTTTAAATGAGTATTATTTATTATACATGAAAAAAAGACTAGGGAAATACTTATCCTCTTCAGAAGTTATTTTTAAATAATATTTGATTTTAAAAATATGTCACATTATAGTTCTGACACCGATTCAGTTTGATAAACGAATTCTTTTTACAGCCCACAAACTTTAAAACCATTTTAATTAAAAATGTGCCATAAATCGATATTAATTATGATTTATACGTATTTATATTGCAATACTAACATCTACAGAGCATCAAGTCGAAGAAAAATTGTAATTTTAAGATTTTTTTCTTCCTTATCGTTTTAAGTATAATGGGATAGGTATCGAAATGCGTACAGATAACAATTATCAATGATTGATTGAACATTTTTGACCAGAAAACGTGGTGTGAAAAAAGGAATTAATTTGTGAAATTAAAAATAGATTAGATCAGTCTAATTCAAATATAAGTTAATTTTAATTGGATATTTAATTGCTAATAAAACGAATTACTGACATTTCGTTTTTTTTTTTTTTTGAAAACGTAACTGAAACGTTTTAGATATGAATGTTTAATTATTTAAATCGATTATTTACAAAAAAGCGCGCAGTAATATCGAGAGCGAACAAATACGTTCTATTAAGCGAATCGCAACAGATAGTCTTCATTCCGTGAACCTGCGACTCATTAAAAATGATAAATGTAGATCCTTTCTGTACGGACAACGATAATGGTCTAATAAGGTATCATCACTCCAATATCAAAAGTCTTAAATCTCTAAAACGCTTACATTCTATGATACGAGAATCTGTTCGTACAAACTTTAAATACGTTTCAAAGACACGGCGGCCGTCGATTTCCACCGTTCAGCCCGAGAAAATATTATTTCTGCGGGGTGAGAGTTCGACGTATATCACTTGAGAAGAAAAGACTGCGAGATACTTGTACGACGTGCATGTGTTTGCATGGATGCGTGCGTGTGCGCGCTTGTGTGTGTGTGTGTGTGATAAATGTTACCATACCGTTTTATGTTGAATTGTGTGTGATGCGGCAGGATATGTTGCGGAATTCATGTGTGCTTCGCATATTACGACGGAAATTCCTGAAATTCCAATAAAGCGATGCAAGCTTGTCTATTGATAGGTATAACGTTCTACTTTAGAAACTTTGGACGCTACTGATATTGTATTCTCGATGAATAATAAAAAAGTTTCGAGAAAATATGATATTTTTTTGCGAAACGAAATTAGTGCTTAGAATTTTAGGAATTCGTTGTATTAAGTTGTGATCGTATCTTATAAATATTTTATAATGGAGGCTGCTTTCCCCGACACACGACAAATATTTATATGATACAATGTGCATCTTATACAATAAGGGGTTCGCTTTGTCCAAACGGTTATGGATACGACGAGGTATTTTAAAAAAATCAATCGGAATGTCTTATAAAGAATATCTGTTTATCTCGGAGAACGTAACCATTCTTAAGGCCATTTTCATTCAGTTTGAAATTTCTTTAAATTATAATAAACTTTCCAATAAATTCTTTTCTTATCCGAGATTCCTTAGCCCTCTGGTTTAATTTATTCAATTTTAACAATAACATATTATTTTATATTAATGACACATGCTCATAATAAATGATATTTTATATAGAAAAAAACATTATATAATATAACTCTTCCATGGATTACTCTGAACTCTGGTTTACGTTCGTCAAATAACTTGGAAAATATTTCATATATCAAGTAGAACGTTAATTATTCAAGTATTATTAAATAAATGTAAATGTTTAGATTTAACTTTCACTAGTGAAGGAAAATAGTAATTCTAGAAAGAATTTTCTATGCATACTCGTTTGATATTTTATTTTAATAATTTATTTTTACATGAATTGTATTATGAACTACAATAGCATTTTCAGTTATTTCAGTGACATACATTTATAATTTTGTAGCTAATGCAGTTAAATAAAATGTATTAAAAAAACAAAAATTAATCTAAAAAAATATATAATGAAAACCGACAAAATTATTCGATCGTAAAACGTCGACGCAGTGCAAGAATCTGTTATTTAGAAACCACCGAATCCGGCATTACCGATAAAATGCATCCCGCGAGCATTACATCTCGTTCGATAACAAGTCTACTGTTCAAATAGAATCTGGAATAGCTCAATTTTTTTTATTAAAATGGTCAACTATTACAATGCATTCTGCGCCACTGTTGAATTGAAATGGTATTCGATGTAAGCATAACTTTGCTATTTTCCAATTTGGCGTTGAAATCGCTGTTAGATTTAACTTATGGTCGCGATGCGATTGAAATTTAGATTAATAGTATTACTTTATATATATTTGTGTGTTTGCATTGTCTGATTGAAATATATATTGGATGAAATCCTTGTTATTGCTTTTATAAAACTCGGATTAAAATCAGCCACGTCGGTACGAGCGTATTAATATATTTTTGTACACATATACATACATACATTCATGTACACGTATATATGTGTATGTATATATATATATATATATATACACATACATTGTTTTATTGAAAATATAACAATGTGCTTTCTATTAGAATTTTTATAAAGTAACTATATGTATATTTATTGAACAAAAACTCTACCATTGTTCCATTTTTGACAGTAAAATAAATATGTAATTTTCAAACTCAATTAATTTCTTTTTATGTTTCATTTTTATTAAAAAGTCGATGATTTAGTCACATCGTAGAATTATATGAACATATTTAGAATTCATTGATTTATTTACTTATGATGAAATAAAAAAATGAAAGTGACTTCATTCCAGAATACAGCTTATAAACTTTTCATGTATGTGAAGTATATTTTAATAATGATTGCTTTCGCAATCATTATATTTTATTTCAGAGCGAAAGCTTGATGTTCACTCTACCACTCTTCTATATTTACTAAATGGCTATGAACAACTAACAATGTATCATTTAATTTTATTCTCTCATTTCACAGTAAATGAATAAGCCATCTTCTAAAATTTCCGACTCCACTGGCACACCCATTATTTTTCATCCCTTATTTGTCTATAATCAGCATTTTTGTTTACCAAATTGGCATAATTGCATTGTACTTGTGCTCTTCCCCTTTTTAAATTCAAAATCATGGTTTAAAAGGATGTAGCCTGTCAGGATAATATATGAACGAGATCATACATATAAATATAAAAATTATAATTTTGATTTAATTGCCATGAACTAAAGCTATTAACTCGAAGAAGAATTTAAAAAGAAATAAATAAAAAAAATCTCAAATGCAAGTATTTATTCTGTCGAAGTTTATCAATAGGAAAGATAAATCAAGGGAGGTTTAAATTGAAAATTTTAACAACCATTGGTCATTCTTTTGATCTTATATACATTTTAAATTTCTTAGACATTCGTCTAATAAAGGTTTGTGTCCAGAATAAACTTCATTTCTGAAAGATGGAGTCACTGTTTTTGTTTCAATAAATAATTTTAAGAATAGCTCGAAATAGATAATCAATAAAATCTTATTCTTTATATTTTATTAAACATTAAAATCTCATTTGTTTACCGAAATTCTATCAGCTTGTTGATTCACACAAGGTTCATTTTAGGACAGTTATTTAACAAATGAAATTTTTACTCGCCCCACAGACGATAAAAAGGTCTGATTAAAAGTGTTCAATAATTAATTATTGATCATGTTTGATTGTTATTTTTGTACATTTCTATGACGATGAGATAATTCTCAGTGGTGCAGAAACAATAATCAAAAATTATCATTAATTAATTATTGAAAATTATTGGTCCGAAAAATGTTTTGTGTTTTGTCGGATGAGTGAAAAGTTAATTTCTAAAAATGAAGTTACATTGCCTGACATAGATTTTGACTGATAAATGTATTGGAAAAAATGAAAATTTAAAAATTAAATTTCACATTCGATACAATAATACTTTGATGTTTATATTTTTTACTGACCAGAAACTTGTTAGAATCCATTTGGAATTTTTCTAAAAAAACGTTTCAACTTTTGTTCACATTGAACAAATAATTCAGTGTATGTTTCGATTCTAAAATAAGAAAAAAATATCCACAAAAAAATATCGAAAACCATCTTTAAATTAATCACTTAAACACACATTCCATGTTTCAAATATCAAATATTTCATTTAAACAAATTAATATAAATTTCATATATAAAAATATAAACGAATTAAAGTGTTCTTTCTAATCGTTCGTATAGAATCTGAATCCATTCACCTCTACATGTATATTTATTCGAAAACATTAAAAATCCTTCAATCATTCCAAGATATATCGTTAGATTATAATTTTATCTCTATACATCAGCGAACATGCATTTGATTGATTATTTGTGGTTTAACAGTGCTATAGTAACAAAAGCCATTAATGTCTGTATATAAATACAATGACAATAAATAACACCCGTTCGAAATACTTTCAGCATTTCAGAAGAGTGCTAACATATAGTTACTAACACAGGCTATTCGAAATTTATTCAGTATTGATTGAAACGTATTACGTTTATAAATACGACTTCCTCTATTACTTTATAGTTTTTGTTAATGTGATGATTTACATTTTTTGATAATAATTTTAAATGGTACGCGTTATGGGTGGGTGTCTTAAGCACATTAGTTAGCTTAATGCAATATAATTAATATTGTATTGATTTAAGTGTTATTTTTTTTTGGTATATGGTTACACGTTAAATAAACACTTTTTCATAAGACGCATTTCAGTGTAGACATTTAAAAAAATACAAAGATTAATTGGTTTTCAAGACTTCTAAGAAAAATAATTATGAAGAAAATTTTGTCGAAGAATCTATCTTTTATGATATTATTTTTTAATATATATATATAAAGTATTGAACTGCTTGTGATACTTTTCATGGAAAAAAGAATGATTAAACATAATATATATATATATATATATTTGGTAAACAATGTTTTATTTAGTATGAAAAGATTATATAGAGAATAAAAAAGTTCGATATCATATGAAACATCAAAGAAAAGGATTATTTTTTTTATTTCTGTGAATACTTATATATATATATATATATATATATATATATATATATATATATATATATATAATATACAAATCAATATTTCAATAAATACATTGATATCAAACGAGCATTAATTTTCTGTTATGAATTTGAAACGATTTTCACATAAACATACATATATAATTTTATCAAAAAAAAACATTTATAAAATATCATTTCTAGATTCATATTTAGATACAAGATTCCAGTTAAATACCTACACTTGTTTTTCATGTGTTTTTTTTTTTAGAATTGTTAACATGTAATAATTACGAATTTATTAAACAAAAAGGAAAAATAATGATTTGTTTTCTCTTTATAGGATTGTTTCTATTTATAACGATTAATACTTTCTTAAATATTAAAACGATTCTTATTAATTTATTTTCTTAATTAATTTCATTTAAGATTTTGTAAATTTTATATAAAATAATAAAATTTTAATACGACATCCGGATAACAGAACGGTAACATTATTTTTCTGTATACAAAAAAAAACCTTAATTTATTATGAATAGCTTGAAAGTCAAATTTTAACATCATTTATTATACGTTCATGTTTTAAATTTATTATATCTATCAAAATTATATTTTCAAAGAAAAGTTATAATTAATGATGTCTTTGTATATATATATATATATATAATTAGTTAGCTAGATGGATGGATAATTATACCCTGTTTCAAATTTGAGATCAAATTATTGAGTGAAACGTATCATCAAATGTTAAGAAAGTAAATTTGTACTATTTTTTTTCAATTATATGATTATATGTGTCATTAAGAAGATATAGAGAAATAACTGAAATTAAATAAAAAATAAACTATACGTTTTTAGCTGTTAATAATCTTTGCTGTATTTTTTGTCACTTTTATGTAATAATTTATAAAAAAAATATTGGAATTGATTGATTGATTGAATTGATTGAAAAATTTAAATGTTTTAAAATTGATGTTCGTTTCATAAATTAATTCTTCGTTTATTCTACAATTTTTTTCTGGGTTGATAAAGAATTTGTAAAAGTTACGTTAGCCATTGTCAGAACTTTTAAAATAGATTTCTGTTTTTAGAAATAAATGTTTCTGACTTAAAAACTATAAGAAATATTTTCTTATAAAAAAGGTTTAATAAATAATTATTGATTTCTTTTATTATTTCTTCTGTCCATTTGATGATGTTGTCTTCTTCAATGTTCAAATAAATTTAGTGAATGTTTCGAGATTAGTGATTTTTTTCCGATTTTTTTAAGGATAGTTTATAATAGTGAGTTTTTTCATCTGTGAATAGAAAATTCATTGCAGTGACAATAGTTTTTGATTTTTGACCATTTTTGAATATTATTATAATTTTTGGACGAGGGAAAAATAATTTGCGAAAGTGATTATGTCTACAACGAAAAAACTAAAATGTAGTTTGTATACTTTGGTCAATTTAATTAAGAAACATTTCTAATATTCTGTTTGAAGCCTCGAGACTATATTTGATTTCTATTTTATATAACCAGTTTATATTTCAAAAAATCATTGATATAAAATAGTAAAATAATTATTCTCTAAACACTGATTATATATTTAATTAGTAATTATTAATAAACGGTCAATAGTATTTGTTATTTCAGCAGAATGATAATCCTTATATATATATATATATATACTCGTACATAGGTAAAACATTTCGATTTGATTAAATTTTTGAATATGATTCCATTATTTATATTCAATAGCAATGGTAAACGACCTATTCAGTGTTATTTTATTAATAAACATAATTAATTCAAACAATATATCCATTACGAATGGCGTGTTGTTTCATTTTATCTATATAATAGAGAATTTTTTTACAACATATCGAAGAGTTGTATTAACATAGTTACTCAACATACATATATATATATATATATATATATATATATATATATATATAGATATATATATATATATATGTAGATAGATAGATAGTTAGTTACATGAATAAAGAGAAAGAGAAAGATTTATATATAAATACCAATTTGTGTACGAATATATGAATAAATTATATAATTGTAAAAAATAATATAAAATTAATGGTTGAAGTACATAGTCATAAATTATCATATATTTTGTGTATATACCTATTTTTTGTGATAAAAAATTCATGAAAATAATATGAAAACACATCGGATATCGATATTGATAAGAGTATATTATTTAAAGTTAGTTTATTTGTCTACACATTTATATATATATATATATATATATATATATATATATATATATATATATAATTTAGAAATATATTGAATAATATTCTAGTAGAGATAACTCGATACAAATAAAAAATAAAAATTATTTATTATCTTAAATATTTTTTTTTATTTCGTAGTTGCTAGTTATGAATTGTTAATTTATCTGTATAGTTCCAATTGTTAAAACCGAATAAGTACGATTCTAGTCGAAACGTCGAACCGAATCTACATTCATTTCGTACGAAACTTGTGCTCGTACATTTCGTGAACCGTCAATAAACAAAATCGACCGTAAACATCCAATTTTAATATCTTATTTCAATAACAAGATGTAAAATATGAAGCATACATGGACCACCATAATTAAACAATAGACGGCTAGGCATTCATATAAGAGAAATATCAAACTATAATTAAATGCTATAAATCCGATGTAATTCCCGACTAGAACAAGAAGGTGTCGAGGGCTGAGGTCGAGACCTCCCCGATTACACCACCTCAGCCGGAAATAATCATAAAATTACTCTCGTTCTGCAGAGAAACTCTGTAACCAACAGATAAAGGGAGCTTTATGGTGGAATTAAAACGGACTGGCAGAAATTATTACTGAATGAAACGGTAGAAATGTTTTCCATTTTGAGCGAGAATTACGTTTTCGACCTTCGTTTTTACTCTTATTGAAAATATTATTATCGTAGTTATTGCATACCAGTACGCATACACGGTTCATTGTCTACAACCTTTTTTCACTTTATGGCCGAGTTCAGCTTATGTATTATCAATTAGCATATACATTAGATATGCAACACACAAACACATATTTTAACAAACACACGTTTATATATATATATACATATATATGTACATATATATATATATATATATATATATATATATATATATATGCTCGAAAATAATAGCAAGTTTCATTGCAAATTAGTTCAAAATAATCTATTTTTTCATACTAGTTATTCAGTACAGATATATTGTACTTATTAAGTCATATAAAGTTGTCAAAATTATATAGATAATTTTATAGAATCTCAAACTGAATATGAGCGTGCAATAAAAAGGGTGTATGAATGTTTGAAGGCAAATTAAATCGAATTTAGCAAAGAGTTTTTGGAAAATGATTAAAATGTCTTTAAAATAATTATTCCATATCTTAGATTGTATATATATATATATATATATATCACTAATCAATTGACATTTAAAAAGTATTCCAAAATTTACAAGTCTACATGTTCCTTCACATCTATTTTTGCACACACCACTCTATATATAAACATTCATGTAATTATAAATGTATAGATACATATTTTATTCCGCTCTAAAACACCCTTGTACTGTTGCGAACATACTTATAAATTATTTACTACCAAAAAGTAATTTGTTCTATACAAAAAAGGTCACGTTTCTTGCTGTAAATATTAATCCTGGTATATAATACACGTCCATACATACATACAAATATGTGTCTATTCACTGAAATATATGTATCGTTTTCCAATTCATCAAACAGCGCGTTGTGTTAAAATTAAAGAACCGCCACCGTATCTTTTTTTTAATATGAAAAAAGGGAGAACATGAAATAAATCAAACCACATATTCGCGACATAAAATAAATAATAAAAGAATAACTTCATTCTTAGTAATTGACAAAGCGAACGTAAACCTAGATATCTGGCAAGAAACGTACACATTTCCGTTTCACTACATTAATATTTTTTGTATTCCTTATATATATATATATATATATATATATATATATATATATATATGTATATATGGACAATTCAAAGCGAACAAAGAACACAAAAGGATAAAATCGTTACGGACGTACATTCAGAAATCAATAGGTGGAGAAATAAATAAGTTTTAAAAATTTCTATGTATATATATATATATATATATATATATATATATATATATATATCCTACCTTTACATGTAATTCCATGTTCTGATTCTGTAGGATGTCACATTTAATATAACTCTTTTTAAACTGTTCGGTGCAGTACCATTGAAAATGAAACATTTAAAATTGATTTATATCATCTTCCATCTAGCGTTCTATTTATCTGATTATCTATTTGAATGTTTCAACTGAAGCTTTTATATTATCGAATGAATAACAGTACAACCACTAGTCAGTACTGTTTGGTTTCCAAATTATCTCTAGCAATTATGTATCTATTTAAGTTATTTTAATTATCATTTAATGTTTATGAAAGTTATTTTTAATAATTTTCAAGATGACACAGCCAATTAAAATTTGCGTGTTTTTTTAAGAAAATATTGTTGTAATTTATGAATAAATGTATCATTGTTTGTACTGAATTTGGAACTTATATAAAGTTCCACAATTGATATGTATTTCAAGAGATAAAAGTTTTCGTGTGTTTGTGTATTTTTAGACAGAAGAAAAATAATATATTGATTAACTGTTATACGATTTTTATATAAAATAAGTATTTTATCAAATAACTACACCTCTGTAAATATTATTTAGTTTTAAAAGTGTTGAAGAAAATTAAGAACTTTGATGTTAGAATCAAGTTTTTTATTTTTCGACTCTTTAAACAGACATATTTAGCTTTTTTTTGAAAAAATGATTTATGTAGAATTAAATTTCATTTCATATGACTTGTTATAAAAACGCCTGTTTTATTAAAACGTTTTGAGTGATTAGAATTTCGTACTATTAAAAAGACTGTATGTTTGAGTTTAAAGTAAATTTTCAATATTCTCAAATTTTGTAAAGAAAAAAATTCTCAACTATAGTTTGGAACTGTAATTAAATTAATTTTCACAAATGAATTACTAGTTGTTTTGAATTAAAATGTTTCACAATTCTGCGAGTCAGCTATAATAACTCTTAAATATTTAATTGAATTCCACAAATTTCCAAAAATGCACCATATCAAACGTCATTCCTGACATTTCTTGTATTCTATTGAAAAGTGCATAACATGCGTTGATAAAAGATAATCATCTAATTATAAATGAATAACTTGAAACGAATCACGTTGACGTTTCAATCACGAATTCTTCTCTGTAATGTCACGCAGTAGTAATTATCAATGTTTGACATGCGATAAAAACGTTTCGTAACACAAAAAAACATGACAAGCATAATTGACATATCGTATTTGACATATTGTATCTTGAACGCATGACACTTAATCATGCATTACTCGAATATACCCAAACATACATAATAAATGTTCTTTTGTTCAAAACATAAAAATCGGAATAATCGCCCAAGACTTTCTTAGAATTTTGATCAGACTGCTGAAATTTATTTAATAATTTACAAACTGAAAGAATTTTTAAGTAGTGAAATAAAACAATGATGATGTTTAGTTTAGAATTCTATTAATAATTAACATATTCAAATTATGGAATGTGTTAAAGTGATTCGTTAATGTTTCAATATTAATAGGGGATGCTTTTTTGAGTTCGAGAACTCTTATTATTGTTTGTGCATGTGTGTGTGTGTGTATCTTTATCCGTATGAGTGTGTATATAGTTATACGATTATACACATTGTCCGTTATTGTTAGCTGATCTTTTATTGAAAATGATCGATTTGCATACACAATAGAAAGAACAGAAGGCGTACGTCTGCACAAGTGCACAGAATCGGATGAAAGTTAAACGAACGCGTTTTTGATATTTAGCGCGACCGCAGATTTGAATTTATCAATTTATTTCAATCAAATGGATTTAATGAAAAAATATTTTCTGTGTACGAAATATTCATAACGCTCATCAAATTCAAAAGAATTGATGATGGAAATTGCGCATATTTTCATCTCTGTATTTTGCATAACAATGGGTTTGGTGTGAGGTGGATCCGTGCGAAGCTCACGGAAGACGCGGAAGAAAGATGTATGAGCGAGTGTACGACGTTCGCGGTGGTCTAACAGATAAAGGTTTATGTCTTCTAATAATGTTTCTCTGGCGAAGATTCGAACAGAATGCAGTTCGCGGTGTTACTTTTTTATCGCTTTTCTTATATACTAGTAGAATTTTATTTAGTACCGAGTTATATTACAGAATGCATGTTTGTTTTCTTTCAAAAGTTACTGATTTATGGGTTTGAAGTTTGTACTGGTTTCTTAACTTACCCACCACACATTTTTATAATTGCTGGATTTTTTTATTATCTCTTACTACTTACTCGAGTTGTTCATTTCAGATTAAGTATTCTCGTGGCGCATTTCGTATACGTGAATTAATAGAATTCAAAATTAGTAGACATAAAAATATGATTTTATTAATTCGTGCACTCTTTCAATTATTTAACGAGTATACAGCATGGGAGGAATTTGATTAAATATAGTTTATTTACTTTTCTTCATTATACATATTTGTTAATAAATGTCTTAAATAATAAACTACTTTATAAAGACTTCGTTTAGTTTTTCATGCATCTTCCAGTAAAGTTCTTTTACATAAAAATAACCAATATAAGAAGTAACTTTTGCTCTATCTTTTACGAATGGATGTTATAAAAATAAGTAGTTTACTGATAGTACTATTCACACAATATAACGACAATATATGAAAGGAATAGTTGTTATTTTTGTTTCAAAATTAAATGACGTTCTAAACGCACTGTTGTAGGCAATATGTTAGTGCTGATAGATAAATGTTAACAATTCAAAAAATAAGTCTTTAAATTTTACCATTGAAGTAGCAAATTTATTTTTTCAATTCATCTACTTTTTACAAATTTTAAAACTGAATTATCTTTTATTTGATAATAAAAAATAGTGATTTTATTTATAAATATAAACAATATTTTAGTCAGAAATTCATTGTCATCCAATGAAAAATTGAAATTAAATTTTCAATACTTTTGAATCATTTATTGAAATCTAAACCTTTGATCCCTTCAATGTTTATTATTTTAAAATATTTTCAAAGCAGTAAATGTAATAAAATAAGTAAATTAAAGAATATTTAAATAATAATTCAATTATTTATCGTTATTTAAATAAAAATAAAACTAAAAAGATGTTTAAAGTAGACAAAAAATATAAAAAGTAATTACTGCCGTCGTAAGTTCTAAATAAGATATGAATTAACGAATGTGTCTGCAGATAACGATTTAGTCATTGTTTACGAATGAACGGAGTGCGAAATTAATAAAATCGTGAAAGAGGGTGAAAAAATGTGAAAACTGAATTTAAAGTGATGATTAAAAGGGTGTCGGTTTACCGAAACAGCACAAAATGGTCATAACAGAAGTAATTGCGAGTATTCAGAAAGTACAGTTTTCCTCTTTAGCGATGAATTTTTTTGAATAAATCGACTGGGTCAATTTGCTGCGATAGTTAACATCAGACAGACATTCTTTTTCTAAAAAAATAAAACAACTCTGTTTCAATGATACTTTTAAATTATACAATATATTTTTTCCCAAAACGAATAATTGAATAAAATTTATAAATTTTAGTACGATTCATCAAATGTAACAGTTCCAGCAATCGAACATAAAATTCAATTTAAATATTTATCTCGCAGTATTCTCACATATGTAACTGATACGTTTGAAAAGAATGTTATTATTTTACCACACGTAATTAAAAGTTGATATTCGAACCGAACGAAATGAAAATGAGTCAAAAAAATCCACGTGTTATTTTAATAAATATTTTGAAACAATTTTTAGGGATGTTAGTTGGAACGAAATTTCAATACAACGAAATGATATTTATTCACCCCACGGAAATTCCTCGTTACGGACATTTTTTAATGTTTTGATGGAATTTTTTGTACTTTCATAAAAATATTAAAGTAGAAATGTTACTGCTGATAAAAAATTCTACGAATACGAATTGTATTCGATATTTTTAAAGGTTACGCTTTCAATTATAACATTCAATAAAATGTAACTAGAGACAAATTATTTTTCTCATGACTATATTATATATATATATATATATATATATATATGTGTGTGTGTGTGTGTGTGTTCGTAAAATGGATCTTGGCAATACATGCAGCTGTTCTATTTTATTTTGCTCAGGGATATTTCTTCTAAGTTTTCCTCACCTCCGTTCAAACACACCACTCTCTATGTTTTCATTCTATCAAGGAGCTATTCTCTTCTCGTATCTTTCGCATTATACGCGAAAGTGTATTCATCAAAAGTTTGAAATCGCTTTAACACGATAAGAAGATACGGAGATATTTTTGTTTGAAAAAATTTGATTACGTTTCTGTAGAGATAGTCGTATCATTAGGTTTGTTAAGCTTGTAATTTTTAAATAAATATATTTAAGTTTTATTCATGTTCAATTCATTCGTTGAAATACTGTATTATTTAAAATATTATAGTAAAAGTGCTACGAGTGGAATTATACGTTTTGGTTCTATGCTGACTGATGAAAAAAGTCTAGTCGATTTTTTAGCTTTCTTTCGATTAATCAAAATAGGTTGTATTCTTCGATTAATTGTTTTAGTTAGTCCGTTAGATAGAAAATTATAAACGATTATTTCCTTATAATTTCATCAAAATTATAGGAATAATTTTTGAAGAATTATACATACGTTTGGAGTTTCTATGTTTTTTTTTCTAATAAGTAATAGTGCTATTTAAATAGTCAACTTCAATTAATAACACTATGATATATAAAATGCTCTTGGAATTATTTTATAAAGAAATATAAGTGTATTTAATTTGAAAGTATGTTGTATTTAAAGTAGATAGTTTTTTTTTGAGACGTTGAATTTAATTCATATATATATATATATATATATATATATATATATATATATATATATATATATATATATATATATAATTTAGAATGGTACAAGAGTTCCGTACGGTACAGTTGATAGTAAAAGTTGATTTGCAATTACAAATATGTATCAAGATACACGAAAATAAACTGAATCCATGATATATTCAGCCATAAATATCGTTTTTTCTTCCTTTCAAACTCCATTACGAAAAGCTCCGATAAAATATTATAGGAGGACAGAAGCTGCATTACTTAAAAGATAAAGTAAAAACAACATCATCCTTAGATTACACACGACTTAGAACGAAAAAAAAAACGGTCGAATTGATAGAAACAAGAATGAAAAATATGCGAGTCATATATAAACGAAAACATTTTTGGCTATGGCACGGTAGCAGAACGGAGAGTTGCCGACAAGAGCGCTATCGCGCCTGCAAGAATAAAACGAGGTCGGCTCGTGTACGTACGTACGTATGTATGTATGTGCGTCTCACTATAGAGTGTCTTCATAAAATGTGTGAATATTTAATCTTCTCTTTATGTACTTTTTTAACGCTTCGAAAATTGAATATTGACATTTAATTTAATACTTTTTTTACGTTCTTACATACATTAAAAGGAGTCTTTTCTATAGCAGAGGGTGCCTGCTTTTATATATATATATATATATATATATATATAATGTATATGTATTCAAATCGGTCGATGAATCTTATTTCAAACATAAACCTAAATAAAAAGAAGATTTAGTTTTTATTTCCCCAAATATGATCGTTTTTATATTTCTTATAAATAAGGATTTAATTACTGTTTGTAATTCAAAGACAATTAGTTATTAGGACGTTTACTAAGACGTTTTACTTTCATTTTCAACGAGAAAAATTTAAAATTAAAAACAGGTTTAAACATAAAGAATGTCTGATGTTAGGTTTCAGATTTCTTCACTTTCTCTGAATAAAAGATAAATAATTTTTGTTTGTTAAAAAATTTTAATGGCCAATTAATTTTTAAAATTGAATATTTCATTCTCTTCGAAAACTGTAAAAAAGTTCCTAATTGAAGAATTTCTGTAGTCGATAAAGACGTATCATTTTTAGGGTTCTAATTTACAGAAAAATCTGTATCAATCAAAAATAATTAAACAACAATTATTGAATATATTCAGCTATAATGATTGCAATTATATTTAAAAGATATTTCTAGAACTGTGACAATTCCAAGACCAAATTTTTCGTTAATCTCACAAACGTTTTTTTACAATCTACATAATTTTTCTCTGCTTGAGTACTCTGAGAATGATAATGCATATAACAAAACAATTAAAAATCATTAATAATTATTTATTGTACATTTTAGATTGGAAAAAGGTGTAAATGATTTGTAAAGGAAGTAAAAAAGTATTTGAAAAATAACTTAAAGAGACACAAAAGACATTTTTTTATCTATTTTCAAACTGAACGATTGAAAAATTAAACAGGCATTTATTTATAAATAATGTTCTTGGCTAGATATTTATTTACTGTTAAAAGAAAAAATATTCACCTTTTCTGTATTACATCTGCTTCGAAAAAATGTTTATTTCTGAGAAAAATTAATTTTAATTTAATTTAATTTTAATATTAACATTTTAATAGAAAACAAAAAAAACATTTTTAAATTGCTAATGACAAACTCAACTTATATCTGAAATGAAATAAAAAATTATAAATTCAGTAATACAGAAACATATCATATAAATAAATATATTAATAATAATCTAGTATCAAGTCCTAATATAAAAAGCATTAGTATACAATTTTATAAACATGTCGTTGAAATACAGTAATATTATTAATTTTTAAAATTAAGGACATTAAACGTGAAATATGACAGTTTTAGCTGTTTTAATAAACGTATAAAAGTATGAAAGCCAGTTTATTTTTAAAAATCCAAGAAGGAAACAAATTCAATCAGAGTTATAAGAGAATGTTAGATATTTATAGAATATGAAAAGGCGAAATAATAAATATTGAACAAGTAGAATTGACGTTTGATTGATGAAGGGAAAAGGTCAAACACGGTTAGAATTTTTCAAACAATCGTGTTTGGGAATATTTTTTGTATTTTGTTTATTGTTTCATGGAAACATTTTCAAATTAATCACTTCTGTTAAAATGTTATAAGTATTTTATTAATAAAATTAATTAATGTATTCTATAAGGAAATCATATTGCTTTTTTGTAGTAATATTTAAGCAGACTGGAGGATTAATGTAAAATTCAAGCTATAGGAGAAGAATTATATTCATTGTTGTTTACATTTATTTTTGAAACGGAAAATGTTGTTTCTTATCTTTCATTATAAGAAATAAATATAATTTTAATTTTATTGAAATCTGTTTACATACATTTTAACATTCTGTATAGGTATAGATTTTCTTATATATAAGTATTATTGTAAAATATTTCATACCTATTACCGTGTGTACAGTTCATTTAAAAAAATTACATTTAATATTCAATTTATTTACAATGATTTTGTTCTGAGCTCATAGATATTTCATCTATACATTATTTTTACATTTTCATTTCTCTGAAAGTATATTCTACATTGACGAAAGTGAATTTCTTAGAATTGTCAAAACAAGTTAGCTATTAAATGTTTTAATGACATTTTCAAATGAAAAAAATATTTTTTAAACGTTTATCTATTTTTAAAAATTCAAAATTATCGACCACATATTTGTTCCGAGCAGTTTTTCCTCTGATAATTATATTTTTTTATGAGAAAGTTTCATTCGAGAACGAAATTAAATTTATATTTACTTCAATAATCGTATCCTTGAATATAAGTTTGTCTTTGATATCAGACGGAAGTATAAATGTAATTTTCTCAGTTTGGTATAAAATATGTAAACTGGAGAAGCATCACAAGTCTAATATATGACTACTGAGTTAATAAGTCAAACAAAGCGAATAACTTAGTGAGATAAAGCAATTATTCGTTTAAGTAAAATTTATCGTATAATTTTACGTTTTTGATTAAAGTTTTAAATGTTTCAATTCAGTACGTAATCTTCATTTGTACGAGTTTTACCGACGGTCTTATGTTAATTATTTTCAAATCAAAAAATAAATTAACGTTGACGATGTGCTTAGCTTGCAATATACGTATTTAATTGATTTTTAGATCAATTAATAATAATATAGATAGAACTTAGTTTGTTTTCGAAAACGAATTGTTTTCTCATTCCATAAATCAAAACATTTTTTATGATCAAAACTGTCAATAAGTGGGGTTAATCATTTTTAACTGTTTCCTGTGAGTAGTTATATAACGATGTCATTACCATCACAGCGATACGGGACAGAAAAATCTGAGTCGAGAAAGTAATTCATTTGATAAACGAAATCTAATGCAAGAACTTAATTTGTTTATTATTATAGAGATGTTTTCCCTGTATTGATGAACATTTTTTATTTAACTTTCTTATAGTAGCTGTAATAATTCAATTAGATTTTTTTGATAATCATGTTTAGACTTTTTGTCAATTCTTTAATTTGTATAATAATTTTTAATTGGTCTTCTTTTTAATGGAAATTCTTATGTATCTGATATTCAAATCGATTAACTTTCTATCAACTTTTTAAATATACCATTTAGTTATATTTTATTTCTATTCATTTTGAAGAGATGTTTCATACTTATTTTGAATTTTTGTCAACCATTTTCTAAACCAAAGTGATGACATTTTCTATTCAGCATTAAAATGAATATCGACTATGTAAATTTCTAAAAAAAAAACATTTCCGCACCACTCTATATCCAAGCATTTTTTTTTGCAAGTGTATGTGCATGCATAGAGCGTGATAGCATCTAAATACGTCTGAGCCTCCAGAGGGCACTACGGACAGCGCTGCTTGACCGTCCGACGATGAGGATTGCCTTTACCGACGGGGAGGTCTGCAGCGGCGCCTTTGCCGACGGACGTCTTCTATGTATGAAGCCATTTATTTTTATGTCTTCAACGCGCCGCATCATCTGATACGTGGAATCAAACATTTACGTCTAAAATGCCGCCTGGGGCGTTAGTTGGACTTTTAAATTACATCCATGTGAGGCTGTGTATGTCTGTGTTTGTTTTGATGGCATCACATTTTGTTTATTTTGCTTCATTGTTGTTATATACAGTTTTGTTCTCGAGTCGTTCTTATTCGAAATATGAATCATAAAACTGATACAAATAGAGAATGTTAAAGCGTCGAACATGAAATATCTATCGGATTGAATTCGAAAATAAATGCTATATAAAAAAAAATAAGTGAAATTCATTTTCGAGTTGAAAGCGATACGGTTTTTTTCTAAATACAAAAAATACAGTTTATCGATTCGACTGTATCTTTACTAAAGTAGATAAAAAATATGATATTATTCCATAGCGGCTATAAATATTAAAATATCGAACTGTATTGATAAGTAAATTTCCAATACTGCCTACGAATATATACAGATGTTATTCATGTGAATAGAAAGTACACGTTCAGGTGTTTTTACGAGCTGATCGGCGAACAAATAACCTGATTATTTGACACGAGAGAATTCAACAATGGTCAAATTTGAAACGAAATTGATATTCGTGTCATATGGCAATAACATCATCATGTACTATGATTATGTGATTGCGTTCATGTAAACCCATATACAAGTATAGAAGAGAAAAAGAAGTGTACGCAGTCAGAGGTGGATTTATGAATTATCTGCACTAGCATTGACATTTAAATATATAAAAAAATAATAACGGGGACTGTTATTTATGCAAGTTAATTTATAGAAAATTTAATTGAAAAATAAAAATGAATGTATTGCTTTTCCTTCTGTCAAATATCCGAAATTTTAAAAATATTAAACGGATAATCAGTTTTATTTAAATTAAAATTTAAGAAAATCAATTCAAAATACATTCAAATAGCCGTATAAAAAGATATTCCTTTAATTTTATATTTAAAAAAACCAACAACCATCTCTACTCAATTATAATTCAAACACCTTCCAATAAATATTATTCATGTTAATTACTACAGCATATAATTTTCATTCTCCTATGAATTTTTGATAGGTGACACGTTCGCTGTCATCAGAAACTCGATAAGTGCACGCTTCTTTAACCACATCGACAATCTGCTACAGCACAGTCTGCCATGTTCATTAAAGTAACACTTATACCTTTCGTTGTATAATCATGAAACTTTATACATAAGGTTGGGAAGAACTGACACATTGACATCACTTTATTTCGTGTAGCTATTTAGGTTTATTTTAAGGACGATAGAGCAGTTTCGTCACGCCTGTTGTCTCTAGTGGTTTACTTTTATCGGTAATAACTTATTTAATTTTTTTTTTAATTGGTAAGATTTAGTGAAATGAAATTTATAAAATGGTAAATGTATGTTAATCAAAACTGTTTCGTTCTTTGACTGAAAGAACAGTACAAGTTTTTTTTTAATTGAAAGTTTATTTTATTTCCATTAACACTTATGACTGTCTACTGTCTAATTTGTTAAATTTGCTTGACAATGTGTTTGTCTTTAGAATCAAAGAACGTCTAGAGAGGTTTTTGGATACCTTCAGTTGAGATAAACTTCACTTTGCAAATGAATTCTTTTTTTCAATTTTTTACCAGAAAAAATTATGGTTTGTGGAGTGAAAAAAGAATTTATTTGTGAAAGTGAATTAGTGGCAGTGTCAATTGTATTGTACTAACTTAATTTCATTTAAAAATCTTTGTATAGTTCTGAGTAGGAGATAACCTGATGATAGAATAACTTAAGAGTAAGGTGGATAATCCAGTATTCTCAGCTGAATTTATTAAACTACTTCAGTATTCTTTATTGTATAGGATCGAACATTGTCATTATGAAATGTGGTTCATTACACTGGATTATTGTACACTGCTCTCTTTTTAACCACTGTAATCAAAGGTGCAAAAACGATTATTTTTTGCCGAGAGAAATTAGTAGAGCATGTGGAAATGCATTTAGTTTGTTTTTACCTTTTTAAATTTCTTTCTAAAATTCTATTTTCTTTTTTAATTTTTTTATGCTTCTTTATCTCTAATTAGTTTTTATAATAGAACAGAGAAAGTATGCTTCATTTTCGTAAAATAGTGATGTAAAGTATAATTACGTTATTGTTTAATATAGAACTCTCTTTTTATTATTGCAAGTAGTTCGTATATAAATCTCCCGCCTATATTTCATGCGATTTAAATCGGATGAAATAAACTGATAACTTCACTTATAAACATAGCTCGTTGCCTTAATGTCTCGAACGAACTTGTTGACAACACTTTTCTGGCGTTTTCTTGTATGGCAGTAGCTGTTTCTTTGACGTCGCTGCACTTTTCCACTGAAACAGAGACAGACTGTACGATTTCACCCCTGTCTCGGCTGCTTATTTAAATTTTCCATTCGTTTCCGAGCATGTCGTGTTAATGCGACATAAAAATTGTTAACAGCATAAACATTAATTATTTTATCAGAACAAGAGCATGATAAGTCCGCAGTGTAACGTTGTAATGTTGCATCTCGCTTCGACGTCACGTCGAAAATTCCAACTTGACGGTTTGCTTACACCACCACGTGCGATACGAGTCAACACTGCTATTATTGTTTCATAATAATCATTTTAGTAACAGAGTGCGCCCATTCTGCGTTACAAATGAAGCTATTAAAGCAACAAATAACGACGTTATTATGACGAACACTTATCCAGCGCCTGAACGGGGGGTTGCGCTCTTGTTTAATTTAATGGTATCAATTTACGTATATATCGTTCCCTAATCGAGCGCGGCTCTAATAATTGAGATTTGGATATTTGTGCATGTAATCAACCGACTTGAAAATATGGCCGACGAGTTTTTTTTTATAAGCTGACGGTCGCGTGCGCGTTAATGCTTTTTTTGTACTCTTTGTTTTGTAATTATATCTGGTTAAATTATTAATTTGCGGGAAGAAACGGCTAATGTGGTGTTTAATTGACGTATTAGTATATGTACAATTATTTTGTCGTTTCCTGCGTTCAATATTTATATTTATTCATATATATATATATATATATATATATATATATGTGTGTGTGTGTGTGTGTGTGTATCACAATATATTCAATCATTTTTATACAAGCCATATTTGAATCATTTGTGCTATAAAAATTCAATTGTGTTTTAATTAACATATTTTATTTTATAAAATATTAAATATTATGACATTTACATCAAAGATTTTTTTCCTGCATACTTCATTATATTTCATACAGTCTGAGGTAGTAATAGAGTTCATTTATTTGTAGGTGAGAAGCTACAATTTAATTGGATTGATCTTGCTTTATGATTATTCAATTCTGAACTATCGATTTAACTGTACAGGTAAGAGAAAACTGTAAAAGTACAGGTCATTACATCCAGGATCTTAAACTTGAAATTAATTTCAACTCTTGATTCTCAAATAATTCCTTTCTCATCCGCCTTAAAGAGACTAGAATTAAATTAGGGGTTATGCGATAATTTTATTTCGAAAAGAGTCTCTGGATAGAAAGGAATTATTAAAGGAGGACTGGACTGTTTTTATTCGAAGAAGGAGTATTATTTATATTTCAATTAAACAATTCTGTATAATGTGGAACTATAATTAATATACATCTCAAAGACCAGTACTTCATTATTCGTTTTTATCGAATATAAATAACAAATGTACTCTGTAGGGATACAAAAACGATTTGTAATTAATAAAACTCTGATATCATTTAATAACTATTCATCAATATAGATATGTATGTAAGAGTGGAGAGAAATTTGCGTAGCAAGGGAATTCTATCGATTTGCGTTTGCCTGTATGTTCGTATTATGTTTGTGATTACTTTAACGTATAAATGAAAGCGTACAAACTGATCGGATTTTAATCAAATTTAGTATGTAAATTTATCTGAATATTCGAGGCGTTGATTGATTTTTAATACATATTTGTCAACGAGAAACGTACATTGCTGTATGTGACTGCTATTGTATATGAAAATGGAGTCAGACAAGGTGACAATTGATATATATATATATATATATATATATATATATATATATATATATATATATATATATATATGAAGCATTTTTACAGAAACACACACACAAATATATATATATATATATATATATCGTTGTCTGATCAACAATTTCAAGACTAATTCTGTAAAATGCGACGTCGTAAATGTCGCAAAATGTTCGGTGACTCATCTAGATAAAGTAACTCATAAATCACTCGTTTATATATAGTTCGTTTTAAATAGACGTGTCGAGTAGAATGCTTTCATATGTTTTACCCTTTTTAAAAACGAATTGTCTTGCTTCTGACCACTGTGTTTTAATATAGAATCTAGTTTTAGGACATGTAAGACTTTATTATAAAATAAGTATCCCTGTTCGAAAAAAATATGAATGTAAATATTAAAGTACATATTTTAACCTTTTCAAGTCTCACAAGTATACTTTTATTAAAATAACGTAAATAAATTTTGTATTTTTTGAAGACAAGAGGTTATAATGAAATGAGCTTTGTCAAGAATTTGAATTCAGCTACAAAACTTTATTTTTTAATTATCAATATGAAAAAGATTGCTGTTATTAAATTTAAGTTTTTTTTTGCGAGTAAAATGATATTTTATGTATTCATTCGGTCTGGAGACGATGTCGGAATGTGCAAAAGTTATAATTAAAAAATATCCAAAATTAATTGTTGAACATATTTGATTAAAACAAATTTATTAAAACATTTGATTAAAATAGTTTGTGTAGCGACAAAAAAATCATCTCTGAAACTAATTACAAGTTTGTAAAAAATTGTTATAAAAACTGGAAATTTTTGGAAAGTGGAAACGAGCGATTTTTATTTATAGAAAGATATAATTTTTTAATTTCTAAATGAAATTAAATTTTACAAATGAGATACTCAAAAACCTCAGATAAAAGCGTACGTCTAGATAAAAGTAGATAAGTGATTTCAAAACAGTCATTAAGGTAGTCTCAATGATGACTGTTAGAAAAGAAATCTTCTCGATTAGTATCCCATATGGAATAATGCAGGAGAAAATGGTCGTTGACAGAAACAGATAGGAAATTCATGAAAGAGCTTTCGCACAGTTTAGATCAATAGAGTCTGGAGTTGTTAATTGCATGTGTATATATATATATATATATACGATTTCCTATAAAATACAATCATATAAACGTCTCAATTATCACAAAATACAATATATTGTTGGGCGTATCAATAATTCACACCGCGTAAAAGTATAATCTCTCCTATCAAACCCGTAAATACTGAATCCATATATAAGGTAAAACCGTACGTTTAATACAATCAACTTGAAATTCTATTCCCGTTCGGACTATACGAATCAATAGCGAAAAATATTGTCTGACTTGGAAAAAAATTCATATTTCTGTTGATATTCGCGGAGAAATGTGTAACGAAACGACTTCAGTATTCATTTTCGAGCCTTAAAAGATGCTGTATATGAAATTATGAATTGGTATTGTGTACTCAATTTTATTTGTCGTTTAGGTCAGTATCTGTGTAAACGTTCCTGAATGTTTTATAAAAAATACATTTTTTTTATAAAATGTACATAAATATTGGCTGGGAAAAATAAAGAAATAGGAACAATTGATTTATTAAATTTATGTTTTATTTGGTACATATTTTGATAAAATTTATGTATGTAATGAATTTCAACTAAATTTTGTTTAGTAGTTTCAGTTAATTTAATTATAATATTTAAATTATTTTCAGTAGTTCAATAAATTAAATTAAACCCTTGAATTTAATTTACATAAAATTGCAAATATTTTCATCGAATCAACAGAAATTTTGCATCATTTATATACTCGTATATATATATATATATATATATATATATATATATATATATATATATATATATATATATATATATATAAAACACACCAAATTTGTAATTTTTCTTGTAGTTTTACTATTAAATAATAATTCATAAAGAAGTAACTGATCAACTTTTTGATATTGTGATTAAATTCATTTTCACAGATGTATTGTTACACTCCGTACCAAACCACAAAATGTCGATTATTTTTGATTGATGCTTATACAAATTCCGATAATGATTCAATCATCTACAAAGAGCCATCAGCTTCAGAGAAAATTTCTTTACTTTTTATAATAAAGAAAAATAGTATATAATAAAAACAATTGTTTGTTTTTTTATATCTTTGATTCCGGTGATACATCGCTTGGTAGTCTTCGTTATTTTGAATCACATGAATTTGTCTTCCATTACTAGTTTCAATACGAATCTCGTCCTTAGACTGATTTAAATAATTCTTAAAAATTATCTAAAACTGCCTGAAGATGGTACACGAGCTGAAACTAATAGTAGATGACAGAAATTTATGAAAATGATTTAACAGGACACAGACCACCAAGACAATAAATAAAGAAGTTTTATAGTTTTTTGATATTCTATAGTAGACTACATTGTACTGACTATTGTTCTTGTTTTTCCTTCAAATAAATCTGTCAGGACTGTAACATGGAAATATTGGATTGGTTATCGCAGACAGGATTATGTAACATTTTTATGTTTCTAGTTCATCTGTGTTTTATTTCACACTTCTTCAATATATTCTTTTGTGAAAAATAATATAAATTTTGAAATTACATCCATTTTTTTTTAAAAAAACAATATATATATATATGTATGGATTTGTGTGTATAACAATGTGTACATTTTTTGTACATTAGTGTCTGTTTTCCAATCACTGCCTAGTTTTAACGATTTTGAAAATAGTGCGAATGCAGTACATTATAAAAATTACAGCATGTGTTAACACCAAATATTTTTTCCGCTTGCTGGAATATGATATTGTTGTTTTATCAAAATAAATTTAATATGCTGCTGGTTTTATTTTGTAATTTATATTTGTTTACACGGCGTATGTACTGGTTCGCACGTATTGATTTTTTATTTGTTTATATATTAATGAGAATAATATTTGTTTGATTATGAAGTGACATATTTACAAATGAAACATAAAACATTTACATAAATTTCATATAATGTTTACACACACACACAAACATACATACATACATACATATATATATATATATATATATATATATATATATATATATATATATATATATATATGTGTGTGTGTGTGTGTGTGTATTTTTATATGTATGTGCGAATGTGTTAGCTAAATTGAATAGTAATGTCGCCTGTAGTTAATAAATAAATGCTCTTTAAATTTAAATTTATAATCTATTTTTAAAATAAATATAATAGTCACCTTTTTTTGTTATGATTTTAAAATTAAATATTGGAATATTTTCTTAATTGAGATAAAATTCAATTTTTAATCGAGGATGAGTTCATAAAAGCATTGATCAATTGAATTTTTAATAGCTATTATTAGAGTGAAATTATTATGAAATATTTTTAGACATTTGTATATTTACGTTTGTAAATTGTGTATATATGTATATAGTTTTCTTTTAACATGATTGAACATTTTAATACATAGTTATAAAAAAAGTACTGGTATTCATATCTTAAATACGACAATACATGTTCTTTATTCTTTTACGTCAAGTTATTCAGATATTAAAAGTGTTTTCTGTTAAGTTATTTACGCCTTTATTTATTTCTGTCTTTGTATATAATAATAGATTTGAACAACTCTATTTTTAAATATTAAAAAAACAATATCCTATCAAACTAAATTATTTAAAAATAAATAAAACTACTATTATTTTATTGCATATTATATTACACTCATAATTATCTTCAGGCTGTAGCCGTAGTTTTGATAAATTTACTTTACAAGTTATTTAGAATTAGCACAATAGGCTTAACGTGTGGCTTGCGTGTTGCCATTCCATCTCATTTAATGGAATCATACAAAAGTTATATTTTATGATTATAATTATACACGTATATAAATAATTGAACAATGTTTATATATATATATATATATATATATATATATATATATATATATATATATATATACATATATATATATATATATATATATATATATATATACATCTTAAATACAAGCAAGAAAAACAGGAAGAAGAAAAATGGCATGATATTATTACACGGGTTTTATGTGAGGTAATCTAGTTCCATTTATATTTTCTGCCGTGTGATATACAGAGACTATATCTTTTTTTGATTGCCATTTGAATTGCAGTAGTGCCAATGTACTTGATTTATTCATTTCTTGATATAAATAACAAAGTTCAAAGTATATTTATATATATATATATATATATATATATATATATATATATATATATATATATATCATTATATAACAGGATTGAAATTCCAAATAAAATAGATTAATCCATTTTGTTTTCATGTTGTTACTCCATTTTCGTTTCAATAGATGTAAAATTTTATTTATTCTTCACGCAAAAAATTAACTATTAAAATACATGTACTCATTAATTTTACTCCCTGTTTCAAATTATTCTCGTTATTTAAATAATCGAGAAGTATGATGAAAATTGTATTATGGTTAATATTGATATATTTTCAAATTAAATTAATGAACAGGTTTTGATATTTTGTTTAAAATTGAACTGCTGCCCTGCTTTAATGAAAAGTATGTTTATAATTATAAATATAATGTTTTATACGTGTTATCCCGTCGGTATCTTGTTCTGAAGGTCTTCTTCCTATAGGATCAGCTGTATTCGCGAACAGTTTCGGGCATGTGTGGCGCTTTCAGATGGATTTTGAAGATTAAATTTGTTTCGAGTTATGCTCTATTTATATTCATATTAAGGGATATGTTTTAAATAATATATTTAAAATATAAAATAACGCGTCGTTATTGGTGTTTATTTATTCGTTTAATATATTATGTTTATTTTTATAGATTTCTAAATTTTTGGAAGGATTTAATTTTATACTTTTATTTTATATTTTTATTGACTTCATCGTATTATTTATGTCATTAATTTTATGTCCTATTTCTAGTATGCTTAGCAAATATTCAATCGCTTTTATTAAATTTAATAAAATGAAATATAGTATAACCGACAGATGTTAGAAAATTTTAGTGAGTCTGATAGCTATAAGTAAATTTTACAGATTTGTTGTATTTTATTGGTTTCAAAAAGATGACATAGGTATAGAAATACACATAAGTATTGATAAAAAATAATTTATAATCATTTATTGAACATTTCAGTCGGAAATAATTTTGTAGTCTCTGGGTTGGAAAAAGAGTTAATTTTTGGAACTGAATATTATCTTAAAAAAAAGCATAACTGAATACAATTATTCTTCATTTTGTAGCATTAATTAATAATTGTATTTGTTGACTTTTTAAAAAAATTGTTATAGTAAAAAAGAATACATATCTGAAAATAAAACGAACAATTCTAGTTGTACAAACATTCCACTTTCAATTAATTAAAAAACATATGAAAAACATGACATCCTTAAAAGATTAACTATTTAGATTCATTTCATTTTGTATGACTTTTCTCCTAATTACAATTACGTTTCTACTCGGGTTTTTTTTTAAAACAATAAATTCACAATGCGTTAATGATTTGGAAATCAGTGAATTCGCGTAATCTACAATTCAGATTCGACATTATTTGAAAGTATTAACCAAATGTATTCAAATACACAACAGGAAAACACTTGAATAGTCTGTGAAAAAAATTCTCCAGTCTTGTTGAAATCGATTATATTAGTAATATACTGAATCCAATTATTTGTACTGTATACCAATAGGGTGTTATTTTTGTTGATATACGTACGTGGTCGATACTGCCACAACCTATTTTGTCCAAAACCTCAATTGTATATATATATATATATATATATATATATATATATATATATATAGTGTAAATCGAGTAGAGGATAAAAGGTTTTATTAGAAGTAAATAATGTAACTAGTAATAAACAATCGATATATATATATATATATATATATAAATTAATGTTGAAAATAAAATATGTATAGAAAGACACATATTGAGGTTTAAAATTAAAAAACACATCAATAATAATAGTCATGAATAATAGTTTTTGTATCTTAATTAAAAAGGATTATCACTGTATATTAATTTGAGATTTATTGAAGAATTTTTAGAGTATTGCACTGATAACTAAAATGGTTAATAATCATTTATTGAACATTTTTGTCATAATGCTTGTTTTTGATTTGTAGTGCGAGAGAAAAAAATAGATTTGTCAACTATAGTGCAAAACTTGTTGTACTGTAATGAATAATTGTTTTTTTTATAATACCTTTAATAACGGTTTGATTTCGAATAAATTTCAGGCTTTCATGACTGTTAAAATTATATTATTTACAAACAATTTTTCTACAATATTCTGCTTTATTGATTTTTTTTTGTAATTGTTCTTATATATGAAAGACAAAGTAAATAATCTTTAATTAAATATCTTATTTTTAATGTCTATTATATGTTTTAGTAATCCATATAGTTAATCCGTTCACAAATCCATTATAGTTCTAAGAATATTTTTTTGAGCTATCAAGATCATAATATCTGTTACCATTGATAAAATAATTTACTTAAATTAAACATACAACGAAATGAAAAAATATATCGATAAAAATAATCACAAGATTTTATTTATATCATAGATAACAACTTTGTATAATTACACTCGTCCCACTTATTTGAAAATCCAGAACTCATTATATATTTTAATTACAACAAACCTAATCTCATCTGCACCATCTTCAGATAAAAACCACTCGACTGTTTGTTCCACTCTTCCCCTACGTGCTGCTCTTCAAGTGAAAACGTGAACCCGTTCTTGTGTGCGTACACTCACCGTGCGTGCGTGCGTCTCTCTCTCTCTCCCTTTCTGTGCGTGTGTTGTGTGTATGTGTGTGTGTGTAACTCATTGATTTTCACCAATATTATCGTTTAATCGTGTTTCGGGCCAGTCTACGTTCGCCACATGTGGTGAAAATATCTGGTTGATGAGAATAACACGTAGAATGGGAAATAAAGCGTACGACCTCAAGAAACACATTTCTGTAATCACGTGGTTGAATTTCCGGTTGGCTGTAACTTGATTATTATTGTGGTCGCTTAGTTCGATCTATGCGATTTCATGTCGAGAATCGAATGAGTGTTTATCGGACAAAAATATATATTAACGTGTTATTTCGAAATTATAGTTTTAATGCGGTACGAACGGTACGAGTTCACATTGTCATAGAAGAAAATGAGAATGAAATAGAAGTACAAATACAAATATACATACAACACTTATATATATATATATATATATATATATATATATATATATATATATATATATACACATATATGAGAATAAATCAAATTATTAACACTAAACGATTACTTTTTTAGCCGAAAGCTAATTTTTCAAGTCGCATTCAACCATAAAATATTTATTATTGAGAGATGGTATATTTTGTCTGTGATAAATCTATAAAATCTAATTAATTTATTTTATAATCATATAATCTATTTTATTTTATTTAAAAGAAAATAATAGCTGTCTTGATACCCATGCAAAACAAAATTGAAGTTCATAACCTTAAAGATTTTTGAAAACAATTAATCTTCAATTATCAAAACCTCACCTTCAGACCACTGTATTGTGATACAGATATTAGTTTTCAATATGTAAAGAGAATTAATAGGCATCTTGCTTCATTTTTAAATGAATGAATATTTTTGCAATATTATTATAAGATTACTGTTCAATTCTAAATTATTTTAAATGAAGAAATATTTATATCTAAGATTTATTTTAATCTAGTTTTTATTCACATCTTCCACAAGGAAAAGTAATCAGCTAATATTATAATTTGATTGAAAATATATTCACATACAAAATACTATTTTCTGAATTAAATATTAATTTATAAAAGCATTAATGCGTATATAAAGTTATTGCCCTCTGTTTTATCTGCTGTATTCAATTCCGCTATTTATATCAGTATAAATATTAAACGAATCAATATCAATTATTAATTATCGTACAGTAAGTAAAATTCCGAGAAACTTCATAATACGTTTCATGAACATATTTGTTTTATACTTGTGTATGTTTTTTTTACGACTACGCAACCAGATTTAATTATAAACACATTTATATGAATATTTGCTTTTCATCAATGTATTTTTTGTGTTAAATATTACTTTATGTTTATTTAAACCGATTTGTTAATATTTAAATTAATTATATGAATTGAATGTTTTGTATTCTTCAAATATATTTATTAATTTATTTATGAAAACAATTTGAAAATATTGAATTGAATCACAAACAGATTACAATTAATTTATAAATAATAATAACAAAGTACATTTTGTTCTTTTTTCAATTTTGTTTAATTGAAATAATTTGAATTTCTCATTTAGAAATTAAATTTTTTAGAAAATAAAATAATTCTAAAAAATAATAATAAAATCTGTTCAGTTCATAATTATGAAATAATGATTTATTTGTCTTAAAGATTAAAAACTACTCGAACTAATTACTTAAATCAATTAAATTTTATATTGATTTAGAAGTAACAATTTCGATTTTAGCTCTTTTATTGTTAATTTTGACAAATGATTGAGTTCGGAATGACTTCTTGCAATCAGTTCGATAGCCTGCTCTGACGATAATGGTTTTTGTCAACCGGTGATAAATTTTTGATACGATCGGTCAATTTTTGTACTCACCATGATCGTCAAGATCATTAATATTGATACCGGCATCGAACTATGCCACTTTTCATTAAGAAACGGTCGTACCTAAATATCAAAACTGTCGAACCGTCAGCGGTGATTTAATAAAAAAAAAATACAAAAAATGAATTGTCTTGAATTATGTACGCGGTGGTAATGACTTTTACCAGTTTTTTCGTTTTATTATTTTTATGCGTGCAAAGCAGTCGATATTTTTTACTTTTTTTATATTACAAAAAACTGTGTGAATTGAAAAATATATTCATAATAATATTTTTAAAAAGTAAGTTTTAAATTGAAAATAAAGCGTTTGTTTTAAAAAGGTTTTTAATATCAGGGTGATTTTTCAATGTTATTTCCAAACTAAAATTATCGCTTAATCAAATTAAATATGTTTGTGTTTTATTGCCAATTAAAATAGTTTATCGTTGCCGAACAGAACCTGTTTGTACAACGAACAAATTCCCTAACAATAAATTAAAACGTTTATTTATAAATCGTTTAGCGCGAAGGAAGTATAAACCGAAAGTACGACGATTTCCTCGACTTATTCATCACATATCCATAAAACATGAATTAATTCCTTATCCGTAAACTAATTGTGTACAGAATGTAATTAAATACTTTCGATTCATTATACGCACGCGAACATATTTAATGTCAGAACAAGTGTCAAGTTTTACATAAAAATATGGTGCTTGGGTGAAATGTAGATCATTAATCTTATGATACGACAAGATATGAAAATGAGATCTCAGGCTACGAAATGTAACAAATGTGGTCCTGTATGATACATTCATATGTGTTGCGTCATGGGAAAATGTAAATGGAACAAACGCAGCATCATATCCTGTCACTCGGGATAAGAAAATATTATTTATTCCGTAATATAAAATAATTCTTGCCGCAGAAGAAACTCGCACGTTAAATATAATGAGACATATTTTAGTGTCTGACTTAATGATCATTCCGTTAATGAAAACCCGTGTAATTTAATTATCCTAACATAATCTATACACTAAACATTTAGAACTCCTGTACAAGGTAACAATAGTACGGACACGTGCACTTACACACACACACAAACACACACACACACATATATATATATATATATATATATATATATATATTCCTGAAAATACTATTTATTGATCCATTTTATTGTGGAGTTTTTCAAGAGTTTCACTATTAATATCAACTATCGTTTTCCTCTTATTTATCTATACACTCATTCATCCTTTTCCCATGTGTTATATTAATTATATTCAAATACTTAAAAAATTATACAATTGAGATCATTCTTGCTATAATACAATCATCAAAAAAATCTGGAAAATTTATAAATAACTTAGTTCTGAAACTGTGGCTAAATTCACTTTCACAAATCAATTGGACCAGCATTCTCTTATCGCCCTCAAACCATAAAAATAATTTCAGACCAAATACACTGAAAAATGATTATTTCTCATTTTTTGGTCGTTTGTTTTGCTTTTTTTATATTTAGATTGTGATAAGACACAAAAACCTTATCGATGAATTTAGATTTTTCAGTACCTTAGCTTCAGAACATAACAGCATTGCTGTTAAAATGCACATAAACAACAACAAATTAAAAATGATTGATAATCATTTATTGAACATTCGTTTGTGGGGGGATTGAAAAATTCATTTGTGGAAGTCTATACACATTCTACGAATGGAAGTCACATGTATTGAAACTTTTATCCTTTACTTTGAAAAATATTTCAGTATTAAAACTTCGGTATCTTCCTCTGTATTAAATTATTTTTAAACTTGAATCAAAATAAAGTACAATAAATTTAACCATATGAAGGAAAATATGACAATTTTAATGTTTATTCTCGATATAAATTAATTATAAATTAATTATTAATCTTTTACAAATTTATATTTTAAAAATAGTATAAATAAATAAATATCAATTAATAAAATACTAGAATATGATTGGTACTGAATTTTATCTATTTGAATTTCAATACATAATAAAAAAATAAGGGAATAATAAAAATAAAGTTAATTTATAGTCACAGTACTAAAAATATATTGTTATAAAAATATTTACAAGTTGTTATTTATTTATTTTCTGTTTTGTTTCAGGTTATATTTTATTATTAAACCGATGTTACCAAAAAAGTGCTGTTTGTACAGGATGAAAGGTAAGAAAGATATTTTGATTTTTATTAACTGAATTATTATATTTTTAATATATTTATTTCTGTAAAACTTTTCATATTCAGTAGACTTATAACCGAACTTTAGCCCTACATTTATTCTTTAAGGTAACAATTAGAATGATTTTTTTAAAAAATTAATAAGTATTTCTTAGGATCTAATTAAGAAAGTCTCGAATAAAATTTACTTTTCTCAACATCACATTAAGCTGTTTTTTTGAATATTAAATATTCTTCTTTTCGAATTAAATACCTTTCATACACAAGTGTATGTTTTTAACATTAAAAATTTTTCAAGTTAATTCAATTATTTTCTAGAATATTTATAGCAGTTATACATAAGTCTTTGTAGTAGATAAATTATGTACTTACGAGTAGTAAATCATAAAACACAATTTTAAATTCAGATGGTTTTATAGAGTGCGTTTTTAAATTTTACCGACAAATCTTTTCCATTACTTGTATATTTTGAAACGTTAATATATTTTGTGTGTGTAAGTGTGGTTGGTTTCATCAGTTTAGAGTTGATACTTATAGCGTTAAACATTTTATATGATATGTTGTATACATTCATACATTGTACACATTTTTTATCTTCTTCGATTCTATATACTATTCTAGTTGAATAAAAATTAGATATTTTTTCATAATAGAATTCGTTAGTTACATAAATATCTGATTGTTTCAGTGTTCGATATACATTTTCGATCGTTCTTAACTTTCTAGACAAATAGATATTCTTTTTATCACTATTTGTTTGAATATACGATATTTATTTTTAACTCGATCGTGCAGTTGTGCTTGTAATCGAAACATTTACATCAGTGTATGACAAAAAAAAACAACACGCACGTATTTATCTCCATTATTACAGAGATAGTTTTTTGTGTGCATGTGCACGAGTACATTATAATAAAATAGAAAAGAAATTGTACATTCGGAACAAACATCCCTGTTTCAAATATTCGTAACGCGCACCGAAAAAAAAGGTGAATTTATTAAATACACTACTACAATGGCGTGTGGAAACGTGAGTATATGTTTATTGGAGACCGGTTTTTGTTGCGAAATACAAATATCTATTTTGGACAAAGTCCAGAGCTTTTGTTTGGGCGTTTCGAATAGGAAATTAGAGTTATAAATTCGCTTGCTTTTAAACCATAGCGGTCCCTTTCAGACTGCTCTATTTATTTTATACTCGGCTTTTATTCGTTATGTGCACTGCCTTTGTTATGTATTTCCGATTTATCTGCATACCGTTACTACACACACACACACACATGTGGATACGTGGCCGTCGCAGTGCTCGTTCATGAATAGTTTAATTGTTTTTCTTATTATTATTTACTATAACATGAAGTTTGATATGGTTTGTTCGGCGGATAATTTGAGTTATACAATTTGCCTAGAATTAATGAATACGGAATGACAGTCCCATGGAATCAACACATTTAAATGTAATTAAAAGTTAGAGGTAGTTATATTTACATACGAGTTTTGATTAACTTGTAGAGTTTGGGTTTGATTAACACTTCCTGAATTGGTGACGCACTAATGTAGTCACGTTTATTGACTATACTATATATTCGTGCATACGTACACATACACAAACACACACACACACACACATATATATATATATATATATATATATATATATATATATATATATATATGAATCAAGTTATTGTAACTTTTGATTAATTACTGTGATTTCTTATGGATGGTTCGATGATATGCAATAATTTGTGTATATATTTATATATATATATGTATATATATATACATAAAGGTATAATATATAGATAAAGTTAATTTATTTTTTTATGAAATTTTAGATTAAAACGAAATGTGTTTGTAACTCGTAACATAAGACTTCATTCTTGAAAAATAAATTAAAGTCGAAATTCGTTGATGAAACGAACACTGGGCAATGAGACAAAATGATTTTTCGTTCTTTGCAAATATTTTAATTAACGCAACTCTTTAAATCGCGCAAATTAACATAATAAACCTGTCATAAATTCCGTAAAAATAAACCTTTTTGCAGACTTAATTACGAAAATTCAGCTCGGATTCAAAGAAAAAAAAACTTATTGAGCCACTCGCGTACATTAAACAATATACACACAACAGCACAATGTGTTCGTTGTGCTTTCTTATAATCCAGACGAGACGAGAGAATTTTTTGATATTTTTTTATGAACGTAAATTTCCAAGCTCGAATAAAAGTTTTAAAAACGGAGTGCACTTGGACAAAACATGGTGTGTAATTGAAGTGCGATGTAGAAAATAATCTCATAAACACAAAGATATTACAACCCCGTTTAGCTCTCGTGCCAGCAACTGAGCAGCTTTGATGTGAAACTGGAGACAAATAAACGTGAAAATGGCTCGGCTGGGGCAAAATTCGTCTCGCGGCTCTTGACTGTTGTCACTTGTGCGTGTTCTTTTACAATTTCACTTTACTTGAAACAACTTTTTTTTTCTGTACACAGTTTCCGAGTAATAATTTACGTCTTCGCTTTCAACGTTGTATTTTGAGATGTTGTTTTAGTCAGATCTCATATACGTTTTAAAGGTATGTTTACACACATACGCATCTCTGTTTACTCAATATATATATATATATATATATATATATATATATATATATATGTATATATATATACAGATGAAATATTAAAATATATGATAGAGTTTGAAAGAGTTCCTAATATTTTTTAAACTTTGAAAAAGAACTGACTTTTTCACTCACATTAATTAAAACTTTAAACGCTGTCTTACTTTTCCAGTATTACAAATATCAGTTTTACAGATTTCTTTTTCAATTCTATTTTAGAAAACCTTTACAAAGATGTAAGTCATTAATTCTTAATAAAATCAAGAACAGATTTTCACTCGAAAAGATATTTATAAAATTTAGTATTTTAGTTTTTATGATATTTTTCCTAGACATAAATTAATGAAATTTAAATCTTCAGAATATAGTGATTAAAGTTGCATATAAAAATAACTTGAATTTAAATGAGGATATGCTAGAATCTCGTTTTGAAGATGATGGAACCCTTATAGAAAAACGTATAAGCAACAATCAAAAGTGCCCAATAATTATTTATTGAATATTTCTGCTAAGAAAAAAAATGTTTTTAAGATAAAGTATTGTTTCACGCGATACGACCGTCATAAATAATTTCAAATTTAAAATTAAACATCTAATCTGTTAGTTATGCTTTTAATTAAGGACTTTTTTGATTTTTTATTGAATGTTTTACGATTTTTAGTTTGTAGATTATTTAATAGGATCAAAATAGAAGTCAACGAACAACCACAAACTACATTTGTATATAATGACCACACATCACAGTGTATAAATTACTCTTTGAGAGTTAAAACTGTTTACTAAATCGTTTTGATATGACATTTTATGGTGTTACATTAAAATAGTTATCATTTCAAACGTTTAGAGATTTCATAGTTAGCGTTTTAAATTTAACAAAATTTTAAATTAATATGAAAATCCACCAGGTGTTAAAATTGATTCATTGCCTTTACATCGAATCAGTGATAAATCTGTTTTAAATTAAAATATTTTCTTGTCGTTTCAGAATTGTTTCGAAAAAGATAAAATATACTGCTTTTCTATAAAAAAAATACATCGAAAATTTTCACAAATTCATCTGAAACGTTGCACTTTTCAAACATTTTATATTTATGGTTCCCTTAATATCAATTTCACCATTAAAAAAATATCAAGTTTATAGAGCCTATTGCCGTGAAAAATTATCCCGTTAGGATTTATGTGAAGTGCATCTAATTTCGTTTCAAGGCGACGTAACTCTCTTGTGATACAACATATAAATGTATATACGTTCGAATGTATCGTCGTAAACTTAAAAATCTTCGAACAACCGACCACGAGATCCCAAGACAGCAATAACACCAATACAGTCTAACTCAGGATAGGCGTGTGAATGTTCACTGCTCCCTTGGTTACTAATAATAATACCCAAGAAGTGGTTGCATAGGTAGAACTACTGCAGTACCATAAAACAGGCACGGCACGTAGATAGATTTTGGCAAACTGCAACGGCTGCCATGTATATGTATACATACATATACATATATATATATATATATATACATATGTATATGTGTATGTGAATGTGTATGTTTTATTGGCTGGCAGGAGGTTGTAAGTCAAGCGTGGGATGGTTACCCGCATACTACACTATATTTTATACTCAACAATCCGATTGTGTGAAATGATGTCGATTGGTAAAATAGCAAAACTGAACCATTTTTCCCTTACACTTCTTTCGTAGATTCAAACTCGGCCGGAAATAGCAACGTATCCGACTGCATTTTGACTCTTGCACATTTCGTGCAGTTTGGAATTTGAAATATAAATTTATAGATACTTTCGTCGACTGTATTCATTTCAATAAATCAGCATAAAGAAGTATTTAATAGATACGAATGTATAAATATGATTTAGCAATATATTATTATTGTAACATATTATAATTTTACATTTGATTTACATGTATTTCCTTGCTTTATGAAAGTATCTTTAAATTAATTGTTTCTTTTACGTCTTAAAATAAAATTAGAAGAACAGATGATTTTTAGTTAGGAATTTTCTTTGTCTGAAAGTTCTAGAGAAATATTGTTTTTTTATTTATTATAAAGGAATCTTTGTACAAATTATTTTTTTCGAATTAAAATCTTTAAAACAGACAACTTTCTTTGTTCTAAAAAGAGACGAATGAGAAATATTTGAATATACTGGTTTAGTATGAATTTAGATCAATTTTTAGACCAACAATGATTTTTATTTCTTTATAAATTAAGAGATAAAATTGCAGTTTAATAATACAGACTATTAATATAATTTAGTACACTGAAAATGATTAAGTGTTATAATTAACATTTCTAAGCCGTTTATGAATCGATTTCCAATAACCACAGATTTGAAAAAAACCAAGTACAGAATTCAACACAGTTAATTTAAACAGTTTGAATTTTTAAATCAAATTTGCGAGATAAATAATAAAAGCAATATTCGATTATCAAATAAAATCGTATAACGATCTGTTTATAATTACGATGCTGATATTTTATGTTTTACTGAAATAAAAACCAATATGGATACGATTTCATTACTAATTTTCTATTGAAATGTTTTCATTATAAATAACAGTAGTAATTCAATGACACATAACTATTGCTTTTTTTTGAATACCAAATTGTTGATTATAATTGAAATCGGTCGACTTCATTATTAATCTAGTGTCGATATTCAGTTATAACAATTGTATTATAAAATAGAACTACATTCCATGTTTAACGATTTAATAAATTCAGTTGTCATTGTCGGTGATTATTTATTATTAAAATTGACGTACAAATCGTGAATACAGCACAATTCATAGACTATGTCTCTACAAGTAAAGACTTTAGTTAGATTTGGAGCTCTCTGTAGTTGTCTATATTTAATTCATTAAGGATTTAACAGGATTTGTTATAGTCTTTCCACATATTAGAATAGGGTTCAGAGTAATTATAGTTTAGAATTTTCGTTTAACTTTGTAACTCGACTGTTTCATATTAGGATACTTTATTATCAGCCGGTGTTTATGAAAATAAAGAAATGAACAAGTGTTAGATTTAGTTTTAAAAAATCACAAAAATTAATACTTTTTTAAAAGAATGAATGAGCACGAAATAATTAATATAATTTATTAGATATAAAATTCATAATTAAATAAATTACTTTCTATTAGAATACAAAACAAAATTCGAGAAAGTGTCTTGTAAATTTACCATTTCAGTACTTCTTATTGCATAGTAAATGAAGCTGTTATATTTTGGATTTATCTTGAAATTCTCAATTTTTAGTCAACTTCTAGTTCTTTCGAAGTCTACAACTTCTTGTAAAATTTTAAAAGATTATGTCTTGGTTGAACTTCTTATCATTCTTGACTTGCAGAACAAGTCATGAGTTTCACGTTAGGAATTTTAGCCAATATCCAAGCAGCACATCCAGCCAATATTCAGTTTTGAAAATCGACGTTTAGGCAGTCTTTATATTTTTTTAGTTTTTGATTCCGAATATCTATATTCATAATTGACGTTTGTTTCATATAGATAGTGTCATAGATTCTGTTTTGTATTATTTCCATGCCTAAATCTATATATATGTATATATATAATATTGTTAATATTGATTAGAATATGAAATGTGTTACAGAATAGTCTGATGATATTATATGACATAATTAACAAAGATTTAAAGCACTGAACTATTATCATAATGGTTGCCGACTCATGTGTCACATATTAATAATACTTCGATAATAACGGTTCTAAAATATTTTTTTTCCGAATGCGAATTATATTTGCGAATGCGTATATTCGGTGTGATATATCGACTAGAGTTTCACTCGTTTCTTAACACGTGTGGAGTAAATGTTCAGTGTGAATTATTACTGTTGCCGAACATATGTTTTACACATACGTGTTTCGTACAAGATTAAACGAATTGTCTAACAATTTCGTACTAAATGCATCGTCAAACAAGCATGAAACCTATTATAATTAAGTAGACAATCTCAATACCTGCAGCGATGCGGCAATACCGGAAAGTTAGCTTCAAGTGCCGTACATCAGCGCCGCCGAGAGAATCTTTGTATGGCGGAGAATACAGCCACGTATCGCGAAAGCACAAAAGCCGAGCTGCCTCGAGTCCATACCGAGAGTTTACTTAAGATTTTAAACGTATTCGAAGCTTATGTGTGCGAGTACTTACACACTCGCACACACCACTACCGTCTTACTCATACTTTTGTTCTAAACTACACTTCACTGATAGTTGTTGAAAGTTTAAATATTGTTTAAGACGTTGAACAGAGTGTTCGACTGGGCGGGCGTGCGAAGATAGGTTAAGAGAAGGTTTCCATTTGCTCTTCTTCTTCGTCGTCGTTGTCCCTCGACGTCGTCCCTCGCCGTCGAGATCATTCCCGTTGGAGTGAGGTAATCTCTGTGAAAGTTTACGAGAAGGTGTTAAACACTTTCTCCGCCTCTATGACGCTTTTGTTCGGAAACCGTGCTTTTGACGGTTCGCGAGCCCGCGTGCTTTATTACAACGATACCAGAAAAGTTTAGAATCAAATATCGTCACGTATAAGGATTCGGCGAAGTTAAACAAACACTCTTGTACCGAAATAAGAATCACTAAAATTCAAGTAAAACGTTTGAAACAATAAGCGCAAGACTTGTATCATATATAATTGTTTTTAACGCAAAACATGACATAACCCTGCGAGAACGTTCGGTTTTATTCCACTGTCGGCGAAAGTTTCAATATATATATATATATATATATATATATATATAATCTTAATTCAATTAATCCTTTGGAGTATAGACAGAATTTTGGAATTGTTATATGTTTTTCTAAGAGCTTACGCTCACCTCTCAGGTAATAAATATTCATTTCTGGATTAAGAATTTTCCGTTCAGTCTAGTGCTTTTTGTGTTTTACATTTTGATTAGGTATTCATTTTTAGTTTTAAACGACTTTTCATGCAATGGAAAACGTTGCTATTTCTATGTTGATTATTACGAGTATATTGTATTTGAAAAAAAATAACTCATTCGAGGAATGAATGTGAGTTTTCACAAATGAATCAATTATCACAGACTATATTTCTTTACAAGAATATTTTTTATGATCCATTTTGTTTGTGTATGCAGTCTTAAAAACGGTAATTATATTAAATGTGGATATGCTATTTATTATAATACTTCCTTCTTTATTATTCATACTAAAAGCTTTAATATAAACAAGATAATTTAAAAATAGGAGTTCTATTTAAATGACTTGTAAATTAATTAATAGAAAAATAATAACATCGTAAGAATTTTAAAATATATAAAATGAAATGTTATGTGAGTCGACACAGGTGTTATCAAATATGTGTATTGAGGTTAATAGAGTTTATTTCACTATTCGACTTTTAAATATGAAAATTATCAAACGGTACACGGATTATTTAGATGATCATTCGACAGATTCCCGTCTGGTCGAACGCGCACACTTCTTCACATAAGTGTAATATAGGAACGAGTTTGTTACAACAAGACGAATAATGTTTGCGATTCCTTTGAGCCGTCCGTAATTTTCGCCGATAAATAAAACCGAAATGAAAATAAATAGCGGCGTGAGTAAATTTAACAAGACAAATAAAAAATTCGCACAAATAAATGAACGTTGCGAAGAGGGCATTATTCTTTATTTATGTAGCGACAAAAGAAATCGTAAATAGCGGCTATAATCAAGTCACAGAACGGTAATCATAAAGTCATTTGTCAGCGCTGAGACGTGGCCGTCAAGGAGCCGGTGAAAAAGGCGCGGGCCGCGGCTTAGGACATCGACAGAGACGGAGAACGTGTGACCGCCTCCCGGTGACACCGCCGCAACATTGACAAATTGCTGTTGCGTGCGAGAGGCACGCACGCACGCACGCACGCACGCATGCATGCATGCATCCATTCAACCATCCATCCATCCATCCAACCAACCATCCATCCATCCATCCAACCAACCATTCATGCAAGCATCCACGCGTTCATATTGTATGTACATAGATGACGAAATATACGATGTGTATATCTGAACGTCATCTGCTATGTGAACGATAAGTCGTTAGCAGAAATGTTCAAGACTGATGAATGCTTTTGTTTGCGTTTAAATATGTCAAATTTGATATGTTTATCCACAAAATTATTAAAATACGCATATACATGCGCGCACACACACATACATCTATATATATATATATATATATATATATATATATATATATATATATATATATATATATATATAACGCATCACATTTATATTAAGATGCGAAACATTGTACAAACATTATGTAGATTTTTCACATTTTTTTTATTCGTACGCATACGATTTTCTACTTAAATTCTGTAGACTTGTATCGATTTTAAATCTATTCCATTTATAATCTTCTCTTTATATCTGAAAGTTCGTCAGGGAGTTCGAAGAACTTACGATAATTAATTCATTGTTATTTGTTACATTTGTGTTGTTTGTTTTTATTGAATAACGTTATCAACTACGTAGTCTAATTGAAAAGTTCTCTACCTGATATAGAACTTTAGATTTGTGAAAGAATCTTCCAATATAATCTCTTTATACTTTATACATTTTTCATATCTTTTGATAAGATCTCCTATCATAAAAATGTCACAAGTTTGTTCTTAAAAATGATTAAAAACTGTTTACTGCATCTCTGTTAAAATAAAATTAATTAATAATTTTCTTGTTGTTTAGTGAGTTAATTTTATTCGCATACTAAAGATTTGCGTTAAAAGGATTCTAATTTTCAAAAAGTATCAGTAATTGATGCCTTCTGGAAATTGATATTTAAATGAGTCAACATATCACTCTTCAATGTGGAATTAAAACGAACAGTTTGCTGCAGTTATTCATCTATATTCGATCGTCTCTCCTTACGGACATATTTCAATTTTGAAAATAAAAAATAATCGTGAGTAGTAACAGCTGAGTTATAAATTGAGGGTTCAATCTCTATGTTCGATGTTTGAATTCAATGTTTTTTATTAAAGACAAAATAATAGATTATTGACAAGGATGTCAGTTCATTTAACATTAAATGAATTTAATTGCTGTTTGCAAGAAAAAAATAACTTGTATTAAGTAATTAAATACATAATACATACATTGAGAGCGCGACAGAAAGAGAGAGAGTGGGATGTTCCATTATTAAGAATTAATGAAACGCCCACGACGGCATTTAAAATAAAAATAAACATATTCATTCCGATTCACGCAGTATCAATAAAGTGTCAAAAATATAACGCACATATTTTATGCGTGAAAGGTTTGAATGAAATTTGATTACTTTTCATCATTCGTCTCGAAAATTCGATTAGTGGCAACAATACCATTATTCACATACAACACGTTCACTCACACAAATCAAACAATATTCGACACGCGATTAATGATTTCCAACAGATGTTAGTAATCAATACGACGGCGGAGTGTTTTTTTTTTTTAACAGAAGGTCAACTATTTTTATTGTATATATGCCACATTATATATATATATATATATATATATATATATATATATATATATATATATATATATATGTTTAGGTTCGATTTAGAGGATAAAAACTCCGAGATGTTTTATTAAAGAAAGAAAATAAATTTACTTTCAACAAGTTGATACTGAGTGGCTTACATAACGGCGTGTTGTTGAAATTTATATCCAATAGGCCATGAATTAAACTCATTTTTTTTTCCGAACGATTAATGATTTCTGAATCTTTTTATGATTAAAAAATAAACTAAAATTAATACCGATTGTTAAAAAAACAAAATAGTTTTCATAATCTAAAAGTTTATTTTTATGAAAATTATTCAGTTATATTTTTATATAAATGTTTGATCCTTAGAGTAGTTTACACATTGAAAACTCAATAGTGTTCAAAAGATACATACAGAAATTCAAATAATATTTACGATAAGTTGAGAAGATAAAAGTTTGATATTTGCGATAGCGAAATATTTATTTAAAGTACTTTATTCGAGTTTTAAAATTTGATATCGTTTCAGTTGATATTATAAGATTATTGTAAAGAAGGTGGTGAGAATTAAGGATTATTTTAGTAAGAGTTTAATTATGATTTAATGAAAAAGGTGGAACTTATTATAAAAAATAATATAATTACATTTTTCTCGTTACTAGTCTGTAGAAATATTAAATATTTGATCTATTTTTAATTCAATATATATTTTATTTTACAACTGTAATTAATTTATGCAACTATATACTCAAAAAAAAACTTGAAAATAATATTCGTTTCTGTAAATCATTAAGCTTGAAGGTTTGTAATATTAGGAAGTCATATTTTGAAACAGCTTTAATTATGATAGCGCTGAACGATGTTTTCCCATATATATATATATATATATATATATATATATATATATATATATATATATATAAATATAAATAATTAAATTCCAGAAAATTATTATTTAAACCAATTTTAATAAATATGAATATTTTCCGAATAGAAATGAAAATAGAAATTAACAAAAAAAGAACACATGTCCATTAATACACGTTACAATGTAGCAATTTAGATAATATCGAACCATAAATTAAACTTACATTATAATCACATAATATATTCAATAACATTATTTAAAAAAACCTTTAAATTATAGCTTTTCATTGTTAATTTAAAATGATTAATATTCTTTAAGACTCAACTTGATATTAATAAAAATGGCTTAATTTATGTTTTTAATTATATTGAAAGCACAGATAAGCATCTCTTTCTCTTTCTATCTCTCTCTTCATCTACATATATATATATATATATATATATATATATAAATATAGATAGATAAATAGATAGATAGATAGAGAGAGAGAAATGTTTGTCAAAAAATAAGTTAAACTATATTTAATTTCAAAGTTTATACGACCAAAGAAAAAAAGTATAAACTAATTCCAAAGTAGTCTACACATTTTAAATGTGCTAATACATTTGTGTATTATTTTAAACGAGAGTTCAGTGCTGGAACACAAGTTGAAACAATTTCAACGGACACACATTGTATATACATACACGTACGTACGTACATTAAGTGACTACTATTTGACAACAGTACGAAAGTTGTTTGAAACTGCGGTTCAAGTTGTAAATTCCAGATTAAAATTTCTATTCTATCATAGAAAGCATTATGAGAACCGTCAGTGCATAGTGTATAGTTAATGACAGTGTGTATATAGTCTGACAAGAGGGTTAGGAAACATAGGACGTTCTTTGCTAATCCTATTATATGTAAATGACAATGTTTAAGTAATGTGATTATTACCAAAGAAGATTAGACAGATTATGAATTATTTTCAGTCACATAGATACTTACCTTATTGATTTGCACTGAGTTTGTCATGTTGATTTTTATATGCACGTGCATTTGTGCACATTCCTATCTTATAAATAACAGGATGTTGACCGATTAACGATTTTGGAACGTTTTAATATTTTATTAATTCTATCACGGATTTCATTGGATTTCGGTGATTTTTAGTACGACGTTTTTATGTTTTAAAATCATGAAGTTTATGCGTTAAAATAATAGTTTTTATGAATGTTATTTAAAAACAAACCCTGTTACACTGTTACAGTATATTAATTCTCTATCCATGTTTTTTTAGAAACAATTATGTATATATATATATATATAATACACATAACTAAGAAAATTCAAAATTCTGTATTTATCACTCATTTTTATTGATTTTAAATAGAAACATATAGCCTTATATATTCTAAAGAACACAACTACCATAAATTATATTATTATATTTTTATATAAAATGATTTGTTTAATAATGATCATGTTTTGTTTCATATGTACCAAAAGGTTTATCGTCTTTAATTCAGTCAGTCCCTAGCAGTTTATAATCAAGCACTGATCAGATTCACAGTCATCCCACAACATACATATTGTATTAGCTTCTTTATCTTTGTCCACCACTCCCAATTATAGTCCTTATCTAAAGCTTTCCTTTCACAAACGATTTTTTTCACTCTACAAACCACTACACACTTTTATAGTCAAAAAGTTCAATAAATCATTACTAATCATTTTTTATTTTTATTTTATAATTGTGAGACGAATACGACTAAATCTCATTGTCTTAATCATATAATTCTATTGAAATATTATATAGCCTCATTAAAGCCTCAGAATAAAGCAAATAAATAAATTATTTCCCGACTGATATATAAAAGAATTTCAAACATTTAAACGCTTTGAAAATATTTTAATAATACACAAGACGAAATATAATACAATATTTAATTAAAATAAAACAGATTATTTGATAAAGCTACCAATTTACATATTAATTAATTTTTTATTGAATTAATTAAAAGTGGTATTAATATTAACAACAATTTATTCAATTAATTCAATTAAAAAAGTAGATCGGTACGAGAAAGATTCAATAAAACGTTTACAGAAATAACGCAATAGTTTTCAATCGAATTAAAAATGTATTCCAGCCGTACAGTCCTATACTTGTTGATATATTTTATGAATTGTATCACAAATATGATATTTTATAGTAATGAAAATTATATATATATATATATATATATATATATATATATATATATACAGAGAGAGGGGAGAGCAACATAAATGACAGATTATTATTGTTATTGTTCCTTAATAGTGTAAACGTTTACGTACAAACTGTTAAATTTAGTCTTTGATGATAAATTTTATGTGTACGAGTTGTGTAATGACCGCGCATATACATCCCCATAAACATTCCATCTCGCCACCAAACCATTATAATACACAAATCATATCCGTATGAGGCAGAATTAAACGTCAAACGCAGATTGTTGTTTTCAAGTAACTGTTTGAAAATCGGACCGTTTGTTCTGTTCTTTTCCAAGTCCGAAAGTACGTTCAGCACACACCGACATCGGATCGGTTATACGCTGTTTACAAAACCTCAACAATACCCATACGCATATATATATATATATATATATATATATATATATATATATATATATATATATATGATATTATATGTGTGTGTTCGAAGTTTATGCATACCTTTAAAATTATAGATTTAATGCCTATGCGCCATGTTATGAAGCAGAAGGAAAGCTTTGAATAATTAGGAGTAGGCGGCTTTAGATCATGTAAGCAATGCTGTTATAATCTGAGAGAATATGACGCTTTAAACTTGGATTCAGAGATCATCTGGCATCGGCATGTGATATGTATTATGAATAGAACATAAAGTTTTAGTGGTAATAAATGGTAAAACGGAATTATAGACATGATTTACATAAAACTTGTTTTAAGCCAACAATGAAAGATACTTTCATAGAGGTATCTTCTACATTTAATATCTATGAACGTGAATATTAAACATATATATATATATATATATATATATATATATATATATATATATATATATATATATATATACATAAATTAAAGGAAAGTTTATAACAATGTTCTTAATTTGAAACAATTTCGTTTCATTTGTTCTTAATTTTTTACTTTTAATACCTGCACTGTACTCATAGTGTATTATTATTTTAAAACAGTTAATACACAGAAAATTTTAACAAACATTCAATGAATAGCTCTTAAATGAATTATAGTATTTAATTAAAAAAAATCATTTTTTTCCTATCACTAGACAAAATCAGTTTTACTGAATTTTTCACTCATTCTATAAATCTGAATAATGTATTCTCATCATAAGATAATTAGTTGATTATTAACAATTTTTTAATTTTTGTTCTTGCGTATTTCGATGCCGATACCATGATACTCAGAGTGCTAAAGTACGGAAAAATCTAATCAGTTTTTGGAAAATTGATACGTCTAATAATCAGAACTAAACTTCATGTTAAAAACAACAATATAAATAACATGTTAAGATGTAAGTCGATACTATATCCATCAACTGAAAGAAAAACGAATTTATATATGAAATAGACATGTGATATCAGAGCTAACATATTCGATACAAATATATGTACCTTTAAAAAAAATATGTATTTTTGTTATTCTGTGATAAAAGAACAGAATTGAATAAATTGTAATGTTTTTGTTTAATATTCTCAAAAATAGACATTTTGGACTTACCACAGTTCTATTAAGGGAAATTATTTTGTATCAAAATATGGTAACATAATAAATAAAAGTAATGCTCTTTAAGACTTATTAAAAAGTGTATTTGCAAAAGCTATTTTTGATTACTTAATTTAAACGTATTTAAGTAATTATTTTCACATATAATAAATCTTTACCTAATAAATTATACAAGATTTATTACTTTTCTCCATAGAATTTTTCCATTGTTAATCGAGATAAAGCAAATTTTATTCTACAATTTTATGCGGAACAGCTTATCATATTATGTCCTTAATTATATGTAAAAATACAATTCACTACGAATATATATATTGCATGTTTAATACATATTAATTATTATGTTAACATTTTAAACGGAATTTAAAATAAATTTAAATATTATAAATAAATGTATTTTTAGTGTAGTGAGAATTTATATATATATATATATATATATATATATATATATATATATATACATATAAATGAATATTAAATATCGTATACCAATCTGATAAATGATTTATGCAATAATAATGTTTTAATTACTTTACGCTCACACAAAGTGCAACTAAACGAAAATAGTTTTTTTTTTATTTATAATCGTCGAATGCATTAAAATTTTACATTTAACGACACTTAATTCGTCCACCGGTCTTCGTAGAGTCGAATCCGTGCTTTTGATACAATTATAAAATAGCTTTCATCGTAATACAGGTAGATAGATATAGCGGAATGGTACGTACCAACCATAATGGCATAGAGCATTTGCTTTTATCTAGCAATTTACTGCTATTTCCTATTCGACTCGCTGGACACGGTAAGGTCAGTGGGAACACAACGTTAATGCTTAACTTTGTCACTGGCATTTTAGATATCTTTGTTCCCTATTTTCACTGACATAAAATATATATTCCATTAGACTGAAAACCTCTAGAGGATGCAGAAATGTATATCTTCAATGAGATAAATTGTGATTCAGTTCGTTGGTATATTGTTAAGAAGATGAATACGCGAATATGTGTGTCAAGTCCGTACTATCTTTATTCAATGTTAACCGACTCGGTCTCGTATTAACTTAAGCACACATTCATATATATATATATATATATATATATATATATATATATATATATAAATTAATGATTTAATCACATTCAGCCTAATTAAAATATTTGTTTTTCTAATGAAATCAATTAATTAGAATCTAAGAAACGCCCCTATTTACAATAATTCATTATATATAAATTACATATATTTTTTAAACGAAAACCTTTTCTTTAAAAAATATAAAGATTATTATATATATTTATTAGGTGTACAAATTAATTCGGTGTCTTTTTTTATTGAAAAGGAATGTTTACGGAAGAACACAATAAAATTCAATTCTCAATATATCTCGGATTGTTTTGTACAACTTTTCTGTCTGTCCGTCAGGTAACTGACGAATCCTTTATTGAAAATCGTATTGCTAGTTTGAGTCGATGTAGTAGTTGTCAATACATTTTCGGACCCCTTCCACTGTTTTAGTATTTTTTGCATGTTTTATGCATAAAAACACTTTCTGCCAAAGCTGAATTTTGTAGGATTGTGCCAATTACTTGGTTTAAGATGTACAGCGTTTTTAAATGTTCAGGTTGACACTTGAAAGTTCTAAATCGTCGAGAAAATATTTTAATTGAAAACATAGTTATGACTGATTCAATTCAAAGGCACAGAATTATTTCTTGCATCTAATAAATAAGCATTGTTATCATACGTAATAAAATAGAAAGTTTTAAATTATTTTCTGTGTCTAATAGACAGAAAGAGTACAATATGTTTAGCTGCTGATCAGATGTGTATTTTAAAGTTGGTAGGAAAATGAAAATGTATTATTTAAGTACTTGGCGCTTCATACAAAGTGTAAACATTGTAATATTTTAATAACAATATAATGTAAAAACTTTACAAAATGCACTGACGTATTCTGAAAAGAACTCTTTTACAACGTGAAATAAGTTCGAAAACTACTAATTAGTTTTCGTCCGATGATACTATGTAGATTTCATCAAGCTTCGAGCACTTCCACACACACACACATTCTCTTCCATCCGGCGCATGTATATTTAACAGCGATAGTAAATGCACGGGGCGACTCCGTCGAGCAGAATATGTAAAGTCGAAATATTCCCGAACCTCATGGAAATCTTCACAATTGTTTTATTACCTTCACATTAGCATTACGTACGCATCTAACGTTTTATCGGCCATTTCGAATATGTGGAGATTCTCGTCGGTGTGCCGACGAGAGAATATCACTTTATATGAGTCATAAAGACATGCCAAGATACCCGAATTTATGTATTTAGACGAAAAACTCTATTGGCGCGCACGTAAAGCGGTTTATATTTGATCGTTCGGTCGAATGATCGAGCCATTTATATTTCACGAAACGGCTCTGTGTTATGCGCTGTTTATATACTGTGCTTCTAAATGTTCGTAAACATATAAACGGCGTGTTTAATCCGTTATTCCGCGCGGGCTTGAAACTCTGCAATTTTAAACACTTTTTCGGCTGTAAAATTTATACCGTCAGACAGTTTAATTCATATTTGAAATTATGCCCGATGTTTGTATATATTATTCATGCGTCGAGGTGTGCACGGGACGCGTGTGCGCGCCTCTGCGAAAGCAGCGAGCGCTTAATATAAGAGAGAGCATTCTTTCTTACTCGACGGACGATTTTCTTTTCTAATTAGTTTACTTATAGATTTCTTTTTCTTGTTGGAAAATGAGATTGTTGTTGAATAATTCCAGATCTAACAGTGAAACGAAATTCTAATAAAATTTTATTGATTCTCGAGTAGGTAGGCGTTGAAAAATTACTCTTAGAAAATGTCACAGTCTTAGAAAATAATTCTATCAAAATATACGTTGAAACCGACCAGCAAAACTCATTTTTATTCTATTCCTTAGACGCAGAAACACATTACAATATAGTTCTGACATTGTTGCTAAGTTTACTTTCACAAATTGATTTTTCGTCAGAAAATATTTTTCTTTGATTAAAAATGTTTAATAAATTATTTTTTATGTGGATTTCTTTACGTCGAGGTTCTGAAAATGAACGAATCGTTATTTAAATGTCCATAATCAATAATCGTAAATGATTGATAATGACTTATTGAACATATTTGAAGATAAAAACTTGTTTCTTCTCTGTGGAGTGGAAACACATTTTAAATAATAATCAGTTGATAATTACCTTCGACGTGGATGTTTTTTTTTTAATCTTTACTAAACAAACGCATAGCATGAAGTGCTGAAAAATATTTTATATTCAATTTGCGTATCAACAAATATCCGATGTTTCCATTGGAAGATACTCATCGCTCTGTATATTAGTTTGTGATACAAAATTTCCTAGCACTCAGTATATTTAAGTATTGAAATGTTTCAAAATAATTTAAAAGCGTGTTTTTACAAACATATAATTGTTCGTTACAATCACAAACGAATAATTATAATCACATTTTCATATCGAATTTCTTAATACATTTTCAAGCAATTAGAGTATGTATACATTATAATTGTAATTATTATATTCGATCAATATACTCTCAACAATCTAGTCTTGTATCAAAGTGAAGTGTCATCATCCTCTGTACACTCTAGTAGAGAGGTTCTATATAGTACAGGACGAAAACCATAACATCAATATGTTTTCTGTTAAACACAGTGTTTCATTTATGATTTCAGTTACATTGTTTGCATTGTTCGGCCTGAAAGTAAAGTTTGCGTCGACGTACAAACATTAATATTTCATACGACGTATCATGCATTTTCAGCTTATAAAATAAATCGGTTGTTAGCTAATATTTTTTTCAGTGTAATCAACGTATTTATAAATTAAACTGTATGAGAATTTATTATCCGATAAATCGGTTTATTAATAAATTTGTTTCAATTTCTTATAGATAAATAATCTATCAATAAAAATCAAAACGTGATCGTCGTCATGTGTAAGCGATTATTCGTGTTCTGATTGGTTGATAGAGATCGCGTGTTCTCTGTTCTGATTGGTTGACATCAGTCACATGTATGTAACTCTCACACTGTGTACAATGGAAGAGGTGTATACGATTTCAATGTAAAACTGGTGACATGTATTCAAAATATTGTATTCAGTGAAGATTTATAGTAAAAAAAATCATTACACATCTCAACATTGTATTTTGCTGTGTTAATTATTATAATTAACGTAGCAAAATACTTTTCTAATAAAAATTTTACGACTTAAATTTAACGTTGATTATTTTGTGCGTATAATTTGTTAATTTCTGTTATTTGTTAAGGGGAGGAACGAACGGTGGCGAAGCTCACTCGGAAGTTGGCGAGCGCATCACCCTAGTTATATTAAAAAAAAAACTATCTGTATAAATAAAAATGAAATTTCCACTTGAATAACATTAAAATCTTTAAATCAGTTAGATTTAGTTGAGCTTTACAAACGTTCTGTGCTATTCTCCCATTTTCCAAACACATTCCACTTTATATAAGTGATTGGTTCTTTGTAGAGATTGTATAACGTGACAAATTGCAACCGTTTTGCGAGGTGTCAGTCCAAAACTTAGTAACCACTAAATAACGTTAATGTCATTGAAGTGCGTGGCCTGGAGGTATTATCACAGTTCAGGATACAGGGAAGTGGTTCGTGTCGACCGTCATTTATTCGTTTATGTAACCTTGCATGTCGCCGAGACAATCACTGAGCAAAACGGCTGGACGTTTTAAAATAAACTCAAATACTATATATATATATATATATATATATATATAAAGCCCTACTTGTATGAAAATATTATAATGTACTCGTTAGGTCTTACACGTACTTTATTTTATCGCATGTTTGGTTCTTTTATTTTTACTTATTACAGGTGTAAAGTACATGTTTGTTGCTGAATATTAAAGGTAGAGTTAATCAGGAAAATTGAGATTTTTGTACTGTTTCGTTGTTATTAATTGAACATGTACGATAGCCACTGTTTTGAGAATAATAAATATTTTTTATGAACCGCTGATAACCTAAAATAAATTTTACTCTTATCTTGTTTATACAATATTTTGTTTTATAATCTCTCATATTATATATATATATATATATATATATATATATATGTAATTTAATTATCTCAACACTAAACTCATGTTTTTTTAAATTAAAATTATTATACATTGTTTAAAGTATGAATTTTACATATTGTTTACGGCAGAATTTTAATTATAAATTCGAAAATGAGAAAGAAATTTAAAGTGTGTAGGGTATTGAAAATAATTTGGATAATTATTGGAGGATTATTATTGCTAATAAGAAATAAATAACAAAAACATATTTAATGATTCATAAATATATTTAAATTACTATTTAGTAGAGTTATTTATATATTTTTTGTTTTAAAACTCTATTCTGTTCTCAGATTTATTTCATATTTTATTTATATCTAATAAAAGATTCATAAATAGTGTTATGCGATATATTAATAGTATCAAATGTTTTATATTGACTAAATCGTTAAAACCAGCCTTTAAACTGTTCAAAAATGTATTTGAAGACAATGTGTATGGCACAATAAAATTATTTGTATTTTAATGCTCTGAGGATGATGATCTTGACATCTAAGTGCGCATAAACAACAATCAGAAATGTTCAGTAATCAAAGATAGTTTATGAAAAATCATTTATGAAACTATGTTTGTCTTTTTGTATAAATATTCTGAATTCTGAAAATATGATTATCAGTATTACTAATTAAATAATTTATATATTCGAATATGTATTTTCTCTTCAATTTATACTTTTAACACTGTTTTTCCATGTCCTCATGTCTTGAGATATATTTGAGTGGATTGTATAAAATAAAAAATATTTTAAAAATATGATTCTCTCTCACATTCTCTTATATTCGGTTTTATATATTCAATTTTTCTAATTATGTTTTTCTTGATCTATTGAAAACATATTTTTTATTTCTATAGATAATGAAAAATAGATTAGAAAGAAAAAGATCAAATACATAAAGAGAGATGTAACATTTTGAACAAACACTTTTTTTAACATAAAATGGAATCTTCAATTTAAAAATTGAGCATTGTATCCAAACAGACTCATTTTCATTTGTGTTCTCCTGATAACTTTTTTAATGTATACCCTAATATGGCCTCAAAGGCATACATTTCATTTTTTTGTTATTTTTTTCATTAAATAAATAAAACAATTAGGCAGTAGTTTCATTTTGTATTGTTTTTATCTTCAGACTTAATTTTCAAACGACTTCACTTAATTTTTCAGTCAACTTCTTTAGCTCTTCTGGTATGTTTACGAAACTAAAAAGATCTAGAATAAAATACAAATAGTGTTTCCTTACGTGTCTTAATTTTAATTTTTATCTTCTCAATTAAAGATTTGAATATTCGTTATAACTTCATGATAAATAATTTGGTAACTTTTTAATTTTTTTTAATACTTTCCCCAATTGTTATGTTTTTATTATGAATGTATACTGAGCAAAATAAATTAGTGTTTAATAAAAAAAAATCATCTTGAATTTTCAGTAAATATCGATTTAAAAAACTACTGTGTTCGATACAGCGGTAGTTTTTTTTTACATTTGGAATGAAGTAATCAATTTTATTGACATCTTGTGTCTAGACTGAACAAAAAATATTTATATAATGTTATTACTTCAGAAATTTAAATTAAAAAGTCGTAGGAACTCGTATATAAATATAAAAAAATATAACTTGTGCACTCGTTCAACGACCCATACATTAATGAAATGAGGAATAACTGTTTCATTCGATTCGATCGAAAGCAATAATTGATTCAAGTGAAGAATTAATTGAATTTTATACGTGGACAGTAGTTGGTTCGAAAATAAACTGTTTTCCTGCGAGGATGTGTAAATATAAATTTTAAAAAATCGGTGCTCTGTGTGAATTACAAAAATAAACAGTGAATGTTAACTAAAGCCCCGAGCACTTTTTCAGTTGGAGAGTGAGCGAGATATTGACTATTTGCGCAGATATATTTACCAAACATAATCAAAATGACATTTAGTTTTATCAAATAAAACGTTTTTATGAATTGCTGTTTTCAATTAGATTTTATGGACGGATTGGTATATTTTTTTTGTAATGAATTATCCATTAAACCATAAATAGTTTATTGTATCTTTTATGAAATTTATTACATTTTGTATAATATCAAAAAATTGTCTCTGAATTATAACGAAATAAAGAAAAAAATATCCATACAGTACTATACAGAAATTTTAGTAAAAGATTATGATAAATGAAATGTGACAGTAATAGTATATGTAAATATATTTAAGAAAGTGAAATTTTGAGTTCAATATGTGTCACATGTGTATGTGTGGTGTGATAAAAGTAGTATTTCTTTCTCTTTTTTGTATTGTAAAACATTTTAAAAATAGTAGGTTTTTGAAATGGGTGATTTTGTTTTAAAAGTCAATTATTTTCTCGTGCCATAAAATAGAATAAAGTTTTATGATGCCAAAATGTTCAATAAATGATTATTTATAATTTAATTATTTTTGATTATTTCTAGTATACATTTAGACGTCAATGTCATCATTCTCAAAGCCATAATGTACAGAAAAATAAAATATAATTTTATCTACACTTCAACGCTTTGAAAGATGATGGTATTGTCATCAAAATGAGTATCTCTAATGATTAATAATCATTTGTTGAATATTTTTGATAAGAAAATATTTTTGTGAAGTGAATGCAATCACAGTATCAAAACTATATTGTGTGTTTCTGATTTCAAGCCCAATGAGACATTCTATTTCATGACGTACTATTTATTATCAGTTTTGGACTAGATCATTATTTAAATTTGTATTTGTAATTCCCTGTAATGGAAATTGATAGTTTCAATTATAATAGATTGTCTATTTTATTGTCTTGAAATTTCATTATATTTTTCTTATATTTTCATAAAGTAATTTGGTTATTTTTGGATTTAAAAATACCGTTTTCCATCAATGCAGTCTGGTCTTTGTTTTCATATTTTTTTTTCAAAAAACAGAATATCATTTGTAATTTAATAACAAATAGTTGAAATCGGTCAGATTAACTAATTCGTTCGTCTGATTTGACATATAATAAATTTAAATTCTCACACTACCCTATTAATCACTTGCTACAAAAATAAAGCAAATAAATCACGAAAGCCCATTCTAAACTTCCGTTTTAAAACAGTGTCGTGAATCGAGCATGATAATATTTATGCATAATAAGTGTGTTGTTGCTTACATGGTTCGCAGCTGTGCATTTGCATGGACAAATCGTTCACACAGTAAAATAAGACAAATGCTGGCCCGATGACTGACGTGACTATGCTGAAAGTGGCACCAGCTGTCACTGCTTTTAGAGTAATTTATCATCGGAACATACAATGTTCAGAGCATTAAACTTTAGTGCATTAATGTATTGTCGTCGTCGAATATTAGGATAGACTGCAATCGATTGTTGTATTTAACGTGAAAACCATTACTATTTTAATTTAAACTGAACATTTTATATGTCGTTTTATCACCTACAATTTCATCGAGTTTAGATCTCACTTATGATGTGGAAATAGATTTTTTTAATCAATATATATATATATTGATAATGTCTCATCTTTATTCGAGAAAGTTTTGAATAAAAACAAAAATATTTATAAAGGCGTTTATTTATAAGAATAAATTTTATTGGAAGAACGTGCGTTTAATATATTTTCATTTAATAAATATTGGTATAATACATATTTAATAAATATAAATAATTCACTTATTTAGTTATATATATATATATATATGTAAATTAATTACTAGACATAAATATTGCTTTTATATAATTTAAAAGTATTTAAGGTAAGTTTTAAATGCTGTAAGGATTAACTAAATTCGATATAAATCTTTATAGGCTTTCTATCGATTGGTTTTAATTGTTATTTTGTTCAATAATCCTTTGAATACATGTTTTTCTTATATGTATTATATATATATATATATATATATATATATATATATATGTATATATATATATATATATTTATGTGTATTAAAAAATCTTCAATTGATCAAAGCATTCAATTTATATTTTAAACTAATTAAATCTAAATGACTGTAGAGATTTAATAAATTATCTGTCAATGGCACCGAGACGCGTGTCAGTGGAGGAGAATACAATTGATTAGACATGTAAAAAGCTCGAACTAATCCAAGGAAAGCCACACTGTTTGTTCGTCGATATTCTGTGGAATTGCACAAAGCAGCGATTTCGTCTGTTTGAGCGGTGAATGTTTTGTTTGTTGTTAGTTTTATTGCATGGCAATCAAGCTCGTATGTCTGTTCGACATTTTTGCTGACTCTTTTGTTGGCGTGTGTTGTTGATGCACATTTGTGTACGCAGGAATAACATTGTTGGCTTAGTTTTCTTCGTATAACTTTTCAGATCGATTACTTTTATGCGAAATGCCCTGATTTATACGGAAAATTTACAAGTGGTCAGAACGGATCTGTTTACTACAAACGTATAGATTTTCATTAACATTTGTTCGGATTTCATTTCGGTTGAATACGATTTTAATCGTTACTTTAATTAAAACAATTATTTATTTTTAATTATCTCTAAGATTTTTGATTATATTAGAGAAATTTAATAGGTATTTTTTACTTAAAAAAATATTAGAAAATAAATATGAAACTAAATCAACTTTCATAAATTGTTCAGTACATACACAAACCATATTTTTTTATTCAAATGTATAATTAATGATTCTTTTCAATTTCTATACGATAATTTGAATATAGAAATATTGGTATGTCAGGTATGAATTTAACTATTACTTAACTAACGTATTTAATTCCAAAATTATCAGATGGTCTTAATGAAGTTAATCGAACAGAGCTAATTCTTTGAAATATTTTATAGAAAAAAAAGGTTTGATTAAAAATTGAGTTAAAAAATCTAATTGATGAACATTAAGTCATTTATAGAGTTGTTTATATCTGGAATGAATATTCTTGTATTTTGAAGTCAGTCTCCAGAGAAAATTGAGGAGAGCAATTGTTAAAAAATTAATATAAAAGGATTTCTTGCCTTAACAGATATATTCTTAATTAATAACTATTATTTTTAGCAAACATTAATTAAATCACAGGATTAATTTATTATTATCAGTAATATTAAGTGCCAAATTACAAAAAATTTCAGTTTACTGTTTCAATTAGTTCTATCTAAAGGTGTTAAATATAAACAAAATTGAATGATAAAAAGGATCAACGAATGAAGAAAATGTTAAAAATGAAACATCAATTAAAAGAGGACGTTTTACAATAGTTAAATACACTTATTTTATTGAATTTATTTAAGTCTAATCTAAAAAAATAACTAAACCCTTTATACTGTTGTAGTTTTCATTTATAATAAAACAGAGTTCTAAGTATTTGCTATCTTTGTAACAAACTGTATAACAAACAAACGAAACTTCGTATCAACTTGGAATATTGGCCGAGTACAAGTTATACTTTTATTGATCATTTATGTCATTTTCTTAGAAGTTTCATGACAAGACTGCGTAGACTTTTTGTTGATTGTGTTAACGTTTTATTGGAAGATTAACTTTTTATACGTTTTTTATCAGCAGTCTACTGTTGACATCAAAATACTAATATGATAAAGTTATATTACCGAAAAAACTATATGCGTTTGATACAGTTTACTCTTTATTCTTGTTGGAATAATATGAAACCTTGACTATTTTTTTAAACTCGTCCTTTTAGTTATTCATTGTAAATTAAATTAATGCAATTTTAAGATATGTATTTATTTTATCCTTTAAACAAACCATACGAAACGATAATATTTACCAAGAAAATAAATATATTCTATATCATTAAAAACATTCAACTATAAAAGAAACTGGCATACTGTTTGTCTGAATTGAAAGGTAACTTTTACTTTAAAGAAGATATATTCGAACTCTACGTTACTTTTTACAGATTTGATTGATGTTTCTGATGGTATTTTATGCTCATTTTTCTTACGTTGCACTTCATATAATACAAATAAAGTTCCCTGTTGGTATTCTTCTTTGAAATTTGACATAAAGCTATGAATATTGATCATAAACTGACGTGAATAAGGACTTTTTAAAGATACTGCAATATATTATAAAAACACATCCCCATTCTTATGAAAATGTATATTGTTGCAATCAATCGTTATATATTTCGATAAAAAAAATATGAGTGCCATTATTATTCTTGTGTAATTATTATCATTTCCTTTATTTTACCTTAATATTCGGGTTAAATAATAAACATTACAGTATTGTCATTCAAATAATATCACATAATCTTTCGTCATCACTGTTATTTCTTACTATTAGATACTTCTTTTATCTCTTGTACTATCTTGTTCATCAAAAATTGAATGTGTATATAATTACTATATTAGTTTCAGTTTGCAAAGTATCATTGAGTGATTTAATTATGTTCTTTAGTACAATGTTAAATGTTGTAAAATCAGTTAAAAAAGAAATAAAGATTCTCAAAGAATAAACAGATTTATAAAAATAGTATGAATATAACATACAGTCATTTATTGGAAAAAAATGTTATGTGATTAGAAGTTTATATGCATAAGCGTAGAATTGTTGAATAATGTTGGGATTAAGCTGTTGACTGAATTAATTAAAACCCGAAAATAAAACAAATTATATTCGTTATGAAAAAGAATAATATTGTATATACAAATTAATTTGGTGTCATTTTTATAGAAAAGAAATGTTTAAGGAAAAATGGAATAAATTTCAATCCTCAAAATATCTCTCATTATTTTGTACAACTCTGCTCTGTCTGTCGGATAACAGACGAATCTTTCGAGTTGATGAAGTTGTATTGCATTTTTGGACTTGTTCCACTGTTTTAGAACTTTGACATATTTTATGTGCCACAAAACCTTTTCCCAAAGCTGAACAAATAATTCTTTCGGTTTCGGCAACATTTTTTTCAATTGGAATGTGAAAAGTATTCAATACCTAATATGCTGCTTTTCTGATGTCATCGTGTTCGCTACTGTTCTGTGAGATTAGACCAACTGCTCGGATAACATATATAATGATTTTGAATCTTAAGTTTGAAACTTCAAAATCCTAAAACGACGAAAACATACTTTAATTTGAAACAAAGTTATGACTGATTCAATTTAAAGGCATAGAATTAATTTTTACATCTAGTATCTGAAAATAAAGAAAGAACATGAAAGAGATCTTCAATTTAAATTTTAGAATAGTTCTTTTATTTCGAATATAGAAGTGTCGTGAGGTGAATGTTAACCCATTCGTTATTTGATATCAGTTTTTGTTTATAAGATTTGAAAGTTTCGACAATGTATTAAGGGCAAAGTAGATTTTGTACCTTCAAACACATTATCGAAATGGTTTAAGTAAATATTCTTATTTAGAAATTTATATTTAAAAATAACGTTTTATTGACAATTAGTCTAGATTTAGATTTGTTATATATCAATTAAAAATGAATTTTATAATATATATATAATATTTTTGTGAAAGTATCTAAATCTGTAATTTCGAATACAAACGCTGTTTGAAATTTCTCAAACATGTACGTTCCACACTCAGATCAACAATAACGATAAGTAATAAATTTTAGACAGATATATAAACACAAATATTTCCCTTCGATCAGAACAAATTTTAATATCAGCTCATTTGTATGCATAGTATCCACAAATTCGTAATCAATATTATCAGAAAATACCTTACATTCTCAACGTCTTCTTATATTTGCAAACTCATTAAATTTAACGGTCGGATTACTCAAGTTGATAACATTTATTTTGCGGTATTTACTTTATACAAATTTAATTAATTTATTCGAACTAATGCTGCAATTCGTTCACTGACGTTACACAAAATCGAATAAATGAAATATTTTAAATAATTCGGTTTTGATATGAAGTTCATACGATAACGTAATAAATCGCGTTTAAATATGAACTCTGGAACGATGTTTTATAAGCGAGTTGTAAATGTATATATTTTTTCGAAACGAAACAACAGTTTTGTTCGAATGTATATACACATAGAAGAACATTAAAAAAGAAACGTAAATAGAGTTATCTACCATTGTAAAATATATCACTGATCTTCAAAATGAAGCTTCGCAACGGCCTGATTTATTTTGCCTCGCAACACCCTTGTCCTGTTATTGTCATCAATCTTAACAATTGAATGGAATTTCAGTCCGCAGCTGGAAAATGTTCGTTTTTATTTAATACGCTTGAACTTATTTAATTATTTAAATGGCACTACTGCTTTATATGTTACAGTCGTACTGTATCCAATATATAAAACTTAAATGATTTAATTTAAGAATTTCTTTTAGTACTCTAATAGTATTTTGAAATATACGCTTCAGTCTCGATTTATTTTCGCTCTGTTTTTTCATTAATTATTTTCACAAAAATGAGATTATCAGATCTAATTATATATATATATATATATATATATATATATATATATATACGTATATGTATGTATTTGTCAATAAATTGTATAAAATTACAAGACGATCAATCTGTGATATTCAGTCGTTTTTATTTTAATAGAAAGAAATTCGTCTTCTTTGTAAATTGCTTTCTCGAAGAAATAAAAGATACGTCTCGGTATTTTTTAATTATAATTTTTGTAAATGAAATCAAAGAAATAATGAAAAAATAATATAGATGTTTAAATTGTATGCATTAAATATTTTCGAGACAAATTATTATACGTTGTTTATATTTCAGGAATGATCTGTAGATTCAATTTTTTTGAGTAAATATTTTATTTGAGTAGCGAAATTGACATGAATTTTAGTCAGGTATTCTGGTACTATTTCTTTATTCTTTCTTTGTCTTTAGTTAGAGACTAGAGTGGGAAGTATATGATAGACAATTATTTTATTTTCTTTTTAAGTAACGTCTTTACGAACTTTTTATCTTAAGCATGTGTACTCGTATTATTATTTGTTAATTAATAGTATATTCAATTTAAGAGCTTTCTTAAACAAACGGTTGAAAAAAATGCTTCCGAAAACGCAGGAATGATTTGTTCAGCTTTGGTGGAAGGTGTTGTTATGCATAAAACATACAAAAAAATGATAAAATATTGAAAGGGGTCCGAAAATGTATGACGACTTCATCGACTCAAAGCTGCCATCTTTTTTTCGACAAGATATTTGTCAATTATTTGACAGATAGAGCAAATTTTTATTCAACAATGGGAGATATTTTACTAATAGAAATGTATTCTATTTTTTTGTAAACATTCATTTTCTATACAAAGGCACCGAATTAATTTGTATATCTAATAAATAATCTTATAGTTAGTCTTTGTGATAGAATTAAATTTAATCTTTTTCATAATAGGCTTCAGATTCTAATTCAGCAGAATGATATTATTTTTTTTCAGAATCATTGAATAGTGAAGCTATTATTACCTTTAAACATTTATTATATATATATATGTATATATATATATATATATATATATATATATATATGAACTAACTATATCAAAATGATTAATAATAGTAAAGAAAAAAATGTTTTAAAGAACAAATCAAATCTCCGTAATCTTAAAAAACATCATCGTACACTTTTTATCAATAAAGAAATCAATGTTACATCACTAATAGTGTGTATCCATTTATATGATTAAATTTTAATGGTGTGAAATTTATCGCGCACGCAAATTTCCCAACAAGTAAACCTCATTATGCCCACGGTTTCTCCCCCGCGCTAGAAAATAATTCATATATAAAAATTATCAATTATTTATGTCACATCAGAGAAATGTTCTTGCAGATGACAGCTGTTGCTGCTACACGGCATGTTCATTTATACACCATTACCGCATGAATAATGTTCTGGTAAGTACAGGAAAAAATATATTTTACAACTCTTAATGATGTTCCAGTTGTTCTCGAATCATGTACCAAACTGTGTTGTTTTAACGATAAATTATTTCCTTTTATTTTTAAAAATGAATTACCCGCACAACATTTATTATTTATGTGAAAAACGCTGTACACTGTTTTTACATTTTTTTTTTTTTGGGAAAAAAAATAAAAGTTACATCTGTTACATTACCGACGATTCTTACACAAATTTAAAAACGAATCGCAAACATGAATTAAAAACAGTTTTTTCTAGACTATTATTTTTAAATGTGTATTTAAATTATATATATATATATATATATATATATATATATATATATATATCATTGCTTTTTATTTTAAAAGATAAAAATTATGAAAACGTACAAAAGAAAATCAATTATGATATCTCTGATAGCATCGTTTTTATACTCTCGAGACAGTGGACAGTATCGGAAGTATTTGAAACCAGATGGAGCAAAAACAGATAAAAGCCATTATTTTGTTGTCGTTCTTGTCTTTTTTTGCTATACATAAAGAAAATCTCCTTTGATATTTCAGATAGCTTTTTTCGATTCTTTTCTTTTATAATTTGTCATTTTTCTTCTCTCTTTTTTTATATAACGGACGGTTTTCTTTTCACAACACTTTCGTGTTAATTATATTCTTACCTCGCTTCCGAAACTTGCATTCATATGTAACGTTCGGCACGTAATATGATTTTTTTTATAAAATATTATTATTATTATTATCAATCACATTCAAATGCAACGTTGATAAATTAAATGGTTTCGATCAAACATAACAATGAATTTAAACCGCATAATCGCTATAGTGTGCAATGTTAGTGTTAATCGAAGTATTTGCACAAATTGTGAAATGAAACGTGATGGCACATATTGCATTCGCGAAATGATTAATTGGTTTTCTCTGTGCTTCAATCAACGAATGTACAAATACAAGACTAATTATCCATAACAGTATTGAAAAATAGGCGCAATTAATATACGTGTTGCATAGGCGCAGTTAGCTCAACTGTCATGTTTTCGAAACGATTTTTTACCATATGCACAAATATAATTAGTGGATGAACTATAAATCACAATATAGTTTAGAATGTTTTATCTAATTTTATTCATTCGTTTATTTCATCTATGAGTCTGTTTTTCAAATCATGTCATTTATTTTCATACCTTATTTGAATAAAGTCATTAAATTGGCGGGCTATTTTATGATTTAGTTTACAGAATATATTTATCGAAATTATAGAATTTAATTGAATAACTTTTTTGGTATCGATTGTATAATATTCTTAATTGTTATAGTTTTTGCTAATGGATTATTATATATTTCAACTCATCATACTTTAAATTGTGTTAAAATAAATTTTTTATAAATTATTTTCTGTAAGTAAAATAGCTAAGTAAATTTTTGTTATATATAACAAATAATTTTTATTTGAGTTTAAAATTTTCTCGTCAACACATATAAACAGTTAATTTAAAATTGGAAAATTTTATTATCCCTTATCAACCAAACAGTGAAATTCAGTATTATATGAGTAAGTTTTCTTGCTTTAATTGTTATTTTACATAAAAAAGTATTGATTTTAAGATAGTAATGCATATCTCAAATAAATTCTTTTATTTTTAGACAAAGTATACTTTTTTTTCTAATAAACATTTTATTCTTCCACAAACTACAGAAAATTTAACTGATTAATGATCGTATTTATTGTTATTAATGCACATTTAATCAGAACAGTACGATGCAGAAAAACACAGATAATAAAATGTTCAAAAGAGTGCACAGGATTGATTTTTGTAAATATTTTATTTTCACATCTGTTAAAAGAGTTTAAATATTGCAAATCCATTCATTTGATTTGAATTTATTTTTATTACAAGATCAAGAATATTCTTTGATGCTTTTACATGATAGTCTTTTCTTACGAAATCTCTCTTTCTATTTGCTTCTCTCTCGATATATATATATATATATATATATATATATATGTATACATATATATTGTTCTACTCAAATACGAATAATTTGTCATCGTCGATAAATTTGTCATACACTCGTGAGAGAACTCCAACGTGCCGTGTAGCATTCTCTTTCCTGATTTTTATACACTGTGATATATTTCGTCCGAAAGAAGTTAATCATTACCTGACTACGCCACGATTGTAGTACGTGATCGCATTTGTATTCTGTTCATTGTGTGGCGTGACCAATGACCAAGATAATTAGTGCACTTGGCCGTGCATTGGCACGTCATCTCCCTCGGGCAGGATTCACACTCTGTCTGATGACTAATTATCTGCAATGTGGGTGTATATGGATATACGAATGGATATATTATCGAAATGTGTGTCGTTTTTATATGACCACGTTTATAGGGTTTTTTTTTTGTAATTCGAAAATATCTACTAATCAGTTATTTTAAATTAATGTTTTTTGCCTGAATACAGATATAGATTTACATAGTATTTAAATTTCAATATATATATATATACACACACACACACATATATATATATATATATATATATATATATATGTATATGTATATTTGTCAGAGATCCTGAAGTTTTTAAAGATTTACAAGGTTTTTAGAAGAAATAAGGAAGTTATTAATTTCTATATCCTCAAATATTTTCTATTCATTACTGAAACTACAAAAATATATCTAATAGAATATTAATCACTTGATCAGTAAAAAAAAACATGATTTATATAAGGATTTTATAATATCACACAAATCGTTAAAAAAATAGATAAATTATTTTTTCTAAAACCCTGGATATAAAAGAATCGAGATAGATTATTGCCTTTTAAATTTTGCATGTATTATAAATTATATATTAAATAATGTATCTTTTATTCTTGTGTAATATATTGATAAATGTTATCTATGACTACTTTTAAACAAATAGAAGTTATTTTTTTTTATTAAACAGACTCTCTACAAGCACGTATAATATAGAAAATTAATTCTGACTGGTATCGTGTATACAACGTTAGTGCACAAGTGTCAGACAAATTTATTACCTTGCAACATGGTCTTCTAATATTTCACTGGTCTATTTGTTTTTACATATATGCTTATATTCTTAATTAAACATACATAAGAAAATAGATTAAATGCAGACCGTATATAGAGGAAGCACGTTAGTATATTTACGTTTTGAACAATAAACATGAAATTGAAGTATGTAAAATATTACATTTTATGAAAATGAAAGTGAATTCATATATATATATATATATATATATATATATATATATATATATATGTACAATTTAAAAAAAAATAGATTTTATATCTTAATATACAAATATGTCTTCTTATTATATTATTTGAATTACTGTTATTATTTATTGCTACTATGGCAGACTTTGGTGTTTTCCTAAATATTTTTATCATAAATTCGGTTTTATGGTTGATTTTTATTTAATTACAAATCGTGGGATAAATTGATTCTTAAAATTATAATTCTACGTTTTTATACATGTAATTCCGTTGATGCGTTGTGCTGGTTGTCTTTATTTTATTATCTGAATATCTGGTTTCTATTATTAGTTTTAGCACTTGTGAAATCTTCAGGTAGATATTAGACTCTAAATTCTATCTGAAAACGGAACATTTGCCGAAACCAGTAGTGATCGTTTTATACATTTATTTTTATCAAGTATGTTTAATTATATAATCTATTTTAGTCTATTTGTAAATTTGTCACCGCATCTTTTATAGTCTTGAACTTTCTCTTTTTTTCATATTTTAATATTTTTAAGAAAAATAATACGGAAAAAATCACCATTTATATATATATAGTGTTATGTGTGTGTTTGTGTACAAATATCATTCTATTTATTTGTTTTTAGTGCGACAATAAAACTAGTTTTTGTTAGTTCGCAGTATCAACACTTCATTTTAATAATCTACAACCAAACATAGATTGCAACATGCTTGCATCTTTGCTACATAGTCGTCTGTTATTATTTAATTTAACGTTTATTTACAGTGTACACAAGCAATGTAATGAATACGCTTTCCAGCCTATTACAACGTACAATGTGATATCAGACAAAAGCATATCGGATCTCTGACGCTTTTCCCCAGTGCTAAACAAACAGTTCGTATGATGTTCACTTTATATGGATGATGAGCAAACTATACTCAAAATAAATCAAAAATTACATTGCGCAAAGTTTCTAAATTTATTATTAACGCGTATTTTTCTTTCAAACACGTACAAGTTCGTATCTGGTCTCGGTCTATTCGAATAAAAGTTATCCACAAACGTTGAAAAAATATGACAGTAGAGTCGAGCACGAATTTTCTATCATTTATTTGTTCTCAAATGATGTGTTTGTTTTATTCTATGATAATATATTTCACTATTTAAATTAGCTCACAGCATATCGAGTCTAGTTCGTACAATTATTGTTGTTACACAAACATTTCTAAATTAAAAAAAGAAATTCTCATTTCGATTATATTATTTGAATATTTACAAAGGTTTGTATGAGGATTAAAAAACAAAAATATACATAAAACGATCCATTTTTATTTTTACATATAGACCTTTGAAAGATTTAACTATTAATCTATTAAAGTGCGCAATTATTAATTATAAAAATTAGCTATCGTTTCAGTAAGGGATTACTTTAAAGGCTCAATATTTCAATGTCTTTTAGTGTAAATACTGTTTTCTCAAGTGGAATTTATTTTGTAATATAACAATTTGAAAACAATATGGATTATGAAAATATGAATCTTCTATTATTATATAGTTTGATGTATTTTTTCGAAACATAATGATATTATTTTTGTTTCAAATTCAAGCGCAGAATCCTATTGAAAATATAATGATTCATTTTCTACTAGAATTGCATTTTATATCTTCATAATCTTTTCTGAAATACTATGAAATTTGACTAATATTTTGGTCTTTTTATAAAAAAAATAACCTAATTATTATAAAAATCTAGAAAACTCTCACTAATTTTAAATGATGACTTCTTTGAATCTTAATATCCACTTGAGAAAAATCTTACTGCCTCACCATAAATCTTATAGTAGCGATTTCTTCCATCAGTAGATATTCAAAAAATATTTTCTTATTATTAAAAATTATCGATCTATAAAACATTATTTTATTTTTATACCGTGTAAGCTCAAACTTTTCTGATATTTCGTAGAATTATCAGTAATACAAATTAAAAACTAGTTTTATATTACAGTAGATATTATTACAGTAGTATAATAGTAATTATTTGATCATAATTTACTAGAAAAAAATCCCATTATAGAATAACAATTGGAATTTAAATTTGTCCATAACTTTTTTTATCGTCTTCTACATATTTGAAGACAAACTAAACTAATGAAATGGTTATTTTTCGTATTATTTTTAATACAAATGTATGTTTGGGATAACTTCATTTAATTGATACTATTTTTTGTTGAGTTATTCAACATTCTGTTGTAATATTTCAATTCATCTCTTTAATTAAACTGGTACTGTTGAAATTGGTTTGATTATCTAAATTATGTATTTTTCGATGTTTTTTTTTTTATAAAACATCGAATTCAGATCGGGATATTTATTCAGTTTGTTGACATTATTGTTGACACAAAAAATTAACGAACCCACATTTAATATTATTAATTGAAAATAGAAAAGTACACAAAGTATAATTTGTGTTTCAGTCATATTTTTCGTACTGTTTATTTAGTAACATGGATTTAATTTTTAATGAAAATTAAAACTGATAACGTTTTTTTTATTACACAATAAAATAGCTAACTGAAATTGATATAATTTTTATTTGATTATTTATGAACTTTTGAGTGATTTTTGTTGATGTTTCTAGTCTTTCTAATATAAATATCAATATTGTTTCGATACTGTCACTTAATTTACTTTGACAAATCAATTTTTCACTCTACAAATAACAAAAAATCTTTCAGATCAAAAATGTTCAATAATTGATTATTGATTTTTCATATCTTAATGTTAATTATATCATCGTCAGAGAATTAAAATATAAAAAAAATATGTATGCGAGAGAACAATATTGTAACTGATTTCAAGTGTTAAAATGTATTACATAATAGACAAAAATGTAAAAAAGTAAAATCCAAATTTCTTAAAATTTTTGACTGTTGAGAATATTTTGATGATGATTCTATTATTTTCGCAATTGTTTCCAAATTAAAGCGTTGTAAATTATGTAATTAACGTTTAAATACGGACCAGTAATAATGAAAAAGGATCAAATATCAACTATTGAATAGTTTAGACCACAAAAATATTTGTGGTTTGTGATGGAGTGATAAATTCATCTGTGAAATGTAATATTAATTTTCACACTTATATTTTATATCTACAGAGTGTTAAATGGTCTAATATATAAATTCCAAAATATATTTTTTATGTTGCGGGAAGTAAAAATGTCTTACAAGAATGACAATAATTCACAGAGGTTTCGCTGCACTAGGCGTTAAAGTTACATATATATATATATATATATATATATATATATATATATATATATATATATATATATATATATATAATCTAAACATTATATGTTTGGTTACTGAGATCATCAAATATTTTTCGTTTTATATCATTCTTTGTTGAACTATTTAAAAAGTTCGTGTTAAAAATTAATACCAAATCTGTACTAACATAACATTTTAATGATTTATTTCAATAGGTATGGAAAAACTATCAGGTTATTTGTATGGTTATATGGTTTATTTAAGACCGTGCTGTAGTGTTTACTAATATCGAAAGAAATTCTTTACAAGATTTTGTTGAATTCATATTCATTGTATAATTTTATTTTTCTGTATTTTATTATTTCTCAGAATAAGACATTCAAAAAAGCGTTAAAAACCGTTACGAATTAGATCCATGTTTAGAGAACATTTTTACTTAAAGTCTCATCAAAAATATTTTTTCTGAGCTTTTTTGTTATACATGTATATATTTTTAATTAGATTTATAGTTACAATTCACAAAAATAAATTAATAATTAACGTTAATAATCTAAAAATATTAAATTTTCTGAAGTAAAATAAAGTTATCTTTCAGTAAAAAAAATATCCGGAAGAGTATTTTGTTTACTAGGAATTCTGTATATTGTTTTATCATAATTATTTAAATTGGAGTTAAATATAAAACTGAAATTCGATTTCACAGAAACGTTTCATTATGAAATTCAACCTGTAACGGTGACACAGTGAATAAATACTTCGTTCATAATTAAATGTTTGAAATGAAAACATGTCATTGTTTAAGATATACATTTCTTGTTTAATTATTACGAGACAAACAAACGTTTACTATTAATAAATCAGTGATTAGAGACGATTGAAAAAAACAATAATATGTTGGAACAAACTCGACTGACGATAAAATAATACATAAGAGATATCGTAAAACTATATTGATTTAGTAATTTCCGACTAAATTAATAATCTCAGACATTTAATTCCGTACAAACATATTTCATTTCATTATGGAATCCTAATTTATTCAACCATACATGGGAGCTTAATTTGATTAATTGACAAATAATATATTGCAACAAATTTAAATCGCGAAACGGAGTCGGGCTAATGGGAGTAATTGAGCGTAACTGGTGTTTGACTGGTTAGAGCGAGTAGCCAAAAGAGATGGTTGGTGGCTGAGGTCGGCGAATGTGATATGAAGCTCTCCGATGACTCAGCAATAATCAAATAGGGCGTTCAGTTTCAAATACAGCGATAAAATTTGACTTTGTGCGCTTGACGATTGAACTGCAACGGTAGACAGTTCGCCAACTTTGAAGGTTTTTCGGGATTTTTTTTAAATCAATACCACACACACACACACATATACACACACACACATCCACGAGCGTGCGAATTTTTAATCTGAAAAATTACAACTAAGATAAAGTGAAATTTATGTTTGGAATGATTTGATAAAAAGTAGACACCTTTGAGTTTTTTTTTTAAAAACCATAAATATATATATATATATATATATATATATATATATATACAGTTATATATTGAACGAACAATAAAACAATACATGAAAACATTTTATTAAAATGTCATACGATTTAACACAGTTATATGGTATTCGTTTAAAAAAGTAATAACTTAATTAACGAAAATACATAAAATTATACCATGTTATAAATTATTCGTGAATTAATTTTATGTAAATTTAAATGTGTTTTTAGTTTCTATTTTTATATTTGAAATTTAATTGTGGTAATAAACCAAATTCAGTTATTTGGATATTGATTTAAAACATTTATTTTTATTTTGGATTTCAGAATGAATTTTGACAATAATATTAAAAAATTGTGTATCAAGTAAAGAAATTAATTTAAAATGTTTTATATATAACCGTTTAAAGTATTTTTTTTATTAAATATTCTATAATATGTACTCCTGCTAGTGTTTGTTCTTTTGGATCAGCTAAGAGTCTGCTATTCATTAATAGTTTGGGCAGGAGTTATCCTCAGGTTGAATTACTCTTCTTCAATATATATTTACATATATATATATATATATATATATATATATATATATATATATATATATATATATTTGAGGAGAGCACTTGTGCTGAAACTTGGAGAACCGATGATAATTTCATGGAACGATATACACTTAACTGATCCAAAAGGATCAAGATTAACAAGACAACATATTACCGAAATCACAAGTACATGAACATATAAATATATTTATAAAATATTTCATATTATTATTAAATGATAAATTATTATCATTTTTAATATAATTATTTCATACGTTACTGATAACTTAAATATGCGTGAAGATCTTCAGTAATTTGGCAAGTAGCTTAGAGATTTAAATCGAAATTTAAACAGTATTTTATTTCATGCTTTATACCTTACTTAATTAGGTAGTAAGAGAGTTTTTTCTCGATTACACTGGTTGTACTGTTGTAAGGTGTGTCTCATCGGGAGGCCACAAAAATTTACTTCACAATTATATAAAAATCTTTAATTTATATGAGATAATTGTTTTAATTTTAGTAGATAAAAATGGGTGGAATGCGCTAGTCGAAGATTTTTCATATCTATTTATCTATCTATCTACATATGTATATATATATATATATATATATATATATATATATATATATATATCTGTTTTATCTGTGTGTGTATTCATACATGATCCTATGTGTATATCTTTTTTTTAAAAAGATATCAACTGATTAAGATAATCAATTAATTAATTTAAAAAGAATGTAGTATTTTCTAATTTTTCTCGCATATATATATATATATATATATATATATATATATATATATATATATATATATATATATATATATATATATATATATATGTGTATATATAATATTAATGGAAACAATATTCAAGACATTGAAATGTAAACTTCATGTTCATTATACATGTCAACTGCCTTTCTCGTCTTTCTTTACGTTGTTCTTGACATATTTCATGTGGAAGTAACGTCAATCCAGTAAACGTATGTATGACATTTAATTTAACCTAAAATAATTACTATGATTTCACCATGTTCTAACGCATGTAAATACAGGCACACGCATACACTGATTATAAACATACATATATATATATATATATATATATATATATATATATATATATATGTATATGTATATATAGATTAAGATATTCTTTCTTTTTATGGGAATTTATACTGACATTTTTTAAAAAGTGTTTGCATTTTACTTTCGACTGGGATATTTTCTATATTTATTTTCGACTTGAAGCTGTTAAAATTACTTTTTTATTTAAGAGAACTTAAAAATATCAAAAATAAATAACAATTATAAAATAAATATAAATAATATTCAAATAAGCATTTATATATATATATATATATATATATATATATATATATATATATATATATATATATATATATGAGGAGAGCACTTGTTTCGTGGAAGAGAAAAAAAATTATATATTTGATGGTATCCTTTATCACAGTACTCAGTTAATAACTAATTACTAATTCTATTTTTTTGTGAATACTATAACGATATTTAGTTTTAATTTGTAAGCAGGGTCTCAGTGAGTCAATCTATTTTATTAGTACCTTCATTTTTATGTTAATTTTTTGGAATAATATTTTAATTTACTAATGCTGAAGCTACTGAGAGTGAAAAATTAATTCAAATGAGTCACTCTGACCACGGAAAAGAAAAATAATAATAAGAGACTGAGAGACTAATTACGATAAATTTGAAAATACAGTAAAGAATATATATATATATATATATAACTATTATTATCATTTGATAGTTTGGTATTTGTTTATATCCATTGCTAGCTTTAATCTATTTTGGTTTTTCCAGATTCATTTTCTTTGATGGTCCAATTTAATTCATTCAATTTTATACTATCTGCCTAATACAAATTCAGTATTCTTCTGTCAGGTTTTTCTACCGTTTATTTTGGTTCTTCATTCAATCTCTTTTTTTAGATTCTTGCTTCTTAGTACCATCTTGATCATAGAGAGTGATTTGCTTTTATAAAATTTAGAGCTTTTTGTGATTAGTTAGATTGCAATGTTTGATTCCTTTAAGTAAAAATAATTATAAAAAAATTTACAGTTTTTTTTTAATCTAGACAAATAAGCGTTTATAAGATTATTATAATTGTAAGAAATTCTTAAAATAAAATTTAGAGAATACTGCTTAAAAATTAGCAGCCAAATAACATTTTCTTTGAAAAAAACTGAATATTTAAGACTTGATGTACAACAAAATTGAATTGTTTGCATCGTATATTCTCTACGCGTAAAAATAAATAATTAAAACTATAAAAATTATTACAGAGTAATAAATAAATCTACCATGATAACGTAATATTTGAACACACCGAGACTATCACATTTTGTATTATTTCATGCTACAATAGCCAGTATAAATATAAAACAAACAAATTTAAATATGGTGGCAGCGCCGGGTAGCGTTGCTCATATGTGCTGCAACGGTCATTACTCTTGCATAGGTATGTATCCCAGTTTATGTCTTGTACTGAGGTCAAATATTACTCTCTAAAAATAAACAGGACTCTAGAGATATGATCTTATTATCATACGACATGTTTTATGTTGATATATTAGAAAAGTTCGAAATTATATATGTTTGAATAAATAACAGCGGATTTTAATACGATTAAAATAAATTGGTTTCTCTATTGTATATATAAACATTTCACTCTATTTAATATTACATAGATATTTTTTCTTGGAAACTAAGGTTATGTTTATAGATTGGAGAAGGTTTATCTGAAAAATTAAAATAAGGAATCTGTTTACATAGTTAATACACGGATCATATTACTATTCATGTTTTGCTGAATTAATTTTTGTTATCTCTAGCTATAATAGTTTCTTTTCTAATCAGATTGATAAATATTTGATACTGCTGATAACAGATTCTGTACTTATCATTATTTTTTAATATTAATAGTTTTAATATACATGTTTCTCTTCTCAAATGATGTTCATAATGGTACAGAAATGCGGATATAATTTTATTAACACAATCAATAATCAAGTAGATTTTATTTTCTGTTTGTAGAGAATAAATACTTCTTGGAAAATACTTCTTGGAATTAAATTGTTATCGTGTGCAGGTAGATAGCATGGTATTCGATATATTGAAGATATTTAATATTTTGAAGCCAACGCTTTACATAAAATATTAAAAAAGAGATACATTTTTTTATTTGGAAAAAAACGAATAAAAATTGGTATTTTCAAAAAATTATCGAATCGATTAATTGAAAAAGAATTGAACTGCATTGAAATATTTAACAAATATATTATAAAAAAAAAAACTTGTACACTGATCAATCATTTCTTGCATGGCGCATATTCTAGAAAAATTCCTATCGCGTAACCAGGAAATTAAATTTGTCCGTACAGTGTAAATTATTGAAATAGAATCTTTTCAGTGCACGAAAATGATTATAGATAAAATTTCGTCTCTCCCAGACGACTGAAATTAAATGTATTCCACGAGATGTATGCACTGTACACAACTGACATATTTTCAATGGTAGAGTTCACTTGAAGTTTTGTTTCACTGACACATTTCACATTCAGGTTGAAATGTTGTTTTTTTCTTCTCATTTCGTACCTTGCATCAAATTTGTATTTAAATGTAGATGCTTTTTGGAACGAAGAACTTTTAATAAAATTTCTAGATAATAACACACATCTCCCCCTCTCTCTTGACAAGAATTATTAATAAGTTTAATTAAATTTGATTTCAATGATTACATTTGTTTAATCGTTCAATTTTAAATTAACCCTTATAAAAGTTGCATTCATTATGATTTGATCGTTTTGTATATCAATACCCTCTCTGCAACTATTCACAGCACATATTTATTCAACCTTTTACTGTACGATTGTTTATAAGATGTGGAAATTATAAAATTTCTAAATAAACCAACAATTTGAAAGAATTATTTATTAAACTTTTTTAGTATGTATTTCATTTTCTAGTCTTGTAAAGAAACATCAGTTTTCAAGTTAAATTTCTATAATATATTGTTTTATTCATCAACTGTAGATTGATCAAGTTATTATATGAAATTAATCTTAAAAATGTCTTTACAATACAATCAATATCAACTTTCAACCGTATGTTTATTGATGTTTTTTTAAAGAAATAACTGTTGGCATAAAAACAGAAAAATTAAAAAAAAAAACACAAACTAATTAAATGATAACTACTTTTATATATCGAGTTTTTAAACAAAAAAAAATGGATTTATACATGACTACATATAAAAAGTTATTTTATAACATTAACTAAGTGGCTTATAACCAAAAGAAGATTAATTTGTTGTTCTTGTAGGCTTCATCCTTTTGAATTACTTGAGTTTCTGACTTCTACTACCAGTTTCAGCAAGAATGTCATCTTCGGATATATAACAAGACAGTTATCAAAAATATACCTGAAGATATTACACTTATTAAAACTAGTAGTAGAAGACAGACTAGTGACAGAAAATGACTATTTATTGCCCACTTATTTAGACAAATACCTAAATCGTCATATTTTCGTTTGTCATGGGGCTCTTTATTCTTTTAGAATACTTGAATTTCTGTACTTTCGACATATTGGCTATTTTCAGATAGATTTTAGATCAGTTGTTATCTCAAATTTATCTGCAAACGGAACACGTGCTGATACTAGTAGAAGATAGAAATTTAAGTGATATAAAAGGATGAAGACCACAAGAACAATACATGAATGGAATTACAGTTATAAAAATATACAATTATATTTTAAAAAGGTTAATTATTTAATTTTTAATTACATCACACTTACAGTCCTTGGAACTGTCACAAAATATCTCTCTTTCTCTCCTTCACTCTATATATATTCACACTCATAAATGAATTTCTATTCCTCACGTACCATAAAAACTTTTCCAATCAAAATATTCACTAACTGATTATTGATTATTTCGATAACGGCTTATATGCTTTTAGATAATTATGGAATCCACTGATCAATAATCAATTATTTACACTTTCGTTATAACAACTTTTTTGAGAGATGTGAAGTATGAAAATTCATTTGTGAAGATTTCTATCCACGCCCAATAAATATAAGTCGATAGATTTGAACACGATTTTATTTTCAACTGATATTCTTTTATATATAGACATGTGAAATATATCTTCCGTATAAATCTTGTTTATATTTTATTAACAATATTCTCTTCTGAATTTATTTCAAAATATAGTTTTAAATTTATATTTTAACATTTTATCTCTATATTTTATATTATATATATATATATATGCATAAGTGTGTTGTGAATTTTTCTTAAAATATACAAATATATGCTTCTAAAAAAAGTATAAAATCATCTTCAAATAAAACTTTTCTCGTGAGAATGTAAAATACGTATAGCAGTGTAAGCAGTATATCTATATATTTATGCAACGTAAACTCTACCTTTTACATATTTTTTTCAGAGCGTACAGTAAAGTACGAAAATCGTAAAACATTATTTCGAATTAAGAATATGACACACAAATATGTAAGAGTTTCTTTTTTCTGGAACGTGTACGAACGAACCGCGTCGGGCACATTTCTTATTTTTTTTTGTTAGATTGAAACAACTTCGAACTTGTTTAGACTTTATTTAAACTCCTGCGTGTAATAATGGACGAAACAAACGTTCTGTTAATAAAATTTCATATTTATAATTATTGTGTAAGTATTAAATTTTTATCTTTTTGGAAAATGTTATAATTGTAATTTATAAAGGGGTTGGGATCGAACAGTTTAAATAAACAAGATTTTTATTTATTGAATTTATGAGGTATGAGATTTTTGTATTAAATTTTATAATTATGATTTTTGTTCATGAACTGCAATAGTATTTATCTTCATCTATATTTTTATATATTGATTTATTCATTAATGTCACAAACTACAAAAATTTTTTTTGATTAAAATCGTTCAATGATTGATTAATGATCAATTTTGATTTTTCTTTATGCGTATTTCGATAACTTCTCTGAATATGATGGACTTTCTGTCGAAGTGTGAATAATCAACAAAGAAAAATGATTTTTTTAAACATTTTTGTTGTTGTGAAAATATTTTTAAGAGTGAATTAAAAAATTGCACCAGAACTATATTGTGACTATATTAAAGTTTTAAACTAATTTCTATTACCAATTGCTTTTAATTTTGAAATTCATAGAAACAAAAAGTAGGTTTTCGTTTACTTTTTAAAAAATTGGCAGTGAATTTGAAATGAAGCAATTTACAATATTTCTTTTTATTATTTATTTTTTTTATTCTAAAATTAATTCAATAATGATTATTTTACTAATCTGTTTTGCATTAATTTGAAAGTAAATCTTTATCAGTAAATAAATAAATTTAAGCTACATATATATATATATATATATATATATATATATATATATATATATATAAATAAAAACATGCATGAATAAATAATCTCACGAGTAATATTACTCAAAGTAACAAAACATTAAAAATATACATGACAATTAAAAAAAAATCTTTCTTTGTTAATTCATTCTGGTTTATGCCATTGCGACAAAAGCACCCTGCCAAACCTCGAGCGTAGATTAATTAATTTTTAATTGAAGTTGCACTAGCTGTCGAGTACTCACCTAACATTAGTTTATTCGTTAGTTACAGTAATTTATTTCATGTGAACTCGACTCCTGCATGTATCTATAAAGAAGTGTTGAGCATTATTTGTAAGAACTCTATTCAGAAATAATCAAATAAAAATGAATTTGTAAGTATTATTCACACTCGTCAAACAATAGCTTATATACAGTGCAATACAAATAGAAACGTGGCACGTATATGTGTGGTTAATGTTGTTGTTTCTATTCAATTCACTGCTCGTAATTAAAATAGTTCGCATTTAAATAAAATTCACTGTCGTGAAATTTGTTCTTTTTATGTAAAAGTCATGCTTTATAATTTGAATTTCAATTGTAGTATTCGTCTAAAACATATTCAGTCATCAATAAATAAATAGATGTGAACAAGTGTTTTTCAGTTAGGTTACCAATAATTGTTTTCTTTTTTTTATTAGATAGTAAAATAATTTTTATTTGCTCTTTTGTTATGAATTTTTATGAATCATTTCTTTGTTTATAGATAACTATAATATAATTTATGTATATGTTAGGATCAGAAATGAAATTGAATTCATGATCAGTATGTTTTTACGTTTTCTTAAATAATTTTTTTGTCATCTTATAAACTATAATTGTTTTCTGATCATAAATATTCAATAAATTATTAGTGATGATTTTAATTGTTGCTTGTGCGCATTTTGATTGTCATGTCATCATATTCATAGCGACAAGATACACAAATGATTTTTGCATACACACTTAAAATATAAAATATATTACATTATCAATTTATGTATAAAAATACATAAATTCATGAAAATTAGATTTGAAAATATATCTCACCAAACTGAAATTAAAGAGAGTAAATGAAATAGTGAAATAATTAGTATTTATTGTACAGTATCGTTGCATTATTCAAAATTTATTTAGTATGGAATATAAATCAAACTAAACATGTTAATAAATTAATTTCCGATTTATTTATTTAGAGAGAGACAGTTGTTTAAAACAATCGACACTTAGTAAATTGTCTATATAAAAATATATGCCATTCCGTCAGTGAACATTAGCAACGTACACTTTTGAAAGGCATCTCGTTTCGATGAAATATTCAAGTAATTATAAATTAACACCATTGTATGTGGGTAACCTGGAACTACTTTCCTCATTTGCTTTTCAAATCATGTTCTAAAACCAGCCTTCACGTTTATCCCGCACCTACGACGAAGACACCACAACACCACCATTTCCCTCGTGCACGTTTGTGAACCTCGTATCAGCGTTTCTGACGTGTAAATAGGTCAGAGTATCTTGTTTAAGATCTGATTTATCTTACACACACGTAACAACAGGACCGGTTCTATTAGATAGCGGTCTGCGGAACCGCACTGGTATTAAGCTAGAGACATCCATCAGTATGAATTTTAGTAGATGCGCGACGTAAACATTTATATTTTAGTACGTTAGGTGTGTAATGTAAACAGTGGAGATGATTGAATTTGTACACATTCACACATTATATATATATATATATATATACATATACGTTATTGATTAATTAAAAAAATGTAACGTTTTTTTAGCATACGATGTATGAAAATTTTACTGAATATTTTTAATAAAAAATATAAAAAGATACGCATACTTTTGATGTGGATGCTCCTTTTTAGACAATTTCATTACAATGAAATTAAACAAAATCTTAATTAAAATATAAAATATACTCTGATAAGGATAATTTAATAATTCGAACTGTTTTGTAAATAATAGGTATATTAGGGATGTTGAAAAGAATGTTTTGTTTAAAATCAACAGTTTGGTGATTTAAAAAATAACTTTTCTCGTTATAATTAGTTATATTATTTCTTTCTATAAGAAAAATCCTCTCGTCCTATTATTTTTCTACAAATTTTATATCAAATTGATATTTTATCATTTACTATTGACTCTTATAATCTTTTTTTATCTAAATTATGATCAATCAAAGTAAATGCTCAAAAAATATAAAAAACAGCGGCTTTCAATTCAAACTCTTAATATATATTTGTTAATAATTTGTATAAATTTCTAATTGAATGTTTTAATTTCATGGGATTATTTCTATAAATATGCAAAAAAAAATGTTTTGAAAAATGTAAAATGTATAAAAAGTACATATTTTCTTAATATTCTCTCTTAGAGAAACATTTATTTTCTCTATTGAATACATTTCGTACCGACGAAAGTGAATTTATCCGTGTACATTCTCCCGGCATTATTTTTAAAACCCATCCTGCGTACAAGACAACGAGTACGTACGGCGTTATCTTAAGTTCACGTTGAACGACAACACTCGTGCCTGTTTTGTGTATAGGTGTAATCAGATGTCCTGAATATAAAGATTCCGACTTGTTTAATAATAATGCTTGTGTACATGTAATCGGGTTGTTTTTAATTACTATTCGGATGATGTTTGTTTGAGTTTGTTGTCTTGCTCGAGCAGATAACTCGAAATTTATACCAGGTTTTTATTAGGATCGTTATATCGTCTACTACTATCTTGTTGACTTTTTTTTTCGGTTTCGTTAACACGACGGTCTTATTATGATCATGTTATATCTGTATTGATATAGAGCTTTATCTTTTACTTCTTTTACAACTTTTTTGTTCATGTTTTTATATTAATTGGATTAGATTACGATTTTTAAATTCTATTTTTTGTCTTTCGTTTTGAATAAAAGAATGTAATTCGAAATTTTAGTCATAGATAATAGTGGTGAGTTTTATCATAAAATAAAAAGTTTCCTGTACCTCAAATTTTGTAAACTACATTTGATATTTTCTTATTGTCAGATCGGGTTCTTCAAAAAACCAATATCAGCTTTCATACGTTATGGTATTACATTGTATTTTTAAAACACATACAATATTTATAATTCCGTAAATGTACTTAGTCGTTTTCATCAGAAACATTTAATAAATTATTATTTTAGATTTTTCTGTACCTTAATAAAAGATTTTTAATAGGGACGCAATTTTTTAAGAGGTTATATTTCACAGATATCAAATTGACAGCTGTATTTATTAAGTTTTGATGTTGCGTTGTTAAGTTGCGTATAAGCACCGATCAAAAATGATTAATAATAGTTTTTTGAACGTTTTTAACCAAGTCCAGTCACTAGTTTATTTTTATTTTAGTACTTTCGGTGTTAGATAATTACTCGTTTTTATTAAAATTTCCCTTCGTGCCTTTCGGCGACAATTTACCCTTGTGTTTCGAGTGAGTGCATCTTAGTAGGTGAAATAGTCGTTCCGGAAATCCTTCTTCCTCCATCTATATTAGTTATTCAATCCATTGATTCGCGTTACGTCACGATCGTCATCCGATCCGTGTACAGTCGAACAGTTAGAATTCACAGTGTGAAAATTTTATTACGGATGAATATTTGTCGTGTCGAGATTACGCGTAGCCTAATAAAAAAAATGTATAATATTGTACATTTTTCACGCAACAAGATTGAAACGATCGGCGGAACGGTATCTTGGGTTTTGTACACTTGCAAAGATCCAACATCGGATTCCGACGTGGCGGCATTGAAATATTGCATCGATGGATACGTTCGACGAAGTTATGAAATGTCACACATTTAAGTGATTCTGACGATGTAAAGGACGTTCTTTCATCATGAAAACCCATTTCACTTTAACGTCTAAAATTTTATTACTGGCATTTGGTAGGGCGCGTGCGACGAATTGAAAGAGGATTTTTCAACTCGGTTACATTTTCGTTTCAAAACATAAATCTGTGAGCGTTGTTGTGAAAAATGAAATAAGTATCATAAAAATACTATAAAAAACGTATTAGGACTCTATTCCTGCAAGTAAATGAGCTTTTCGTCTCGGATTACATGCGAATACAGTGGAATTTACTTTTAAATTTGTATTTTGATGTTAGTGCCCTGATTGATACTCTGACGTATATGAATATGGTATCATCTCGATCATCACTTCTAATATTTTTTTTATTGGCGTGTATTTACACGAAAATTGATTTCTAGTCTGGATAGTTTCAGTGTAATAGAGTCGATTTTAATTTTTAACCAGCGATTTTCATTAACTAAAAAATATGTTTTTGACAACAACAATCAAATAACTGATTAAATTTAATATCGATTTATAATATAATTTAAAATAGACAATAATTCAATGATTTTAAATTAAAACATAAATCTTTATATAGTTCAAATGAATCAATTATTTTCTAGGCATATTAAATTATCAAAAATTTAATTGTAGAAAATAATAAAACTGAGAATCTTTATAGTGCAGTTTTTAGAGTGAAAAATTCTTTTTCATCCTACAAAACACAAGAATTCAATTGTGTTCAATAATGTTCAATCAATTTATAATTTTTGTTTACTGCTTAAGTAATTTTTTATAGCAATACTATTATCCTCAAAGCATTGAAGTGCAGAATAATCTCATAAAGATTGTACAGTTAATTTTTAACAACAAAGATAATCATATAATACTCCTTTTTCATGAAACTAATAAGAATAAACCACAATAAATAACGATTTGAATAAAAATAAACAGAGTTTGAGTATTGTTCAGATATTATACATGTAACATGTGGATAAATTCAATAAAAACTTTAAGAACTTTTCTGGCAGAAGTAGAAACAATACATCTATGTCTTTTCTTGACTTTTTTATTCACGAATAAATATTGATATAAAAATAAGAATGTTTTTATTTTATATTTAATTTATTCCAAATGAACATAAAAACGTACAATTTCCTAGTAACGAAACGTACAATAACAATATTACCGTCATCTAGAGAGGAAACAATCGTTCCACCATCTCAACATTCAATGCGTAGCATTCTATTATCGTCTGACTTTTCCGCTGTATTAAACGATTAAATGTTAAAAATATTCAAAGAGACAATGAACGCGCGCTATACACACGCATAATTTCGTTGACATTTGAAGTGGCCTTTTTAAGAATTCGCATCAGGCGTCACCCGTGACCGCATCCTGAACTAACAAGGGTCACACCACTCGAACTGAATGATTTTACAAATTTTTCATGCCTCATAACATGAATACAAATAGGTTTTTGTTTTAAATAAAAGAAAATATATAAAAAAATCTTATTTCGAGATATCCGCAAAGCGGATGTGTTACTGTAATACAGGAGTCAGTTTACCCGATTGAAAACTGTGAATGTGTCATAAAGAGTGACCTTTCAGTGAATACTCGATTTCACTGTTTCATGGATTTAAATTTGTACGGTGCGCTTCAAAGAAATTTCTACTGTTTGTCCTTGTGGAAATATTCAATAATAAAGAAAAGAAAATTGTCAATCTCGAACTAAATCATAAGGAAATATAAAAACAAAAATTATTTTACAAATAATTAAAATAAATATTGTAAAAATTTAAAATAAAATATCATAGTCAACAGAAGAATATTTACTACATTTAAATGATATTTTCTACGAAAACTCATTTGATATTCTACAGTTTTCGTTTATAAAACATAACATTAAAAATTGATAAATATACAGATATATATTTCATTACTAGAGGAAAAAAAAACATTTTAATACCACATTTAAATATCTTCAAGGCAAAAAAATGATAAATTTGTAAAAAGTAATATTATTCAGTATACTCTATCACTAGAGAAATAAACATTTCGTTTAAATCTTTTTTACTTCTAGAAACTAATTTATTCGAGAAACGTTTGAACATTCGAAACTTTATAAATATAAAAATAATGAAAAGATGTTTGAAAACCTCTTGAAATATATTTTATGTTGTGATACATTTTTATTCATATTTGTTGTATTCTATTGATAAACTTGGAAGTATTGTTTCCAAAAAAAAATATAAATAAAGTGTTAGTTCCGAAGTTGACGTAAATATAATTTTTATATAATTAAGTTTTAATTAAGAAAAATACTTCCTTGTAATATAAAATCTCGTTTTAATATTTCTTATTATGATCCACTCGTTCATTCATTACATTTTTTCTTCAGTTAATTTCTGATGATCCTAATTGGAAAATGAATAACGTTCAGTAATTAAAATTGAAAAATAATTGTGCATAGACTTGATTTGAACAAAAAAATCAATATCAAGAGTTTTAACAAGAAAAAAAATACTAATTATTTCATTAAACTATCCTTTAAGACTTCCACTAAAGAAGACAGCGATTTAAACCTGTATGAATAATCTTTACTCGGACTAAGGATCTCTATTAAAAAGTCGAACATTCACTAAACAGATTCTTATTATTTTATAATACAATCTTTAGTTCTTAACCATTTTTTTCATAAAAAAATCATTCACAGTATAATTCTAACACTGTAGCTTAATTTATTTCCAAAAATGAAATGTTCATTCGGTTTCAAAAATCAGAATATTTTTTTTCTGATCATAAATGTCCAGTAATTGTTTATTAATACTTTTATAAAAATCTGTCTCTTAAGATTTTTTAATACCAACGTCAATCTAATTAGAGTATTAAGCTAATGAAAAATTGTACATCAAGCGAGCTTTACTAAGTAAAATATCTTTCTTAAGATAACCAGGAGGCTCTGACTCTTGCTCGCTCACCTCTAACAAATAGAAATTAATAAATTATATGTTGGTTTAATTAAAATATTATATAACTGGTATGTTTTTCATTGGTTCTAAAAATTTACATTGTAACAAATCAATTGATATAAATCAATCAAGAATAAAATAAATTGTCAATGGAAAGAACAGAAGTATCGAATTTCATAACGTTGTACAATAACAGTGAACGACAATTTCCTATGAACGCTACACAACTCCACTCTATTAGGTTTGTTATTTAAAAGATTAACCCTTATTTAGAACGTGTTAGTGTACTTACCCTTCCTTAGTTTATTTTTGGTGTTCGTATTTTCTACTTAATTGCATCGTTGTTGTCAATTAGTTTGACAACACTAATTGTCTTATTTAAATGTCGTTTTACTTCACCACTCTTTGGAATATCAATTATTTATAATTATATAGTAAGGGATAAATATATTAGTAAGAACGAAAGAATAATTGATTCGGTGGGAAATTATAATTTCGATATATTTTTAGTATTGTATTTTCTTTTATACATATTTTTAAATATCTAAAATTAATGTACGTATGTATATTTTTAAAATTCAATTGATTATCAGTTATGTTATAAACAGATATTTAAAAAAACAAACGACTTTTTGAAAACAATAATTAATTTTATTATAAAAGCTCGATTATTCATATTATTTATAATTTTTTAAAAATAGTATTCGTGCAGTACATTTAACAAATCTTTTCTTTCATAATTGTAAAAGCTCTATTTACATAAAATAATACAAGGGGAAGTTGGACAGTACAGGCTTCTATTTATAGCTTATTAATGTAAACAAATAATAGTAAATTAAACACTGTCGATGTAATCACATCTTGATTCATTTTTATTGAAGTAATTATTATAGAAATAGATCAGAGTTAAATATCTAATGATGAAGATATGTGTTTGTTGAGTGAATTTTCATTTCTTACAGCATATATTTTTTTATGATTAAAATGATCAATAACTGATTATTGATCATTTTGATTAGTTTATTGAAATTAAAAACTGATATTTCGTTTTTCGATTTTTTCAGTTTCTTATCTTCTAGATATTGTTTATTCGAATTAATATTCAAATATTTTAATATTTTTTTGTTCAAACTATCATCTTTATTCGATAAAATATTTATATATATCATTAATTATTTTTTTTAATCTTAGTTGTAATTGAATGAAAATTCGACTGATAGTCGTTTCTGTTTGAATAATAAGCGGTGTTTTCCTTGAATCGATTGCGCCATAGACCTCAGTAACAAATAATTAATCGATGTTCGTTATGTAGAAGGTGAGAATGCCAATTACTATACGGAACCTAATGGAATTTGGATGTGAATGTTAATCCGGCACACATTACTCTAATTTTTGTGGTTTTCTCAGTTGATATTGAAAACAGCTCGGTTTTCTGCACGCGATCAATCGATATCAGCTTCTTTAAACTCTGATTCTAAAAAAAACACACGTTTAAATCACTACGATTAATCAAACACTGAACGTATTTTATTTGAAAAAAAAATCATCGAAACGTGTTAGATTGAAAATTATACAAGTGTAATTAGATGTAAAAACAGACAATAAAGATAATCTGCGAGATTTTCGACTGAACAATTTAGAATGCACAACCTTTACGTTTCATATTTGAAATTGTTTTTTTTATGAAAAATACAGATATAAAAAAGATACATATGTAAACGTTGACCTGAAAAAATAAAACGAATTAAGTACAAAAAAAAGAAGACGCATTCATGGTGAATGTTGCATGGCTGACAGGTTTTGTAATTGGATGGCCGTATTAAAAAAGGGAACAACGTCGCCGCCCGCGTACGTTGAAACGATTATTGCAAATGTCAAAGTAAATGGCATTCTCTACCGTGAATACCTTGTTAAAATTTCGACTCGCAGTTCTTTGTACAAACGTCTGTACACGAGCTATAAATACGGAATGCACGGATTGATTTGTGTTGCTTATACCTTGTTTGCGGCCGGTTCTGACATCGTTGTAAATCGGCGACGTGTCGAGAATCCCTGATACGTCCCCGGTAAACTGCAACATTCTACAAGTGCAACATCTCGAAAAATCATAAACGTAATGAATGCTAACGACTGCGAATTTAAGTATTGGGACTAATTTTTAAGGACGGCCGTCGCGGTCGTCGATTTCAAACATAAAACGGTCTCAAACAGGAAATACTTATTCTGTACTAAAACGATTTTTATTCTAATAAACTCGATTAAAATTTTACAATACAAGTACAGAGACATTCTACCGAATGCAAATTTCAAAAACGTGACCCAATTTTATAAACCATCGGACGGTCATAACTCACTTCAATAAAAATATTTATTAACAAATAACCATTTTCATTATCAATGTCATATATTTTTTACAGTAATTATCGTAAATTCACATTGATATTATGAGTCTGTATCAAGAGAGAATACTTTTAATTGTTCTGCGAGTTTTAATCCCACATGCAAGCATTGACACACATAAACATACAAATGAATTACTCTCTACGTGTTCAGTTTGATATTCTCTGGTTATATAATACAGATCAAGTTTCAATATGTGATGTTTGTTCGAGTTGATTTTACTGATAAACATGAACATAGATTTCAAAACAAAAAATGCATCGCTGAGTTTAATAATATTTAATTCTAATCAGAGATTTTCTAAAACAAATCACTATAGTTGCTAATTCAATCTTTAATGCGTTTCATGATGAACAATAATTTAATATATTTTGTTTTAAAAAACAAAGCGACAAGTTTCTAAAAAAAATATGAAAAATTTCACAATATAGGTCTGATACAGTGGGTTAACTCACTTCTAAGAATGATTTTTTTTCCATGCCTCATAAACACAAAACATTTTCTGATCAAAAATGTTTAATAAAGGATTATCGATTAATTTTACTCTTACTTATGTACACGTCTATGCCGATATTATTCTGAGAGCGATAAGATACAGAAAAAAATTAAGATTTTTTGTACCTAAACGCTCTGAATATTATGAAAAATCGGTATCGAAATCCGAATAAGTAACAATAAAAAAAATCAATAATCTCTGATCAGAAACATTTTGTGATTTGTAGGGTGAAAGAAAAATTCATTTAGTAAAATTGAAAACAGCCACACTGTCAAATATGTATTGAAACGAAATTTGATTTTATTATTTTCCAAATCAATTTTTTTGTAAATTTAATCCGTATTAAAATTAAGAAATTATTCTTAATCTGAATTTTATAAATATTTGGAATATTCTAATTTACAATCAGTGATTAATTGTTTATTTGTAATAAAATACATTTTAATTATTAACCAAAAATTCAATCAGACAGTTTTCTAAATATATTTCATAATTAATAAAATATTACTTAATACAAAAATTAAATAAAAGTCAAATAAATTATCGGTAAACTATCTAAACAATAAATCACATTTCATGCAAATAAATATTTATAAGAAAATATTAGAGAAAATTATCTAGATTCATATAGATCAGGGTATCAATTAGAGTTACTTTAATCAAAATATGAATTTAAAACTAAATTCATTTCATTCATTTGTAAAATTAAAAGAATAATTTTAACCTGTTTTCAATTAAATTTCAATATGTTTTGTTTAATAAACAGCATTTCAAATCAAATAACTTGTGTTTATTTGTAAAACTTATTCAAAACGCATGTCTGTGCAACAAAAATTACTTGTCTTACTATAAATCATAAAACAGTTCTATCAATAGATTTTTTTTATAAAATTGGAATTAAATCTATCTGTTATATCAATATGTCTGATATCTGATATATAATATATATATATATATATATATATATATATATATATATATATATATATATATATTCATTATATAAAACTTTATAATTTTTGTTCAAACATTTTTTTCAGTTTCACATTAACGAAAGGTGAACCACGATAATCTAAATCATTCGTTTAATTTTCACTGAATTCCAGTTAATATAAATTTAATCCAAACTTTAATATTTACTTTATCATAAAAGTTTTACAACTCTGTAACGATGTACGAGTATTAATATTTTATTTACTTTTTACGAAATTTATTTTCAAATAATGATCGTTTTTCCTAGTATCAGAAAATGTTTTAAAATTATTAAATGTATTAACTAACATGTATATCGATAAATTTGTTCTCATTTAGAATATATATATACATATACATATATATATATATATATATATATATATATATATATATATATATATGATATTTTTTATACGAAAATAAAGTTATTTATAATTTATTTACAAGCAATGAGAAACACGTCAAAAATCCATTAAAGACAGCTTGTTAATATATATATATATATATATATATACTATTATATGAAAAATATGTTTGTTTAAAATGATTGATGTTTAATAGCAATAACAGTACCAAAATTCAATCATTTTAAAGTGTAATTGATCGTTTAAATGTATATGAAATACTTTTCAAAAATATGTTTGTATATCAAAATTAAAATTTAAAAAATCAAATATTTGTTGGAATTGAACGCAATGTAAATTAAAATACACTGTTTTCCAATAAGGAAGCAATTTTTTAACATGAAATAAGAAATACAGGATTTCCATTGAAATTTAGAATATCTTTATTGTTAATAATGATTGACAATATATAAATAAATAAATATATATATATATATATAATCAATTTCCCTACTTAACAAATGTTAAAAAAATACAGCTGTCAGTTTGACTTCTGTGAAGTGTCATCTCTTAAAAAGTTGCATTCCTATTAGAAACCCCTTTTTAAAATTGATTTTGTTATTGTCGAATAACTAGAAATTATTAGAATATTTATTAACCAATAACTAGAAATTTTATTTTCAGATTTTTGTTCGTTTATCTGTTCGGTCCGTGAAAATGGTTTTCCTGGACGAGGTTCTTCTACGAGTTGGGGTCCAAACTGTAAGTAGTTTTTATTTGTTTTTTAAATTCAATAATTGCGTTTATAGTTTGATGATTAAATAGATTTATTTCTTAGAACAAACTTAACAATTTTTAGAATTTTACTAGTAATTATTATTTTTTTAATAATTATTTATTGTTTGGAATTTGGGCCAGGATGAGCATTAAATTTAAATCGTGTTCTCCATCTCCAATATTTCATTGTGCGCTTGAATTTTTATTTTCTTTATCGAGTTCATTACCTTCTTTATCCTCATCACTGCTTTCATCAGAAGACGTTGAAATTACTGATATTCTTTTCTGTACCCTTGTTTGTAAAACCGCATCTTTATTATCTTCTTCAACCTCATCACTACTTTCATTAAAAGACGTTATTGGTGTTATCGCTCTTTTACGTTTTTTTTTTGAATGTAAAGATATATTTCCATCACTCTCAGTAAAACTCATCTGGGTGGATAAATAAAAACATTATTCACTTCACAAGATTTTCTATTACACCTCATAATACCTTCTCTAGATAGCAGACTTAAGATTCACGAAACAAGGAGAAAACTGCTTAGAAATATTCTAAACTGTGCTAAAATTATAAATATATATATATATATATATATATATATATATATTTACCTAAATTTTACAAAAAATGGCAAAATTGAATTTTTGTTCTACCTGATGAATAACTCGACATTAATCAAAAAAATGGAATCTTTTCATGATGTGCATACTCGCCATAAACGCTTAAGGGGTTAATCGATCGTTTTTACAAGACACATATCTGTGTTTTACTACAATATAATGTGACATGTAATTGAAAAATGGGGTTCACACGCTGAATACATGTAGTTGTAAATATGAGCGATTGTTAGGATAAGTAATAATAATCGAGTGTTCGTACCTTCGTCGTTCGGTGTAGAAGAAGTAAACAGAAAAAAGCTCACCGTCCGTCCGGCGCTCAGAGTACATTCACAGTTGACAAGAACAAAGTAATATACATTCGTGGCGTAGCATCAAAAAAACATGAAGGCCACTTATTGAGCAAGATTCACAGCCGGACATGTAGGTTATTTCATAGTCGACAGAGATATATTCTACCGGGGATTTCCTGCTCGCCGGCCGCCTACATTGTATGAATGACAAAAGGTACTTATGACAGGACGGTTCGCATTGTTGACTCGCCTGTGGATGAAAACGATGACTGATTCGTTACACACAGTCAAAACGAACGATTTGTCCGTTTTATTTAGTCGTTTTCAGATTATGATGTCATTTTTATTGACAATGTAATTGCAATTTACGACTTCCACATAACCATAAAATCGCACTTCGGAGATTTCAATGTTTTCGAAATTTATGATAGATGAGAATCCGTTCGATCGGCTCGCGGACGACGATGCACAAAACGTAAGCCGGGCCGCCGATACTATTTGCGCGCGATGTTACTCAGATGCCGACTGCAATGAATAATAATTTTGTAATTATAAGAATTCGCGATGTTCCGTTTAATTTTTAATCTGCTACGCTAATCAAAATTAATAGAGTAATCAAAAGTTTTAACGACTTTATAAAATGTTTAATGACCATCGAAACGGTGGATGTTCTTTTGCAGAAAAAAATCTTCTATTTTTAATTTTAAGGGGGCACGGTCTTTTTTCTACCACTTCCTCTCTCTCTCGTGTTTAAATTGAGATTTTCAAGTACGTTTCTCTCTACTTTCACCCCATTTATCGCATCGAATGAAAAATCATTATTTGAGTCATTGGTTTATCTTCAAAATGACTAGAATAGGTTTTTTTACACTAAGAAAATACTAAATATTTACGCATTACTCCACGAATTGTCTTGATTTATTTGGTTTTTATTGAATAAAACAGACATTTGATTGACTGTTTAAACGATGATTGATAAACATTTCAATCACTCTCCAAAACATTATATTTTTGTGAAAATCAATTGATTTTATTATGTCAGCTCCATATTTACTTCTCAGTCTTATGGAATAACTTTGTTCTTTATCCATAGATTATTTAGTTTTCATTGCTATTTTTTATAGCTTTTCCTTTTTTAACACTATATTTTTGATTCAGTCTCACTTTCACAAATGAACTTCACATTCATCCTACAAACCAGTTTTTTTGACCTTACTAATTATTATGCATTTGTGTCAATTTGTGTTTTGATAATGATTTCATCCTTGAACGAATAGATTCTCTGAATTCCATCGAATTGATTTAAAACTGACACTTTCCATAAATATCATCATTGAAATTCATTACAGTATCCAATATGTACATTCTTAAATGTTGTTCTTTGATAAAGTAGGTTTTTGAGAGTCTTTCTGTGATCAAATTATTAAACACTTATATTTTTATTGTACGTCTATTATGAATAATTTTTGTATCTATTTTGTATCCATCAAATCCGTGTATATCATGTTTATTTATTTTATTTTCGATGAGTTATTTTTATGTGCATTTATATTTAATGATCTCTTCATATTTAATAATAATCATTTTCAGTATTTTATTTATTTCAACCATTCGACGAATAATTTGAATTTTGAATAATATGCAAATTATTTATGTATCTACTTATTCAGAAAAAATAAATTATAGCAGAAAGAACTTAAAAAAGAAAAAATCAGTAGTGAAATCCATTTCTCTTTAATCAAGCTAACTATCTCTGGCTTCTCATTCCAATGTGGAGATAAATATATGCTAAATATATTTTCATACGTTTTTCTCATTATTTTATATGTAAATACTAGATAAACATACGCATACACACACACACACACATATATATATATATATATATATATATATATATATATATGTATATATATGTGTGTATATATATATATGTGTATATATATATATATATATATAAATGAACCAAAATCACACAATAGTTAACGACGTCATTAAGCTCGAAAAAAAACCCACGGAAAAATCTACGAACAAGTGAATATTTTCTATTGATTTATTTTTATTTAAAGTTGAAAAATATAGAATAATGAAAGTATCTACAAATAATGTAAATTTGAAACGATTTATGTACTTCAATGATTAAATAACAAGTTTTCTTTAAAAACTTGTTATGCAAAGAAAAGTTAAAAAATATTAGACAAAAAAAACGCATCAATAAATTTTTATTAAGTATAATAATCTGATACATTCAAGCTTTTTGAAAAATAAATGTATACCTTTATTCTTGATGTAATCGATAAAAAGTTATATATATATATATATATATATATATATATATATATATATAAAAGTGTGTGTGTGTGTCTAAATTAGATGAAACTCGAAAGCGTTGTAAAAAAAATTGAAACGATAACATAAACTTAATATTTAATTTATTTTAATTGGAAATTTTACAAGTAAATTTCATGGCACGTGGAACGAGTGAAAAAAATTCGCAAAGAAAGTAATTTGTGAACAGCAGTCAAATTATAAACGATTGAAAAGCAAGCGAACACGCTTACTTTGTGTTGACGCCATTCAAGCCCAGCACTGCTTGTCGGCTTAAATTAAAAATACGAAATTAAGCCCGCTTTCCAATACGCGTATCTCATCTTACTAATCGATCGGCGTCCAAACAAACTATCTGATTGAAAGTCGAGTGCGAAGACAACGGTCCACTTTCATACGACTAGTCGCTTTTTAATTTGTTTGCGTACACGTGTACAAGTTATTTTTATTTAATGAGGACTAAGAGGATACGCCCTCTGTGGAGGTTTTAATTTTTTTAAAAGAAGGTTCGCCTACAATCAATCTCACATTCGTACTGAAAAAAAAAAACGAAAACAGTTACTTATAAATAAAACAATATATGTTGAAATATTTATATGATTTTTCATTCGTTTTTAATTATTAATGAAAGAAGAACGTAAAGTTTTTTTTAAAAAAAATATGACTTTCTCGTTTGTTTTAAGTTTTTTAAATATTTTCTTTATTTTTTTTAAATTAAAAACATCATAATTAATGCAAAAACCTTATTATTATTTTTACATGTATCGAAAAGTTTGACACATTATTTTCAAATAACATTCACAGATTATATTTTTATTCAAAGTTTCATTCTAATCAATGATTTTTCAATCTAACAGTCAACCAATGGATTGTATCCCTGTAGAATTGTTTATCCTTCCTAGGAAAGAATTTTTATGTATCTATTTTCAATTCCTCCAGATTTTGGAAGTTTTCCAATTTAATAACCGGAATAAATAAAATTTTCAGTTGAATAAAAATGTTTTAACCCAGTTAATTTATTTTTTTTTCGATGTGTTAAGATGATTTTGACCTGACATGGGCGTTCCGAAAAACTGCTCCTTTTCTATTTATTAACACAGTTTTTTTTTATAAATAGTATCTTCAAATGGCCTTATTTAAAATAATATTTATTTGTGTTGATTATTTTATAGCTTGATAAAAGTTTATAAAATATACTTCTTTCTTAATCTTATAACTAACAAATAAAAATACCCTTTTTCTCATCTTTCTAGTTTATTAAATGTTTAATAAAGAAGAACTGATTTAAGACCATTTAATTTTTGATTGATATTATTGTATAAGATCAGTATTCCATCTTATGTTATTAACCTTCTCTTAAACGGTTTATTAATATGGTTTACTTTCATTAAAGTTATCGTAAATTGTCTTAATAAAGAAGTAGAAATCAGAACTCTTATTATTTTCCAGATAAATCATAAGGCATATAATTTCCATCTGTTATTAATTTCAATATTTTTTTAGTTTAAATTTTAGTTTTATTTGATTAATTTAAATTTTAACAAAGACAAATTCTAATTAAACAAAATATTAATTTCAAATATCGTCATATTCATATCAGTTAAATGTTCAACTATTTGTTATTAATCATTTTTGATTGTTACATGTATCCATTTCGATAGTGTCCTAGTATTCTCAGAAAAATCAATGATTTTTAAAAAATCAGGGTTTTTTTTTATACCGTAATACTAATTTAAATTCTCATTAACAAACATCAAAAATGATCAGTAATCGATTAATAGAAATTTTTGATCAGTATCAGTATAATGATTGTGTAATTTATGAAAAATGAATTGAAACAAAGGGTTGAATACTATATTCGAATATTTAATTTATTATTATAAAAAAAAATAATACAATCGATTTCGAATTAAAATTTAAAAACAAACTGAATATATCCGAAGATTTTAAAGATAACTTCTTGTAATTTAAATATTTTGTTGTTTAAAAAAATCGATTTGAAAATAAGTGTTATTTGAATGATGTACGATATAATAAATATCTTTCCGTATGAAAATATCCTTGTCCTAAAAAGAAAATCGCTTTGAAATGATTTACAACATTAACTGTTCGTACAATGCGAACAATACGAACCGCACGAAATCACTGATAAAAATACTTAAACGTATAAACGAGAATATTGAAACGTACATTGAAAAATAACCGAATATCATGCCTTTTAACAATATCTAATAGTTCGTGACCCGTTTCAATTATCTGTGCACAAGACAGGAAGTAATTTCAGTCAATGAAGGACACTCCCGACAGGAAACGTTCGTCGTGAAGAAGAATCTTAAGAACGGAAGAAGACAATCACAGACAAAATTTTAGGTCAATGTTCTACTATCTTCTTGTTTTTACGTTGATTATATATTACTGAATGCCGCCATACAATCTACTATTGTCTGCGGTCGATGGTTCGAAACACGATGTCATATTTGTATACAGATTGTTTACTAGAAGTACACAGTTTCGAACAAACGATTTTCAACATTAAATCGACTCGATGTCGTTCTGATTGATTGAGTGAATGTTTTTAGATAGGATTTCATGTTTTCTTTTTTTTTAAGAAAAAATATATAAAATTTCTTTGCATAATTCAATCATATTTCTTATTGTACGATATAGACATTCTGGTTATTTTCTTCTATATCCAAAAACATATAAACAAACACCAGGAACATTTAATATGTGTGTGTTATATTAAAAAGAGTCTTTAAAAATTCTTCAAATATTAATTTGTCTCTTACAATTTTTAAAGTTCTTTTCCTGTGAAATATTAACATAATTTAAATATTTAACTAGAAAGATTAACAAAAAATGTAATTAATGTTTTCCATTATTGCTTCTTTGAAAACTGTTACGAAATCATTTTTTGCTCCTGACCAAATGCACACAAACGTATAAATAAAAAAGAGTTTATAAAAAAATTATGTCGGTTTTTTTTCTCGGTATGTGTATATAAATATGAAATGTAACCTTATAAACTTTGATATTTTATATTCTTAATAAAGTTCAGATTATATTAAGATATAATTTCTGCTAGTGTGTAACATAAATCAAAGACTCTCGTCGAAATTATTCGCATAAATTAACCGGTAGAAACTCTTTAAAAATAAAACAATAATTATTTAAAATGCATACATATGAAATGCTAATATTTCTTTCCATATGTGAAAATAAACATGAATTGCTGTATACAGACGGGGAGTGTATGAAAAAAACGGTTCGTGTATATATTTGTTTATATAAACATTTATTTAAGTGTTGCATAAATGTATATTAATTATTTGCACGTTACTTATGATATTTTTCATACATAAAGTCGAGGAAAAAATAATAATAAATACGAGAGAATCGAGATAATATAAGGAACAGAACGATACGGCGAACAGCAAACAAAGAATGCTTTCACTGTCGGCTATTGTAACGGAATTTAATAATGGAAGCTTATTAGAATGATTACGGATTTTACGATCGGTGACATATTTCCAGATCTGAGGAATATCGATCATCGTTCCTATTGTTCCGAACCCACGCGGAATTATTCAACATTATCTGGATGTATGAAAGTGACATCAGTTTCTACTTTCGGAACATTCATTTCTGTCACGCGTTCCATCATGTTATCGTGTCACAAACGACAACCATTTTCCTTCGTTGTTCTCGCATCAACTATTATTCTTATTGTTTTTTTCCTGCTTATGCTTTGCTTTATGCGTACCACGCTCATTGCATCGGAGATTGATTTATATTTTGTCTCAGGTGACCTATTTTTCATGTACTTAGTTGTTTGTTGTTTCGTTTTTTTCTCGTCTTTTTCTTGATGTAGTATTCCGTAAAATGTGTATTTTTTTTTATTCGTTTGTGGTGTCCGTTTGACCATATCGTTACCATACAGAGAAAACGTTTGACGTCGTCGGAGATTCCGAGAAGTATCGTGATTGAAACATTGAATTATTGCGTGCCGTGTCTGAAAATATGTTTTCGGATTCGTGATCATAGAGTATAACGATGTTTATCAGAAAATAGAACGACAAGTCGGCTCAATTCTTATTAGAACAGTAATTACGTTATTTGCTACTTGAAAGGAATTGTTACAATTTTTTATATGTTTCCGTTACTCTACACACATATCCTCAATACATCAGTGTGTCGTTTATGAATATGTAACGTTCTTTAATTGGAACAAGATATCACAACCGACTGGTCACTCATTCTAACCGGCTAGAAATTTTAATCAGGTCTTGAAGTATACATCATGTTTCATTACGAAAATGTCATTCATTATAAATATGTTATATTTCAACATCTGCTGTTTATAGGAATTGAAAAAAAAGCACTTTAAATAACGGAAAATAATTTAAATATAGAATTACTTAAATTTGATAAATAAAAATCGTATAACGTTTCTAACGCAAACGATCTGTTAATTACAAGTTTACTTTATAAGATAATTACATGCCAGTGTACACCAACTATATGTCTATTTAAACTGTGCAAACGTATTGTATTTAATCAAATATGAAATGGAACAAGCATCGAACAGAACTTCTCTGATTAATTCCATCGTCGGTACGTAAACAGTGTCTATTACAAGATCGTTTTTACTGAAACTCGAAATTATCTCATCGATCAATTACTGCTCATTACAAAACATAAAGTAATGGCATATGAGATTAATGTTTTTCACCTACACAGTTCGAAACTTTTATCAAATCCACCATAAAGACAAATTACAGAAAGACGGATCCGAACGACTGCGCTTATAATTTATTACATTCAGTATAATTTTATACAAACACACACATAACTTACATATATACCTACACTCAATTTTACACGTACAGAAAATTATCTATACGTTCTATATATATATATATATATATATACAGGTTGTACCGTAAAACAAATATATTACTTCTGATGACAATTTATGTGCTTATTCCTTAAAAATGGTTTTAAAATAGTTGGAATTTTAAAAAAATCTATGTGTTTTAATTCGTTTCACATCTGTGTAACTGCGTTTAAAGTTATGTTTCTTCTCTTTGAGACCACTCTTTGAATATGGCATACAATCTATTTAGTACATTGATGTTTTCAGATAGATACTGATTTTGTGTTTTAACTTGAAGAGTTTTGTGTTGATTTGTCGGGTAGGTGGAAAATGCATAATATTATTTCATAAATTAGTTTCAGAATTAAAATAGAAATCAATATTTACATAAGATGTGATAGATATTGAGATGTCAATATTGAAATAGTGGCTTCATTGACAAGAAACATATCATTAAATCCAGGTACATGGGTATGAAGCAAATTACAAGACATGGCTTTATTCTAATTAAAATTTCGACCAAAATTTAAGACAGTTTTAAGAAATATGACAACAAATTACTATCAGGAGTATTACATTTGTTGTAAGTAATTACCACTGAAGTTTATTTTTTTAAAATTTTTTTAATTAGAATTGAAGACTCATACTATTGACGTTTATTCGTCGTAGATTAATAAACATTCAATTCTGTATATAAGAGAAAGTTATAAAAAAATAATAATTTTTTACTCGCTTTACAAACCACATATAAAAGGATTTATCAATCTGCATACATAATAATAATTCCTAGTTCATATACAGTTAACATAATAACAACCAAACACTCCCACTTGCTACAATTTCATCAATTTATTTACTTTCCTCCAGTTTAGAAAGAAATGTACATCCTTTAACATCTAACTCTCATTCTGTATATTTAATCAACATAAAAAAAATACTCAACGCTTTCATTTGATACAAGTACCTCGGGTAAAGGTCACGAATATTGACACATATAATTTCATATCAATGCACTCGACCTAAATATACTAGTCACTGTATGCCAGTGTATGATTTCAAATGTTCTTTTGAATAAATTCACATATATATATATATATATATATATATATATATATATATATATATATATGTGTGTGTGTATGTATGTGTGTGTATTATACCTTTCGTTACTTTAATATAAGATATGATTACGAAGCTCAAATCTCAGAGATCTTATATTACGAAGAACATGTCGACAAAAGCGGCTTTATGCAATTCACACTAGTTGTTTGATGTATGAGAGTTAATCAAAATATATACGTATACACACATATCTGTATATATATACTCATATATTTATATCTCACTTTCTCCTTCTCATTCTCCCAAATATTTAAATGGTATTCAGAGAATAATTTGATCAAATTGTAAAAACAAATGTGTGATAATAAACTAGATTAGAATTTAATATAGAAATAGATACAAATAAATGAATGAATGTATCAGTAATAAGAGAAAGAAAAGAAAACATATGAAATAATGCATAGAATTCAGAAATAATAATTTGAATATTACGATATATGATATTAAATCAACTCTTGTGGTTTTTCATAAATATGTTTTTTTTTAAATATAACTTTTATGAAAGTTATACTTGTAATTTAATTAAAGAATCATCCTTATTGGATCACGCTTGAAATATTTCAGCGTCTGATTAGATCATTCTTGAACTATTCTCGAAATAAATACAAGAGAAGTAATAAAAATATGGGATAAAAGGACATTGTATTAGAAAACTTTTCAATATCTAAAATAAAATTTGTTATGAGCAAATAAATTAATACAGACAGTAATGCGATAATCTGTACGTTGGATAATTAAACATGTTTCTCAGTAAATTAAATATGAAGGATCTAATGTATTTGAATATTTAGTGTGGATAAACCTGCAAAATGTTTCAAGAACCGAAACTGAGCGTAGCAGAATACTTCAAGTGGGATTCAACTATGAGAGAATAATACACAAATACTATAAATATAATATAGTTTTGGCACTCCAGCTAAATTCAATTTCATGAATGATTTTTCCACTCTTCTCACAAAATACAAAAAATTTTCGTATCAATAACGTTGATGCCTGTGATTATTTCATTAGTAATTCCATTATTTTTTAAGAATTAAACTATAAAAAGTCTGCATGATCGTTAACAATATTCAAAATCGATCAATGATTAATTACCAAACATTTTTGATTATAAAAATGTTTCGTACTTTGTAAGGCAAGTGAAAAAAATATTATTTGTGAAAACTATATTTACAGTTATTCAGTGAGATCATTGAGGCCATATTTCTGTAGATAGTTTAAACTGACTTCAAATCTGAAGATGCCTTAAGTCTAATCGGACGTAGAAAACGAATACTCAATAAATTTTCTCATCAGTAAATTTATTTCAATTCAATTTTTCCAGTCTCTCTCTACAAAATTTATAGTTAAATAATTTTTGGTAGTGATTTTAAAATAATTTAACTTCAAGTTACATTTAATGACGCAAAACATGTTTTTTGTAAACTTTTCATTCCAGTTATCCCGGTTTTCTATTTTTATAATGGTGGATTAAGATGTATTCGTTAATCATGTTTTAATGGCATCAGGTCGAGTGGTAAAAGGTATTTTCTTTCTAAGACATCATTTAACAGTTATATATACAAAACATCTAGACATAAAGCTCATTGTTTATTACTAGAAGGGTTTTAAAATGATATTTGGCTGTATTTAAAGTTTAAGTGGAGCAATTACTGCGATATGACATTCTCGGTCTTCCCGTTTCATGATTATTCTGTCTTATTATATTTTTTTTTACAATTTCATAATGTGTTAATGTAGAATACTGTTTAACCGAATTTAATATGACATTAAGTATTGAGTGTATACAATCTTGTAACTATATTTATAGCAAGACTATATATTGACTGCTTCTCGTAGAAGAAAACGTATCACACCTTTTCAGTTTAATAAAAAATGATCCTAGGAAAATATTGTTTTTTTTTTCTGTAAAATTTTCAATTATAATACATGTTCGCTTTTGAGATAATACTCAACAATAAAAATTCGATTAAAACCGTCCCATTAAGTTTTTACAAACGTTTCGTTCGTCGCTAGTAAATTAGTGAAATTAAATTCCGAGTTTGACACCGTCTTCCTTCCTGTTTACCATTACATTAGGCAGATAAGAACGTTGTTCTTTTAACAGGCGGCGAAATTAACACGGTGCTCGTTCATCATACACGTAATTGCATGCAAAATATTAACGTGTAAATGGATAATGTTTCGAAAATAAACCGGACGAATTGCACGTAATTATCTTATAATGAAACTAGTGAGCGAGCTAATTAATGTGTGAATTATGTCGGACATAAATAGTGGATTTTGTTTGTGGTGTAAGTCATTTAGGACGTGCTGTACATGTTATCGTTTTAATGTATTTTATATATGCGTTGAAATGTTTTATGTGCTCACGGTGGTGCAGTGATAAACACTCGAAATCGTTGCCAAATTCGCAAAAAGCATGCAGAGTTTTCTCAATATAAAGAAATATTATAACAGTGAATGAAAGAAGAATTAATTTTTACATCTAATAAATTACAAAAGTAGTATCGTTTGGTATGAAATATAAATATTTTACAAATAAAATATTGTTCCTAATGAAAATTTATATTTTATTATATAAGGAAATTGAGAAACTGAAAAGAAATTGAATGAGGCTCTAATTTTATATAATAATAAAATTTGAAAAAAAATATGTAAATTAAAATTTATTTTAAATTAATTCTACAGAATAATCTAATAAGAATTATATAAATAGATCTGTGTGCTTGTTAGTCGATATAAAAACATTAACGGAAAAGAATCGAAACTTTCAGTCATTTTTATTTACTATAAAATGCATCCATATCAACGCCCACATCGGAACAAAAGTCTCACAATAAATCAAGCACATTTTTGAGACTGCGTAGCATTCGCACGATATATATAAAAAAAAACGTACATAAAAACAAAATTGCTGTTTATGTATTCAAATGCATTCCGGTAAATACGAACGTTTTTATTATGAAGCTTTAGAATTTAACCAATTTTGCGAAAGTACCCTCGAATTTCTACAAAAATTCTTCAAGGAGATAAACATCCATTACTTATAATTGCTACAACGTATTATGAATAAAACCAGTTTTATTGTACTGTACAAAGATACACTTCTTGCGATGTGGATGCTCCTTTTTAATGTTCTCATACACGGGGTCGTTCCTTCTGGCCAATTATTAAAGATACGGGAGCAGAGAACATGATGCAAAAATGTTTAGTTTAACTTGTTATTACGTCTTTTTGAAGTTGTTCTCGTTTCTTTATTTCTAAAGGTGGAACGTGTTTGAAAAACTAAAATGTGCAATTACACAAGAACACATCAACACACATACATATTTGTATATATATATATATATATTTATTTAATATATTAAAATTATATATATATATATATATATATATATATTAAAATTTATAGAATTAATCGAGAAATTAATCAACATTCTCTCTCTCATCTCTTGTGATCTCTTTCAATCAATCAGAACAAGAATAAAAAACATTGACTAGAACAAGATTGATTTTTGTTAATAAAGAGATATAGAAATATGAATTATTGTTTAAAAATGTTCATAAATAATGATAAAATGTCTAATAGTTCTAGTATTTAAAATCTTTAAATGTAAACATGTCATTAAATAATTGTTCTTTATTTAATAACAAAAATTATTATTTAAATGTTACAACTTGAAAAAACCTGATTCGTTTCATTTATGTCTAATAAGAACGTTCATTTTAAATAAATAATTGAAACATGAAATATTTATAAACGAAAGAAAACGAGAGAACAAATTGAGCGAACAACTTTATACGAACTTTCTTTCCTTCATTCTATTCTAAGAAAAGCCAGAGTCAATATTCCATATGGTAATTAATGTAAATCTACTAACAATGTATGTCCAATCAAAGATAAAGAAGATTCGATCTAATTCTGTTCGAGCTAGATTTTGTGGGATTCTAAAATATTTATTCTGAATGTTTTCTTTATTCCCTTTTTATATTTTTATAGTGTTGTGTTTCTATTATAATTTCAAATAGAATCTGACAGTTATTCTTTGTAGAAAGAAAGTCTTGCTAAACAGTGATTTGATAGAATTTAACACTTCGACAAACTCGTCTACAAAAATATAAAAACCGTTGACTTTGTATGAGAAAAAAGATACTATTGTGGAGATGTTTTGAAACGTTTTAATAAAGACGTATCAGATATATAAAAATTTCAGTATTAAAATATTTGCCTCGTACGTCTAGGTATTCATGAAACAGAACAACAAAAATAAATAAAACTCGAAGTCACACGATTTAATATAAAATATATCAAATAATACACGCGTACACGCACTTGGCACAACGCTTTTATCACAGAAAAAGAATGTCTACGACATAAGTTTCAACCATATGCCGGCATGTATCACGTTTGGTGGTATGAGATGTTATTTGTTCGAAGATCGCCAAATATTCACACTGATTTCGGATGAAGATCTGTTCGATAGAAAAAAAAAACACAGGTCGAGTGAGAGAGAACGGTAGGGAGTCGCTCTCCTTTATCGATTGATTCGTCTGGAGGATTTTCACTTCGAGCGTTTTCATCAGAAGCGAATGAAAAGTTTCATGAAATGATTCTGGTATTTAAATCTTGTTGTTGAGATCGACAAACAATTTTACAATTTATTGTATCGGTTTTCTTTCTTCTCGATTTGTTTTAGAGCTTTGTTATATTTATTTTGTTTCTAAAGATATTTTGTACATTTGAAATCCATATATATATATATATATATATATATATATATATATATATAATGTGTGTGTGTGTGTGTGAACGTGATGAATAGTTTCGATATAGAACTTTCGACAAGACCACAAAAGAAAAACATATACAACTTATACTTTCAAATGATCCCCAGCAAGAATAAACGCTAGCGGTAGTAAAAAGCACACCGAACTCATACAGAACGTACCGACCCCGTAAACTTCTCCTTCTATAATCGGAACTATTGAAAACTGCACGACATCATAAGTATAAAAATAAGATTGATAGCGTGTTCAATAATTCAAGTCAGTGCGAATCTCGCGCGCTCGCAAAACTTGAAACAGTTGTAAAACTTGACACGAAAACACTCTGGTGGATTGCCAAATAGCAATTAAATAGTAGTCAGAACAAGAAGTAAACCGCGGCCATATATCAACCGAAAAAGTAGTTACTCAGAGATAAAAACTTACTTCATTATTTCTTTAACATTTAGTTTGCGCGATTTCATTCTTGCAGTAGATTTAAAATTTGTTTTGCTCGAATGATGTTATGACGTTCACGCTAACAGATACAAGAATTATTACGAAGGCAACGATTTCAGACTGTAATTTCGTTTTGATCGTTTGTTTTCAAATAATTCGATGTGTTAAAACGGTGCCGAACTGCTGAACTATATCTCACAATTAATACCATTTGTAATCTTAACGAATTTATCATCTACTTTTCTTAAACGACAATCTCAATTATATTCTTTCAGCTTTCACAATTTTGAATTATTTCCATTATAATTACAATTTTTCATCTAGTTTTTCTTCGCATTTTTTCTTAATGAAATATTTAAGCTTTGAATTTATTAACAAAATTTAAATTCGTCGGACAAAATGTTTTCCTTAATAAACATTTTTCTTTCTGTAATTTTATCTACATTTTACCAGCTTGTAATAACAATCTGATTTATTGTCTCAAGTAAATAGTTAACAACTAACAGTTTTATCATTTGCAATCGGTCGATATTTTCACTTTATTGTTCACAAGTCAGTCGAGAAAATGTTATAATAGTTTTCACAATTTAAAGATGGAACAATTAAAATATAAAAAGTATTAAATCAATTTTACTCTTTTTAGTACAGTTGTTAATTTTTATAGTAGTTGGTAAATTATTTTTGATACTATGATTGAACTTACTTTCACACAGATTTTTTTCTGTACATTATTGCTTTGACGATAATAGAATTGTCATCAGAATATGCATAAACAACAATCAAGTGTGATCAATAAATAATTATTGGACATTTCTGAGTCGAAAAAGTTTATGGTATTTTGAGAAGTGGAAAATTTACACACAATACTTAAACGTTATTCAATTCAATTTAATATTCAATGAATGAACGATTATTTTATTTTCTATAACATTCAGTTATATACAAAATTATTCCAAATCATTTACCAGAGGAAATATATTTTCATTACTATATTTCTTATGAATAATTAATACATTCTTGCATGTACAACAATCTCCAATCAATAAATAAATTATTTTATTATCGCAACAAGTGTATTTAAATTATACAATAGATTTAATTGTTTTATATAAATATTTTATTATAAATTTATTTACATTTTGATAAGAAGAGTTTTGAAACTTATTGATAATGTATTTGGAAATAACTTCGGAATTTATGTTTGTTTACTTTTAGGATTTCTTTTATCATACACATATAAATCTACATATGCTTTGTTACTTTTTTATTTTGAATAATATTAATAAATGAATACATTTTGTAAATAAATTAATAATAGAATGTTAGTTGAATTCTCAACATAATTCTGGTACTCTAGCTAAATTCAGTTTCACAAATTAATTTTCCATTCAGATCACAAACATCAAACGTTTTTCTGATCTTAAATGTTTCATAAATTGTTATTTATCATTGATTTTTGCTTTTTCACTTTGCAATTAGAATGCAACCATGCTCCGATTACTAACGTACAGAAAAATATTTTTATATTTACAACATTATATGGAAAATATTTTTCTATATCTTAGCACTCTGAAGGTGTCAATTCTATCGAGATAATAAATAATTATTTATTAAATATTGATTAATTCTATGACCATTTCAACAAATATATTGGATCAGAAAAAGTATTTGTGGTTTGTGGACTGAGTGAAATATTCATTTCTATAAATACTATTAACTACCACCAATCTTTCTCTAAAGGTTGCACATAAAAATAATGATTCTTGAATGAAAACTTTATATCACATGATCACCATTTATAATACTAATTGACACATTTTATTAAAATATTGTAATAAGAAATTTATTTACAGAGTTATGTAAGTACTATAATTATTAATTTATTTTCAAACTATATATTAAAAATGTGAGATTAAATGGGGTTCTTTTAAATTCCATCCATAATTTTATATTTTTGAATAATAAAACAATATTTATAAATTTTTAAATCAAGAGGTTTTTTTAGATTATTTAGGAATTGATTGTAATTGTTGAACAAATCTAAGAATCTTAATGATTTGAAGCTTACGGTTTAATCAATGCAAGCTTGAAACTTTTCTTATTAGCTTTATGAAAAATTTTATTCATGCATGTTAAACTAGCAGTCTTATTAAATAATTATTGCATTTTTGCATAAATGAATAAATGAAATCAATATATAAGTTATTTTATTATCCGAAAATCATATTTTATTTTTATATAGATTTGTATGTTGATACGTTCTTATTTATTTTAAAAATAATTTTCATTTTCGAAAATAATAACAGCATTTTTATAGTTTTTGTATAATACACGATTGTGAAAATTTATATATGCATATTTATGCTTTATTATCATGATTATTTGTAAGAAATATTCGTTTATTTCTCTTACAAGTATTAATTATTGAAATGGTGTGTGCAAGAAAAATTAGTAAACGTTTTCATATGCTATCGAAAACTGTATTTGAATTTTTTATGTACAAAAATTCAATGATTGTAAGAAATTAGATTTTTTGATATCGCAAAGAAAAATTCACTTTCAATACTTTTCTAAAAAACATGCTATATCATTGTCGATTTTAACAAGTGACGTTTTCCTCTCTACTGTCAACTATTTCTAAGAACAGACATAACTTCTAACATGAAAAAAGTACAATCGTGTGAACACGGTTCACCAAACCTAAACAACAAAGTGTGTCGTGCGTTTAGACGACATTACTGGGAACACAGTTCGAAACATCTCACTATTACATTCGAGATTGCCGTGTTTCGCCTTACTTGTTTAGACTATTGTGTAGACGAAGAAGTGGATGAGAATAAATTGAAATAAGACGAGTGATAAATCAACAGAAACTCAAGTAACGTTACATACGAATGATACACGCAACTCTGTTCATATGGGACAATATATACGCTTGTTCGCCATGTCTATGTATGTATGTGTACACGCGTTATTTAGTAGCACGTCATTTTGAACGTGTTGGTTTATTTGACTTCAATGTATTTTCTTCTGTTATCATCAGGGACCTTGTTCTTGAATTTATACGTTCAAAAACATAAATAAATGGTATCTTTAACAAATAAAATATTACATTCACAAACATTCACTTTATATACATACATACATAAATACATATACATATACATATATATATATATATATATATATATATATATATATATATATATATATATATATGTATAAGATTAATAAATTCTGCAATCTTGCATCACTGCACTCAGAGTACTGTATTCTCAGAGGTGTTCAGTCAGTAACGGTTTGAGCTTACGATTTTTTTATAAATGTCTCTTATGCTATCCTCGCACCTGGGAGTTGTTATCCTCTTATGACCACATCTGCTTACTCTTAAATGTACTATAGAAACATTGTAGTCATGGTTTTATTTAATACTGTCCACGATTTTAATAGAAACTTGTCTTACATTACGTAGTATTGTTTTAATTTGCAATAGTTTCAAAAATCCATTTCATATGGATTTAAGAGTACTGATTCGTTTATGCATACTGTAATTATTTTTTAAATTGAAATATTTATTAGGTATATTATAATATTTGAATGGATTTTAAGGAAATTTGTTATTAAATTCATCATGTTTGAAGTTTAGAAACGAAAAATAGACATTTAGCAGAGATACAGAATTATTAGTTTAGTTATACTGTTTGAAACTTTATTTCTTTTTTATCAGTTGCGCAGGTAAAATACTTCCTTGAATACTTGATAAAACTTAGAAGTATTGTAAAGAATATATATATATATATATATATATATATATATATATATATATAGAATAATTAAAAAGAAATAAACTATCTTTCACAAATTATCTCACTTCAGAAGTCACAAATGTTTTTCTGGACAAAAATATTTAATAAATGGCCATTAATGGTTTTTGATTATTGCTTATGTGAATTTAAGTGATGTAATTATCGTCAGAGAATGAGGTATAAAAAAATTATTTATAATAGATAAAAAATCTTTTTAAAAATAGTTTGATGAAATGAATTAGTAAGAAATGAATTCATGGTTTCTTATAAGCCTTAAAATTGAATTTATTATTATAGAATCACATTACAGTATTTTTTCAATAAATTTTCTATGTGTGTTTTTTTTTTATAATCTAACTGAAAATATAAATGTGAGATCAGTACAGTAAAAAAATAATAAAAATAAAATAACTTATTCTTTTCGTTTGAAATACATTCATCACACAAATATTCAAATTTCTTTTCATATTTCCAAAGTGTTTTAATAAAATACAGAAACGAAAATATACACAATGCTAATTATAAACAGAAATTTCACTAAACATAAATTTCAAGATTAAAATAAATAATTGTAATATTTTATATGTTTTCGCGAAAATAAATCAGATCATTTGTTATGTAACATGTGTGTGTGTCGAGTACTTTATTACTTCTTAGCATGAGTTTTATTTAAATGCATAATGATAAAACACCGGTTTTAATCAAATGCTGTTTTTATGTTTCTTCAGAATAAAATATATAGCGACACATTAAGATTTATATACGTTTAAGTGGACATAAAAAAATATTTGGGTGTTAAGATTACTTTATCAGCGAAATAAACGTGTGAATATATTAACATTCGTACAATAAATTACTACACTTGTGAATTTTCATTTCCTACTTCAAGTAAATATTCTAGTATATCATAGCGTATGTCCGTTTCAGTTTTGATTCGTTTATAAATTTGTGAGAATAGCTCACTGTTCGTACTTTCAGAACAGAAAATAGAATTTAATGTTGATTTATAATTAATACAGGAACGAGTATAATAAAAGATGTGATTTTTTAAATTTGAACGAATTTAATACAACGAAGTTTATCTCTCTATAAATAAAAATCAAAACCGTGATCATCGACGTGCAATTACTTTTATTCGTGTTCTGATTGACTGATGGTGATCACATGATCTGATTTCTGATTAGTTGATATCAATACATGATCAGTGTTTGTTTCATGGTATACAAAAAAAGGATATACGGTTTCAATATGAAACTGATAAGAAATTTAGTACAAATATTGTAGTCACTGAAGATTTAGAATAAAAAATATATTAGATATTTTAAAATTGTATGATGTTGAATGAGAATCATTCACAGATTATTTATTTCTCTCTCTATAAACTACAAACAATTTTTTCGTTCAAAAATATTCAATAAATGATTTTTAATTCTTTTTTATTGTTTCTTACGTGCACTTCAAAGACAATACCATTATCCACAGAGAGATAAGATACAAAATAATTTACGTGTGATTTTGAGGTAAAATAAGAATCTATTCTTGAAAATTATATCTATAATCAGTTCTACATTTATCCATTAAATTTTTTTTGTTTGAATCATACTTCTTATTTTTTTTAAATAAGAGATATGGATTTCCGACCAGGCTTTAATTTACTGGCACTCAAACGAAGAAAAGAATCTATAAATATTTTAAAAAAGTTGTCAGTTAATTCTTGTACAAATAATAAGTGAATGTGTGTTTTATTTATAACGTCAAGTTCCTGATAATGTATTTTAATAGATTATATTTCATTCTTTGACAAATCTTAAATTTAAAAACACTCAGTTTAAAATAAAACGGAACTGTCAATATTTATAAAAGAAAAATAAGTATTTCGCATAAATGAAAGAATATGATTTACATAAAATAAATGAAACATTTTTATTATAAATCTTTTTTAGACAGGTACATTTATATATATATATATATACGAGAAAAATAAATGTTGTATTTATTCATTCTTGTTTCAGTTTTATATTTAAGAGTTGTGTATAAACAATTCTACCGTTACATAAATGTCAAGAGATAAATTAAAGTAACAAATTCGATAAATACTTAACGTATTAAATTATTTAAGAACGTTTAACGATCGTCCGTTCGTTTTACAATATAGTTCGAGTACATTGGATACAAACGGATAATTGTATAATATTTATGAAAGTTTTCTTATTAGATAGAAATAATTGCCGTGTACGTCGTGTATCAACGTAATTAATTTCGGTTTAAGCCATCGCGTACAACAACATATTTTTAACCGCTTTGTTTTCGTTTAACTTCCATGTAACGGCGACCGTGTTGTTAGTTTTCTGTTACTTTTACGAACACCAATACCAATAATACAGTCGTAATGCGTATAAATTTAAACGCAAGTGCGTCCGAAACTTATCCACCTCTACAACACAAACTCTGCCACTGTTACCAACCGACCGACCTACCGACCGACCGACCAACCAACCAACCAACCAGTCAGCTAGCCAAGCAACTGCAGGCACATCGCCTTCACCTAACACAGACACATTTCTCTGTGTTTTTGGTTTCTACGACTCGTAGGATTTATTTTATGCTTATATAATGGGGTCGGTGGTATCTCGAGAACAGTACATTATTCCCGCGAGTGTTTCGCTGCTTTATGACTTCCGCTGGATGCGTTATGTGAAATATTAAGTTCTTGGATAATTTTTGTTGTTTCGGATATCCGTTGTTATTCCTGCCTAGCTACGCCGTTTTATTTTCGTTGTTATTAATTAAGGGTAAATTGTTTCAACAGTGTGTGTGTGTGTATGTAAGGTCACGGTTGCGGTAGAGTTTCAAGAAGATCTTGGAACGAAAGTGTCTTAACGATACAAGATCGTCAATATGTTTCAAAAGTTTGAAAGTACTTTCATGTTGTACAAACCTCAAATTATATTCCGTTTATAAAATCTGATTAAAGCGTATAATTTTATTTCTCAGTTTTTTTCAACATTAAAGGGGTATTTGTTTACTTTCATTGTATTTTAAAAAGTCAAACTTGAGATTATTAAGCAAATTAGGAGGTTTGAATTAATCGAAAATCGATATTTCTTGGATTCAAGTTTATGAACTAGATCGAGATATAAATTACCTTAAACTATTTTTATAATTAAGAATGAACTAACATATATACATTCAATACACGTTTGTGGAATAAACAATTTAATAAATACAAGTTTTAGGAAAAGAAATATATTTAATTTATGTAAAGAATATCTAAGAATTTTATTATAGTAGAGGTGAGGTTTTAAATTCAAAGAAGCAGGAAAAAAATAAATATGAATTTCTATAATATTAATATTACTAGTTTTACAGAAACGTAATCAATGGGAAATTATGTACGATTTTCATAAAGTTAGGAATTAGGTTTTAATTTTGTAAAAATCAAAACCTTTTACATCATTTTCAGTTGATCTAAAAGGAAATAAATTGTAGTATGAAACGATTAATCAATATTTTTCGCCAAAAAGACTATATTGTGTATTATTTAATAATCTTTATAATTATTTCAGGAAGTTATTTAAATTAACAACTCCTGTAGAAATATTTTTCAAACGTTAATAGATGATCATTATTTATATTTTAGAGTTATTATTAAATTCATATAAGTAATATAATTATAAAAGTAAATTATTTTCAAGGTACTATAAATATTTTTCAGTCAAAAAAAATAATATTTGATATTTGGTAAGAAATTTCACGATGATGCTATCGCTATCGAAATGTATATAAGAGAAAATTGAAATGAAACATAATCAATTATGGAAATTTTAATGAAAAAACTGTTTGTAGTGCATGAAAAGTGATATACTTATTATAGACTTTATCTGTACAATATTGAAGTTTTTAAAAATGATCCATTCCAACGTTCTCTTTAGTAAACAGACTTTTTGAAGAGTTCATTCTTGAACGAGTACTCAATGATGTATCTACTCAATATCTCTTTTCTATCAGAACTATTTCTCAGTGATGTCAAAACCCCATCGATCAAATTTTTTCAGAAAGTTTTTTTACTGAAAAATAGTATGTAGTACAGGACTGAAGTCAACATCTAAATGTATTGGTTACAATTTTCTTTTTCCAAATTTTACTTCCAAGTTAAATCTGTATCTGATTATTAATTAAACAGTTTTCACATAGAAAGGGAAAATATGTTTAATAGATTTTAATTAACAATTAATTGATATATAAACAAGTTACTTGAATTTGTAACTAAGTTTGTTCGATGATTTCAAATAAGATTTCAATCTTAAAAAATATTCAAAGAAGCATAAAAATTATACAGTAATTTAATATATATATATATATATATATATATATATATATATATATATATATATATATAAACATATATTTTTTTAAAAAAAACTTGAAATATTTTCAAGAATTGTTAAAAACATAGTCATCAGAATTATTATTTAATTCACAAGTCTTTTTGCTTTACACAAATCACCTGTCTTCAGAATTAAACTGAAATTAATAATATTCAGGCATCGGATTAATCATAACAGAAACTGTTTTCATATAACAAACATAAACGCGAATTATAAACTTAAACACGTTCATATGAATATCGTTAATATTTAAATACATAAATTGACTATTAAGGCAACGAATTTAATACATAAATTATTTTTATTAGCTAACTGTTAGGAATAACAATGTATATTGTTAATAATTATAATTCAGTTACAGCTCTGTTTGTGGGTGAATGATAACAATTTTAATACACTTTTAAATATACGTCGAGCTTTTTGAAAATAATTTTATATAATTACGGATTTATTTATATAACCGGTCGTTTAAATGAACAGATATATTGGACACAACGAACACTGGTAGCTTAATTATAATTATGTACGGATGCGAAAATAACATTGAATTTACTTTCATTCCACGTGTTGTTTTAAAATACATTTCATGTTATTTATTTGAAGGGTTTTTTTTTATTCATTTCGAGCAATTATCTTTTTTTCAGATTTTGTTTTATTTATATATATATATATATATATATAATATTCTATCACAATTTGCATAAATGTCCTAACTATAAATCATTCATTTTCCAAAAGAAAACACAATGGATTTTTCAAATCCTGATGGAATAAATTTGTACGAAAAGCTTATTAAGTATTTGATTGTTTTTCAGGGTTTAATAGTTTGAAAATTGTTTCTATTATAATTGCGATTTTTCTAACAAATGATTTTAGCTACAGTGTTAAAAACTATAACTGTAGTAATTTTAATTGTTTGGAAAAAATATTATCTTCTTTTAAAAATCATTTTATTGAGAGAGATCCCTTAAGAATCTATTTTTGAGATCAGAAGAACATCTTCGATCAGTTTTCAGCTAAATAGTTCGGAATTCTATTAGAATGGTAACGAAACTGTTAGAAAAAATATTTAATATTAAATAACAGATATAAAAATAATAAATTCAGTTATTGTTCAATTTCTATTTATAAGATTTTTCCAGAAACTTTTTGATTGACAATATAAAAATACATACATTATTTAGCGAACCATATCTTGATATATAAATTCCTTAATCAGATTTCCAACTTGAATCATAGTGGCAGATTTTTACAACGAACATTTGTCGTGCGATGAATAATCGATTCTTCCAATATTTTTCATGAAAACTGAACATTTATAACATGATTAAAACCATTTTTATTCATTATTTTTTTGTAATATTTTTTTACAGCAAAAATCGATAAACAATGCATGAATATGCATTCGAGTTTTTATAAAAATACACTCTCATGAATTTTTTATCAAATGTATTTTTTATTTAGAACTGAATGTCACTTTGTTTCTGTAATTTTTCATTCATATTCTTTGACAGTAAATTTTTCATATAAATATATATATATATATATATATACAAACATGTGAAAAAGCTGTGCTAGAAAGTCACGTTAAATACTGAAATTATGCTTTCGTGTTATTTGAAATTGTATTTAGTGATGTGATTATTTTCATGATCTTTTAATTAACATTTTCAACAGAACTCAACGTGCGTATGCATTTATGAGACGATAATGGATTTTTTAATTAACTTAAAAGATAAACAAATCGTACGAAGTTAATTTTATTGATAATTTAATTAAAAAATTACAGAATTTCTAAACCGATGTTAATGCTTAGAGCCCGTGATTAATATCTAAGTTATTAAATTAACTTTTCTTCAAGCTGGAAATTTGCATAACTATTCGCACGTAATGAGATGTAAAGTTTTGTGCTGTTGATAATATTTATAAGAGCTCATTATTGGATTACTTTCAATGCATATTAAGTGAACGTTGTTAAAATACAATATTTGATTTCGTAAACTGTATTGAAATGTTTTATAGTTTTAATAGATGGTTGTCGTATCGAATTTATAAAAGAAAGTTATGTCTGTTCTATACGTTGGTTACTTTTAAAAGATTTTAGTAAATTGAAAAGAGAGGAAATTTCGTTTCTGTTAAATCTAATAACTTTACAAATAATTATAAAGACTTATTTAATTTTAAATTATTTTCGTTGTAAATTAAATAAATTATTTTACAATTCAGTGAGGTAATAATGATGAGAAGGGATTTATTTCATGTGTATTTTAAAAATATTTTAGTATTTATGCATTATAAATTTTTATTCATATCAGTTATTATGTTATCCATTATATATAGATTTTTATCTCTTTTTTCATGTGTGTGTTCTATAATTCTTTATGGAAAGCGTTTTATTAACCAAAGTAGATTCAGTAAAGTTTTGATTAAAGTAATTAGGGTTATTATTCTGTTACCATAGAAGTAATTTCTTGAAGATGATAATTGTTTGAAAGCTTTTTTCTTACTGTCTGGTTCTGAAAGATTTTTTTCTGTTAAAAGTGTTGAAATGATTGAATAAATGGTAAGCTGTTGATGATAGATCTGAGAGCATAAGACAGACACTTCAGAAACAATTAAACTGTATATTCTTCCACTATAGAAATAATTTTTCTGAGTTGATCTGTCTGAAGGCTTATTATTTACTTGTCTGGTTCTGAAATACTTTTTGTGATAAATATTGTTGACACAATTGAATAAAAGGCAGTCATTTGTGCTAAATCTGAGAGGATAAGGTGAATGCTTCGGAACTTTATGGCTCCAATTCGTTTAATTTCTGGCACATCAACAGGCAGATGTACCAACAAGCATTGTTACTAAAAAGAATATTATCTGTCTTATTAACTAATTTTGAATATTTCTTGCTTGATTTTTACATCATTTTGTTTTAGATTCTGAAACTCATTTTCTTTTTTCACTTGGATTTAAGACACTTTAGTGGTTAATATTGATTTTCAATTAGCAAATAGTCTGAATTAAATTCATGATCAAATTATTAAGCAGTTTGTCTTAAATTATCATACAAAACTCATTTTGTATCTAGTCATCTCATTTTCCTTAAATGGATTATTTTGACCTTCTAAAAGAAATGTAAAGCCATACTGTTAATATTTAATCAGTTTATGTTGAGTCTTGAGTTGAGTATTTAAGGTTTTGAAAACGGATTATTATTTATATACCTTTGTTGTCGACACGTCCTTAACCGAAAAATATCTATTTTATTATTTATACTAAGATTTTCTGAGAGTTTGTGAATTATTTGCTGTCTTAACTTGTCATAGATGGAAGACTTGCGTTCTTATTTTTTTTGGTCCTCAAGACAAGAAAAGCTAAACTCTGCTTTCATTTGTTGATATTTCTTACAGATTTAGCGGTTTTCTCTTCAAGTCTAAATCGTTTATAAATATAATACGATAATTATTTATTTATAATTTTATTTCAGATGGAGACATTTTATCTAATAAAAGACAATAGGATTTAATTTGGAGTCTCGATGTGTTAAATTTCAATGTTAAAACTATGCATAATGTACCGTATCATAGGAATTTTATTTGCGGTCAACTGAGTATTTAAAACGGATCTGATATTAAAAAGTTTATTTTAAAATTTAAACGGTCCGATACGAACTTTATAGCATTTTTTATTATTATTTCGATTGTGCATTACGCACAATACACTGTACAAGAGTACAGTATGAACATCGTGGAATTAAAAACATTCCGAGGATTTTTATACGCTTGTTCGACGTTTACGTTCTCGATGCGTGCGAATATCGGCGTAACCCGTATAAACATCTCTTCAAACCGCTGTGTATTTATTTTGTTAAGTCTATTTTATAGCGGCGTATTTTAAGAGAAAAATATACCAAAAATACCCAAAGTAAACACTTAAATAACCATGAAAACCAATAATAAATTGCCGAGCGTAACAAACAGAAGGAGGAGTGTTTTTTTCGTCGTTGTGCGCCTGCTGAGGGCGATTTTACTACCGCTCAGTGTGGCTTCCGCGTCCGCCACGCGTCACCGACGTCGTTTTCATCGTGACGTAACAAGATGGCCGGACGAGATAGTGACGCTGATGTACGGTGCTCTGATACGTCACGTGTTTTTCATTACGCGTCGTCTAGTTTTCCATTCCTCTGTCGCGCCCCTCGCGCTCGCCTGTTGTATTTTCCTATCTGCCACGATGATAAGTGATCCAGCCGTCACCCGACGCTTTTTGACCTCGAACACCCCATTTGCGTGGAACACTTCACACGGTATTAAACATGTCCAATAAAATGAATGGGAACTCAAAAAGATGTTTGAGTGATGAGAAAGATAAAACAATATATTTCAAATGAAGATATTCGCCGGGCGGCGGACGGCGGAGACGCGTTTTATTTTTGTCCGTCGTTTTAATATTTTACTAGCGACATTTGAACATTATTAAGATTAAAATGTTTTCTTTGGTTAGTATTCGGTTCCGAAACGTACCGTTTTTCATTAATCTTCGTTCTATAATTCGCAAATAGGAATTCCGTTTCTCTGTGTCGCTTTGTGATAATAAAAATCGTCAACGAGTCACATCCAAACACAAACACACAGACAGAGCCATTCATCGATATATATATATATATATATATATAACCTAAAACAATGAGAATAACAAATTGTTAAAAATAACAATAAAAAAGATAGTTGTTTTTTTGTACCATTTTCGTTTTTTCCATTTTGTTTCAAATGTTATTTATTTGAATTTAAATCAAACTGAAAGCTTTTTTGAATTCAGTACGACTAGATCTTATAACTGATTATTTTTTCTCATTTCCTAAGGCTCTATAGGCACTCATTAAGTGCTCGAAACAACTAATTTATTATTGAAATGAGATATATTATTAGTCTAGAGAGGATTCATGGCACATTTACAAAAATTTATCACTCGAATTCAACTTTTATATAAATTTAATTCGAAATTATTCAAAAAAATACTCTTCTTTTATTTCAGTATTGTTGTTTATTATATATTAAAGTTCCTTGTTATAAATATCATGTATGTTTCTAAAAGTCTATGATTTTTTTAAAAAAAAAAACGGTTAAATATTTTAATTAATTTGAATAATATTTCGTTAAGATATTTACTGATAAGAGAAGAGATATTGAAGTCTGAGAAACATTGTAAAAATCGAGTTTGAAAATCGAATTTTACATTCCTTTATATTTTTTTATTTTAAATTTTGTTAATTTAAAAATAAATTATAAAATAGAATTATTAGAAAGCATATAATTTATGAGAATATATATTATCATAAATTTCTGATTTTTGATTCACTTTTCATTCTATAAACTATAAAAAAGTCTGATCAAAAATGTTCAATAAATCATTATTGACCTTTGTTGATTATTGCAACAAATAAAAGATAAATAATAATTTATTGATCGTTTTTTACTAGAAGAAAATATTCGTTTGTAGAAATTTAAGGTTATTAAAGGTAAACTTTATATAATTCATTAAATATTAAACCTAATTAGTATCTAAAACAAAGTATTGCCTGAATGAAAATCACAATTGTATTTTAAATGAAAATATGCTTCAACGCTGAGTTAAAAATGTGAAATTCCGATAAAAAATAGATGAAAAGAGGTAAAAAAATGAATCTATTTCAAAGTTACCTGACTACGATTTAAATTAAATCAGATCACATCTCATCCGTGAACTTGTTCAGTCACGGAACGATCCATTTAATATGTACAATTTTAAAAGGTTTACTATGTCTGCACGTAATTAAAGATTAAAACTTACAGAGATGACATCGTCGATAAAGCTAAACCACATTTGTACCCCGCGGGCTCGACGAAAGAGTACGAGTGTGAGGACAGAGCATTTGACAAATGAGAATATCGAGATGACAGCAAGACTGCTGCTGTGTATGCAGCTGCGTTCGCTGGCAACCATTTTATACAAACACACACTCACACACACATATTCACACACATCTTCACCACTTTTGAGTCTCTGGAGGGTTTTGTGGTCGTTGTTGTGCTGTTTCTTTTTCACCAGAACTTATATCCTCTTAAACGGTATGATCTTTTAGTGAACTATAAAGTCTTTAGTACTTGTTTCGATAAAATACATTCAGAGTCCTCGAATACTTTGTAACACATCCAATCGAAATACATTGTAACAAATGTACTGATCTCGTCAGGCTTTTTCATTTCAAAACTCATTTTAATTCATTAAAGTATATGGTCTTTAAGATAAGTACTATGTGTTATCTGGAAATGATAATACAATACATGATTATTAGTGTTTACTGCTCGTTTATGATTTCGATTCTCTAACAATAATTTTTGTACAATGTTTTATCGAAAATTCCATTGAAATATCTTGCCTTGAATACTTTTCTCAGATCTCAACCCTCATCTGATGTCATATTCTTCTGATTCATATGTGGCTATGTATCAAACGCGCGTGTAATGCATTGTAACTCATATTGAAAATTGCAAAAATAAGGAGAGTCATTTTCCAACTTTCCCCTCGTACATTTATGTTTAGATTCGTTAAGATTCCGATTATTGTTTCCGAGACTGTAAACAATGTTTCTTCGCAACCCTCTTCAATTTTCCGAACATATTTACAAGCACAGCAGTACAAGGAAACATTTATTTTACGTGCATAATTATACAAAAATTTCCTCGCAAATTATACTCATTTTTCACTCGAAACGAATCGGAAACATCAAGTACAGCTCACGATTCTAAACGTACGTCTCGTCGCTGGCGAACAGCAGATTTTTAGTAATTTGATTTATGTGTTATAATCTGTGCACTTAACTTGTTTAATGCAATTTAGTATTTAACGGCACGTTCTAAATCTGTTATGTATAGCAAACAAACTTCAATTATCGAAAACATCATAATTTCATGATGTTTGGATCGACGAGGGCATCATAACAACGTAATGCATACAAAATGATGACACAAAATCTGCTTATTGAAGCATTATTTATATCGTGCTAAATATGAAAGTGGCTGTTTGATTACATAAAATGCCCGTGATGAAAGTAATGAAGCGTTCGCTAACATAGACTATTTACGAGCATAATCAACGTTAACCATGTGAAATATTGCTGTCTTTATGCACACCATTGCTGTTTACTCATTCATTCCATGATTCTCACTACTGTTGCTCAATATAAGTCTTTGTGTTGGCATTAAAACGAACGTTCGCAGAAACAAACAGTTCCGTCGTGTAGCTTATTAATATATTTCACTGTTTGATTCACAAATATAGTTCTTTTGTTCTGTGTACGCATACACACACACACACAGTAACACGTTATGTTTGTAGGTAGGGTGTGAGCGACGGTCTTATATCAATAAGTCATGCTCGTATCCTTTTAATATTATTCTCAGTCGGATATTATTATACGCTCTTTAAAATAGCAAGTCGACTATTTGAAAAATAAGGCGATTTGAATAAACCGGCGCGAAAATCTCTCCAGATGAATAATTCTGAATTCATTTTATATTAGGAAAATTTGACACAGATATGGTTTATACTGCATTTCCTGCAAACGAAAAAGAGACATGCAAGTAGCATAGATTAATTGCATCCACTCGGCAGAACTCTGCCTCTTGTGCCTTTTTTTGCAGAAATAAAATTTTAAAGTAAAATCCTTTAAGAAACAAAATTTCTGTGTAATACACTTACACTTACAGATTGTCTTATAAAAAAACTAAGCAATGTTATTGTCGGAGAGGAGTTGATTTATACTAGATATGTTATGAGTAAATGAGAATGAGATGTAGATTTTGGAAAATAATAAAATATGACTATCGTTTCAATACGTAACGGCGAAAGTAACAAAATATTTTATTCTAATTTTAATTTAACCAGAATTAACTTTATCGAATCGAAATCAAAAATTGTTTACTGGCATTCTTTTTAATTTTTCCTATCAAACATCATGTCTACGGTTCAGGTTTTTTAATAAATGACTTGTACTAAAAATATTTCCATCGACACGCCGCTTGTATTTCCGTTCAATTCTCTCTGTAATTTTCAACAACACATTTATGTAACGACACTTAAAGTAATGCACGACGACAGACACAACAAAGACACATCGTTGTAATGAATGTACATTGTGTACAAAGTTACATGCTCCAGTACATCTCCAAGTTCTTGTACGTTTTATATTATTATGAAGTATATATGTGTTTGTTGTCGACCCGCAGGATCATGCCAAAGTGGAATGCGACACTGGCAAAGACCTGCGACTAGGAAAAAATCGACGAGTTATCCGGAGACAAAAGCTCGCAACTTGTACGACACAGCAGCGACGTTATGATGTAATGGCACTATGGAACTTCGACCGTCTGCTTTATTACTGACGTCACGAGCAGCTGATGATTCTCGCTTCAGACGATAAGGTGACTTGAACAACTAGTCAAATCTTAACAGACCGACGAGACAGAGAGAGTGTAATTAATCATTTCACACTGAGCTCCACTCGTTTAACGGTTGTACTGTTACAATTGTTTTCTAGTTCTAATCGTTCTTGACGACGAAAACGACTTGTGAACTTCATTCTCAGATCTCGTTGTTTACTGAAAATAAAAGAATGTCTCAATCTTTCGATTCTTCGACGAAGTATGAGAAGTCAGAGATTTATTTTTACGGAAAATGTATCGTTTATAATAGAAATATTTAATAGATATTCTACAATGAAAAATTAATCTCACAAAGAATTAAAAAAATAAATGTGCAACCTTTTCGAATCCAGATTAAAAATATTTAAAGAGTAAAAAATCTTTCTGTAAATTTTACGTTTAAATTTCAACCTTTTACATTATTTTCTTTTGTAGTGTAGACGCCGAGCAAGTTCCAAAACAATTATTTATCGTACGAAATATACACATAAAAACATGTGTACGGAACTTGCAAAAGAAAGAATTATTCAAATCTACACAGACAAAGCGATGCTATTTGTATATTTTTTGTACTTTTTATATATAAAAAACAGAGACGTTTTTTATGTTTCAAACAATTGACTCCTAACGAGTTAATTATAAGTCTGAATATTTCACATCCACATAAATAACCAATCGTTTTCATAAATCCGCACAAATGATTTATTTATTTTTAGTCGTGTGTAGATTTTCATTTTTTTAAAAAAATAACTTAATATTTTTCAAATACTGTATGCAGATATGAAAAAGTATTTGAATATTTTTATATGCTTTCAAATAATGTACATTGATAAATTATAAAAGGTTCTTTTACTAATATTCAGTGAAATTAGAAAATTAGAAATAGTGTTATGAGTTATAGGGTTCATTTCTGATACTTACAGCAGTTATCCTTCGACTTTATTCATGTTATGAATAGATGAGATAACTAATTAAAAATGTATTGGAAATGTACTAGGAAAGGAAATATTTTATCGTTCAATTTGGAGTAATTTTAAAGTCGTTTTCATTTAATAATAGACCAGGGGGCTTCGTCCCTTGCTCGCTCCGTTCGCCGATCCCTATGGGGGAAGACCTCTCCTCTCGCACCTCTCTTGATAAATTTAAACCGATAAAGAGATAAGCGTTTTTTGTTCTTCACAAAGTTTAATGATGCTAAATGTGTTAATTGACAACTTCTTAATCTCTAAATGTGTTAATTACTAAGTGCTAACAATGATCACAATTATTAAATTACTCCAACACTTAATTAACGCTTAATGTGTCTTCACAAATACTTGAACTACACTAACGTTCTATTCTGATCTCTAATGCGTCACTTAAAACTAAATAGGATTACGGAATTAATGTATCAACACTAAAAAATAAAACTTTAGAAATAACATTTATTTATTTACATTTTTTTTAAAAAAAAAATGGCAAGAAATATTAATTACACAAATTTCATATTACACATTCGAACGAACATCAATAGTAATTCAGTATTTTAGATTTTATTTTCGTACAATACTTCCTATAGCTCCTTCTTAGGTATATAAGCATTTATATACATTGTTATATACTTGAGATAAACGCTATTTACATCAGTGAAGGTCAGTAAAGACATTACCAAGATATCTAGGTTTTTTGTAATTATTCTTAGATTGAGGCATGTGAACTACAAATTCGATTTGCTAATACCAAGATATAAGATCATCATAATTATACATTCTGGTTGTCGGACCAGTTGCCTATTGGAACTGAAACAACACAGAAGGTATTGACATCCACCGGACGATCAACGACGTCAAATTCGCCTAAAAAAATCGCAAAGGCATACAATGCAAACCATACATCATTACAGACCCGACATTTGATAAAGTGATCAGTGAAAAAGTGAAGAAGCAAACATGATGAATCATAAAGCAGATGATACAATCTCATCATCCAATCAGAACACGAATAAAAGTGACGGCACGTGACCGATTTTTAATTATAGAGAGATTATTAGTGTTAAAAATGATAATGAGTTAGTATGTGTGTGTGTGTATGTTATTTAATAAATATGTATGTGTTCTTTTGAATTGTGTGTAAAAAATGATGTGCAATATGAGAAACGTATTAAGATAGCCTCTGCACATTGGCTTTTTCATTCCAGCGATGCGTGAGCGTTCAACTGCTTTTTCATTGACCTATGACGTATAGCATAATAGCTGTCGGATAAAAAAAAAACTAATCTCGAACATCTATGCCAAAACGATGTGATGAGATACTGGCGAACACGCGTCAGCCAACGGCACAATATTGTACAATGCGGCGGCTGTTCAAATATTAATGTACCTGGTCGCGTATATCACCTACATTCGCCGTGATATAGCGTCAGAAATATTTTTCTTGTTTTATGCATACTCTTGTTCAAGTTTTTTTTCCCCCGTTCTCGCGTGCGTGTATATCTGTGTATACGAGTCGAGTTTTTAGTGCTTAAACGAACTTGTTTTAAGGATCGTTATTTCCAGGACAAAAAATTAAATGGCTCGTATATATTCAAGTATATGGATATATCGTATCATAAATTCAATATTTCATTCCTACACGTGAACGGAATTATTAAAATCACTATTTTTACACAGTCGTTTTGGATTATTATTCTTTAATTAATTTACAAAAAAAACTTTTGATTCAATTAAAACGGATCATTATTTGAATCTGTTTTTTTTTTTAACTTGTACGAATTTCAATGACGATCAAGATAGACATTAAGTGATTACAGAACACTGACTGTGATACATCCGAACGATTTTTTCCTGGAAGGTTCCTGAATGTTTCATCGATCGATGATTTTAAATAAGGAGTTATGTTTCTCTTTCTTGAGGTGTCACTAATTTATTTTTTTCTATTATCGATTTTGTCGATATCTTTATATAGATGAAATACAGTGGTGCAGTCAGGGGAGAGGGCAAGATGCACTGGAATTTCCCAAAAGAAAAGAAAAAAACACTAGAAAGAAAACTAAATCATTGCGCGAAAATGCTTGTTTATACACAGAGATTAATGTAATCACGATTGAAGTAATCAAGAACTTTGTAAAGAGAAAAGAAAACTGGGTGTGTTTCTTTAAATAATTATTCACCTAACGAATTTAATTGAATTCACATTAAAAAAATTTATCCGTTCAACTCTCCCTCCCCAATATTAAATCCTGAGTGCGCTACTGATAGAAAATACACTTGAAAATGCCGATAGGCAAACCCGGTAATAATAAAAATTTAACACAAATCTAGGTACACAAGTATGAAACAAATTAAAATTTTAACCAAGGTGTAAAACATTTTTTTCTGGATTCTGATGAAGCTAATTTCCTCAATTCAAGTTAACTTCAGATTTCTACACGAAAGAACTTTCTTACTAGCCATACGTTCTGAAATTTAATTTCACTTTGGTTAAACTAACTGTTTTTTTTCTAATTCTTTAAAAATAATAAAAATAAGAAAATTATCAAACGATTGATATTTATTTTCAACTGAAACAAAATCAGTCTTATAAATAAACGCTTTTAAAAAATATAAAGAACTGTTTCGTTTTCCTGTTTAATTTTAAACAAACAAGTCTATAAAAAATTCAAATACTTCAAAAGTGTGTTAATAGCACAAAGTACCATAAATAAAACCAAGAACAAGTTATCAGAACTTTATAAATATTAACTGAAATATTTTTAACCATAAATTCGTTAAATTTAAACGATACATTTTTATTAATACCAACATAAAAAACATAATATAATACATTTAATTACATGTATGTAGCTGTTCCTGTATATGAATAATAATAAAATAACTTTCTTTAGTCATTAAGATAAAGATCTTTAGTTCTTTTTATAAATTTAAAAAACATTGTTAAGATATTTTTTCGTTTTTTTTTTTATTATTCAATAATTATACAATGTATATATATATATATATATATATATATATATATATAATTTTGTATATAACGATTTCAAAAAATGTAGGTCGTAAAATAATTAACGAAGTGATTTAAAATAATGAAGGTGATTATATATAAAGTAATTGATCTCAATGTATCGGTACAAATAAACGTTTTTTTCTCTAAAAACATCTTTTCATAATTAATATTGCATGTTTTCGGATACGGTATTTCTGTACGATTTCTTTAACAAACAACTCGTCATACGTGTTTTCTTTTTCTTTAAAAAAAACATATTCTTCTAGCATGCTTTCCTTCATTTCTCAGAAAAAAAGAACACCGTTACGTGTAATAAATAGATTTGTACATATGTACATAACATTAACTCGAACTCTAGAATCAACCTACACAACTGTAATTTGAAATATTGAATTTCAGGTCAGTAAAAGTATTTCCACGACCTTTCTGTCGAATTCGATTCTTTTATTTCGTTTCGAAAGATTTCTCTTTCAATCCTATCTAACAATATTTCATTTTATTCAAGTATTTTACTCACAATGGTTTTGTGTAAACTCGAATATACTTGCCAATTTTTTTGCATTGTTCAGTTAAAGTTTGTGAATCAATTTCGCATTAAGAGTTCAAGCTTCGATCCAATATATCTAATTAGGAATGTTCTAATCAGTGTTTTTACCAGGTCAGAATAACAAATCTTCTTTCAGTGTTATGTTGATCTTTGCCGAAGTTCTTCAGTCCATTTATATTCTTCGTCAATCCAATTAATTGCCATCTATTTACATTCTTTTAGAGTGTGGGTTTGAAGTCGCTCATTTTAAAGTCGGTTTTCGTTGTACATTATATAAAAATTGATAAACTAAAAATGTAAACGGATTAAAAATTTAATGTGTTCACAGTTTTAGTTATAACAAGCTACATTATAAATATGAAGTAGCTTTTTGATGGTAAAAAATTCTGTGATATATTTTTGAATATTAAATCTCAGTTTTATATAGTATCAGATAATTTTATTCTTACACAACTATTATGAAAATAAAATGGAAAAGAAGTTTATGAATTCTGCATTAATTATTTATATCTTTTTAAATTTATTATTTAAATATATATGTACTGTTATTTTTGACAAAAAATATCTATCTATCTATCTGTCTATCTATCTATCTATCTATATATATATATACATATATATATATATATATATATATATATATATATATATATATATATATATATATATTCTTGACATACTCGTCCATCTCAAATAATAATTATTCGTTTAGTGAGCATATTTTAATAGATTGGATCGGTTAAAGATAAAGAAACACCAACACGTGTTTGTTGGTCCGGTGGAGTCATTGGTCCTTACTTTTTTAAGGATCAGGCTGGTAATGTGATTACTGAGGATGGAGAAAAATACTAAAACATGATAACCAATTCTTCGTGGACAGAATTGCATGATATTGATCTGGAGAACATATGGTTCCAGCAGGACAGTGCAACAAACCTCACAGCTAGTGAAACAATTGATTTATTGAGAAGAAAATTTCCTAGTCGAGTTATTTTCAGAAATAGAAATTGTCCATCCAGCCAGAATTTAAAATCGTTGGACTTTTTTCTTTGCGATCGCGTTAAAAGACATGTGTACGACAATAATTCTATAACAATTTCCAATTTAAAAATGAAATCTGAAGATTAATTATTAAGATGGAACCCTACTTGTTCAGGGATGTTATTGAAGATAAAAGAAGAATAGTTACTTGTAAAACAGCACGAAATGATTAGATACACGATATTATTTTTCATTTATGAATGATATGCCTGCAACTGTTATTTACAATAAGGAAGCTTGACATTTCATCGCAAATTCTGTGTTTTATTTCAAATTAAAAAATTTCGTCCTTATTGGAAAACCCTGTGTGTATACATGTATATTCGTGGAATCGGTTGAGTTATTCCAAGATGACCAGTCGATACTCTCGCATAAAATCTCGAATCGTATTTTTGACAGAGGTCGCGTTCTAGTCCCGACATTAACCACTCTTAACTTTTCCAGATGCATTAAGGAAATTATAATAATATCTACGAATGTTTATGTGACGTAAATACGACTAGACATATATCAGGCTCGTAGATTGCTATAACAGGAAACGCTGACCACAGGAGACCTATGATTTGTGTCGTTGGACGTGTTGGTACAAGTGGGCGGCACCAGGAGGGCACACTGTAGTGTGATCGGGGGTTCTGGTGGGTAGCATACATAAATTCTACATTTGCATGCTGGCGGCAGTAGTGCAGTCAGAATATACTACATCAATATCGTGTACGTGGCCGTAATAATGGTGCAGTCACGGAAAACGAATGATAAATTATGAAATTTCAATATATAATGTACACTTTTTTTCATTTTCGTTTCATTCATGCACGGGATTTATAGTGTCGTGTACATGGAAAAAGTTTATCAATTTTTCGTTTGGCTTAACATGATTTGCTACATGCATAAACTACGAGTGTGTTTTATACGAGGAAAAGGACGTTCAGCTATTTAGCTATTGCTTCGCCAGTGTCGCACGAACGGAATAACGACCGTAAATATACATGTTTCCTTTTTTTAATTTCATCGTTAAGTTGTACCAGTGAGTCGTTATAAGAAAGCGTAACACACTGTTCATTAAACAACAACAACAACTCTATAAAATATTCCTTTAGTTTACGTTTGAAATGATGCTTTTGTTAGATTATATTTTAATAGACATGTTTTACAAGTATTATTATAAAAGATCAATACCATTAAATCTATTTAAATATTAAAAACACATAATGAAAAGCTGTCGCATATAGGAATTGTTTTTAACTTTCAGTCATAAATAAATACATCTAAACTACGTTACTGATCTACAAAAAAAGAACAATCTTCATTCAAACATTCAAACCTCCACTATATTCAGTCACTGACACGGAATAATAAATGTTTTCCTGATAATAGTACCGTATCGATTATAAAAGAACCAAATATCCACATTGTGTTTCATTTCCTAGAAATGAAACAGCACCGATCATTAATTGACATGAAAATAATTATATTGATGTAAGTACGACTACGTCGCGTGATTTTCTTTCTTTCCTTACGTTGCTCAAATTGACTGTAAATATGCCTTATTGCTCTTTTACTACATATTACATTACTGGCGTATTATCGATGTTAACACGCAACAATTCACGACGCCTGTAAATAATGAAATGTAAACAATGTCATAAAAAGTAACGAAATTCCGAACCGTGTCTCTTTAAGTATTTAATCGGTTTGCTTTTCTGTTTACGGACAGAAATTGGATTACAGACAGTGATGGAGAAACACTCTTATACATTTAATTAATGTTGCTCTTCATATATTTTCCTTGTAATTATTTTGACTTGTACGCAAATTAATATATTTTTTAGATTTGAAACTAAGTAATAATAATAATTGTACACGTTAAAATATAAATTCCAATAATAAGAGTTTCTATACTAAACAAGATTCTAATTTTTTTCTTAACACCTACCTTCGATAAATTTAAATAATTTTTAGTGAAGAATGAAAAACATCCCAGAATGTAACTAATTCCGGATAAGAGAACTCTTATGAAAGAATAAAGATTCATCAACCCACTTTTTATAAGATTTAAATTGATTTTTCGTTTTTTCATTTGTTCCATAAGAAGAATAAAACGTTAATCTTTTATTAAATTTCTGCTATACTTTATACTCGTCGTACGATTTAAATATAGAAACTAGAAGGATTTTTTCTTCCTTCTAAACTTTTCCAACACAGCTTTTTATCATTTCACTCAACTATTCAACTTTAAATGTCTATATAAGATGAAACTTGCTGCTTTTCTTTCAATTCGTTCAATATCCAGCTTTTTGTGATAGAATGTGGATCCTATACACTCAAACTACAGTATTCAAAACTCAGCCTCACTAAATAATAATAATAACAACTTTTCTCGCCAGTAAATTACACCCTTTTATTGTACTGATTATAAAGTTTAAACTCGTGTAAATTTGGTTTCCATGAGTTTAAGCTTGGTGATATGGTAATGACGAAATATTTAACAATAAAATTATTTATTTTAAAATAATTCTTCAAAACCGTAAAAAAAACTATATTTAAATAATTCTTTTTTTCGTATTAAAAAGTGTTTAATAAATTATCAAAAAAATAATAATTCAGAGAACAAAACACACAAAAAAACAAAGTTGTTTATGCATGTACGAGCTTATTTTTGTGATGGAATTCGTTGCCGGATTTTTCTCCACGGGGAATACATCTCTTGTGAATATAGAAACCGTACTCATCAAATTTTTTTAACACAAATAGGTGGCTATCCTATAATGAATGCAATAGCAGTTGCTGTTTCCCCGAGGAGCCGTTTATCCTTGTACAAACAAAAATAAAAATTATATACTTTATACAAATGTATATATATATATATATATATATATACATATATATATATATATATATATATATATATATATATATATACAATGATAAAAAATATGTAATATTACAAAACATAAAATAGTAATAGTTTCTTTTTATATGTACATTAAGTAAATATATATATTTACTACATGTACTTTTTTATTTTCGATTTGGATTCAATGCATGAGAAATATTTTAGTTGAATTAAATGTATACACTGTAGTCAGTTAGAACTGTTTGTGTGTAAATTGTATTCCTCTGCTCTCGTCCAGTTTTGAAATATCGTTTATATGAAAATGGAGGATAATAGAAAGTTATGATTTGTACATTTGAATGTCCTTTACATCGCATTGAAATTTAATAGCACGTCAGTTAAACTCTAGTTTTCATTTATCAAAAAAAACAAATGTAACTCTAGTCTAGAAAATGTATTGAAAATTATTGAATAGTTTTATTTATATTATATTCAACCAGCTTACTGTCGGCATAATTTTACCGAAATTTTGGTTCTATCATCGTGATAATAGATTAGTAAATACAATATACTATCTTTATTTTGTTTAAATTTACCGCCAGGGACGAATCTATATGGAAAATAATGAAGCTTAAGCTTCATATATATATATATATATATATATATATATATATATATATATATATATATATATATATATATATATATATATATATATATATATATATATATATATATATATATATATATATATATATATATATATATATATATATAGGTATATATATATATATATATATATATATATATATATATATACTGTCGTATCTCTCGGGAGTTGGTTGCCAGAACGGTTCCTTTCGCTGCCCGATGGTCGATCTTGATTGATTCTTTAATGGCTGTCACCAGGGTACATTTATACTTTGTCCAAAAGTGTTGTATTATATTTAATCTTTTAATTTATTGTCAAATACAAATACAATTGATTAATTTTATGCATGAATACAGTTTTGTTGTTAAACAAATTCAGTAGACTAATTTCATGCGTATATTAATTTTATTGTCAAATACTATCGATTCTTTTTTATGCGTCTATTAGTTTGTTGTTGTTTGAACAAATACTGTCGATAATTATCTAAGCAACCTTTTTATATCGAGCTGGATTGTTCTAGATTGTTCTAGAACAATCTATTTGTTCTATGATATTTGTTTGCTTAGACAGCTATGAGAATCCGTGTGTATATCATATACCACAATATATATATATATATATATATATATATATATATATATATATATATATATATATATAATAGATTGTTAGTCGATTTTATATTTCATTTAAAATAATGTGACGATTTAGTAAAAGCAATTATGAGCGTAACGTTAAATATTTCTACGTCTTTCAGGTAACAAAATAATTGACACAGATATAACTTACATAATCTCTATCATATCTCTGTATTAATATACCCCTATTTTTTTTTGTATTAATATACCTCTATCTTTTTCTGTATTAATATACCTCTATCTTTTCTATTGCATTATAATGCAAACACGAGCTCATAGCACTCTTGACAAATATAAAATTATTTTAGAATTTATACGTATTGGAACTAATTTTACTGTTGTCCGTTTTGACCTTGGCTTGTATCCAGTCGGTATTGGGTGATCGGTGCGTGTGCATTGTACGTGCACTTTTAAAGTTTTTTTAGTTTGACGAAACGAAATTGGACTATTTTCAAATAAAAATGTGCATTGATATTCAGGAATTTCTATTTTGTCGATTTGTTTTATCTATAAAC